>WAAD01031545.1:59163-117947 GCA_013389945.1 Fregata magnificens
CTTAGGTGAAAAGCAACAAATATTGTTGTGCCTTAGTCCCTTATATTTGTGAGGAGTTGTCAATCCATACCTTTGATGGACTGTGGGAGAGAACATTGAATACAGTCTGCTACCCCAGGATGCTGAGCCCTCTACGGTTGACAAACAGACCTGAGGCTTAGTGCAGGAGTAAGATACTAGGGAGAGGAAGTGGATGATACAGATACGTATGTCTATCATACAAAATTTGAATGCGAACCAGATGAATGTTGTACTTGTAATTCAAAGGGTGCAAGGGAAGGTTCCAGGACAGACAGCTGATGACAAGCTCCCAAGGACCAGGCAACAGTGTTGGGCAGGAAACACTCACCCACCCACTGAAAAGTAAAGAGGGAGTTGTCTCCTAGAGAGTAACATGCTGAGTAAACTGTTCCATGTGCTGACTAACACCATGAGTCAGGAGCATGGAGACTCTTTAGGGAAGGTTGGCTGTAAGATCCAGACGCAGAGCTGTTACCTTTGAGGTATTAGTTCTGTTCCTTATTTTGCTGCAAGTACTTTGTGAATCTCAATTATTTTCGTATCGATTTCCCCATCCGTAATCTAAAAATTGATAGTATTCTATGCTTTACAGAAATTTACTAATGAATTAAATTGCTTAGCCCTCTGTAGGTTGCATGTGATCTAGAAGCATAACATTTTGTTCTACAAAATCTGAGAAACAGGGAACAAGCTTGTCATCCCACTGTAAGATGTAAAAAGCATGAAAAAGGATGTTGTTTGCTAAATATTACTTCTCTAAAAGTTGTCAGCCATGTGAGACTGTGGAGGAAGAGGATTTGACCAATCTTTTAAAAAGTGTTTGAGTCAGTGATACAAGTTAGCTTTGGGAAATTACCAATTCTCATCTAAAGTAAATAAATTTTGGAGTATTGCCAGGAGCATTAAAGCCAGAGCCAGGTCATATGTGATACTCCTCCATCCAATCAAAAGCAGATCAAATTGCTTAAGTAGCATTTTCATAAATAACAACAATGGAAGATTAGATTTTCTTCAGATTTATTCTTTTGGGCTATAGAGGATACATGTATATCTGTGTTGACTGTGTGTCTGAATTGGCAGACAACACAAGCTGGTTTCCTTGCCAAGCAGCGCTTAAATGTAATGTTTCCTATAACAAAACAACAGTAAGAGTGTGTGTTTTAAAAAAAAAAAAAATCTCCAAAAGCCACATTTGTACGAAATGATTGGAACCTGCCTTAGTATTCTTAAGTCTTAAAAACAAGCCTGAAATAAACAGCACAGTTCTTTCCTGCAGCATGGACTCTTAGACTGTTCCCCTGATGTTTTGCTTTGATGACTTGCAAGACTGAAGTAGGTAGACGTGTGGATCAAGCATGAACTCAAGATCAGTCTACTGAGGTTTTTACTCTTTGCTGATGGAATTATGGTATTATACAAAACATGTGGCTCTGCTGACTTGTCTTCCTGCCTGTGGATGACCTCTTCTCCTCTCACCCCAATTAGAGCGGAAGGGGGAGTATATGAATAAATACATCCATGTTGTAAAATACTTCTCAAAACCATTCAGATGACAGGTGCTGTAGCAACATGTTGGAATAAGGTTTTTTTTTCAGTTGTTTGCAGTTTTAATGGCTAGTACTTTCTTGGTTTTCTATCTGCATTGGTCCAGTCACTGAAGAAAGCCAAGCACATTGTGCGCACTAACTCCAAGTCATTGGTTCATGGCTGCTGTTTGAGGTCAGGATCCTTTCCTCATTCCTGTATTTCTGCTATCCGGTCGAGCTCCCTCTTCCTAAACCAGCAAAACAGATACAGATTCCTCAGGTCAGTCAGCTTCCTTGTCATTTAGCGTTTTCACCAAGCTGAAGCACAAATAACAATTTTACTCCCATGAGTAAATAAATGCTAAGTCAGTGTCTGGTGATTCCTCTGAAACCTCAAGATGTCTTGTAGCATGACTGATAGATTTGATTAAATGGCACCCATAAGACTGTTGTTGCAGAAGAATGATTAAGCCTAAATTATCTGAAAGACTCTGACTCAGGGTATAAACAATGCAAGAGCAATTGAGAGACCCTGAATCATGAACTGTGACATGATATATCCTGGAGTTCAATAAGCTAATGGTGCTATTAATGACTAAGCTAAAGTAAGCAGAGGTTTTGTTTGCTTCTGATTTCGTGTCTTCCACCCTCGATCTCTGCAGGTGGCTAAACATAAAAAAGTACTTACAAAGCGGGGCGGGGACGAAATACAGAAGAGAAGAAAGTAGGAGCAGAGAAGCAAAGGGATTTATGTTTTTGTTTACATCTGGAAATTTTCCTGATGTCCCTAGGGTAATGGCATTCACAGTGAGAGAGAGAAGGAGGGAGGAAGGCCCACAGGCTCTTGTGGGGGAGGGGAATAAAGAATAGGGGGCAGATAAGGAAACAGAAAGCAGAAAATAAAATACAGCTAGGGGAGAGAGGACATTTTTTAGACAGGAAAAGGAAAAAAGAAGAGATGCAGGGGTGGAAGGAAAGAAAAGATGTCCAAATGGTTGTCAGGATTCCTTATTGTCTCTCCCAGAAATACTCTTAGCAGTACTGGCAGTAGTGCACAGAGGTTCCTATAGGGGAAAAACAAGCCAGTCAGTAGGTTGTTTACAAATTGTTCTCCTGAATAATATACAAGAAAAATATCTTACCTGAAATTTTCACATTTATTGGCACAAAAGAATTTATTGATCAAAAGTAGGCAAGTCTCCTTCCCTTTTAGTATATGATGATGACAGGAGAAGCTGAATAACTTGCTCCCTTGGGAAAACTATGTTATTTCATAATAAATAAACTGAAATTTTAGTGACAGACCTGACAGAGGGTTTTTATCTTATTTTCATCATACCTGAAAGAGAGGGGAAGAAGCGGAGTTAAGTCTCTCTTATTGTTTTCCTTAAATTAAATGAAAGGGGTAGGGAGAGGGAGGGACAGAAGAGCCTACTACTGAGCAACTAAGTTATCCTTCCAGTTATTTCTACGGCAAATGAAAGTGCTTCTCAAGGTTAAGTAACCTAATGAAACCTTATGCAGTGGTCATGGGGAATTGCTGCCAGAACTAGAGAGAAGTGAGAACAAAGGACTGAATATTAATGGAAAATGTCATTAGGTATTTCAGTGTAACAAGCAGGTTTTTTTCGTGGTGCTTAAATGGTAATTTCATGGAACACACAGTACTGACAAGCGGTTCATCTTTCCTTAACTTGGTGTCCTTTAAATCATGACAAAATTTAATACTAAGGGGAGAAGAATGCTCAGTCTGCTGTTAATGAAAAATGCTAGTAGCCAGGTCCTTCTGTTTGCCTTTAAGTTGGCTATGAATATGTAAAAATGTTGGCTATGCATGAAGTATGAGGAGATATTCCTAATGTGGAACTGTCTCTTTTTATTAGTATTTAAATAAAGATAAAACTACCCTGCATGACCATGTGCAGACAAAATGAACAGTGAGAGAGAATCTTTTTAAGTTTTTCTGACATTAGATTTACCTGATTAGAAGCTGACCAGATATCAAAACCAGAAAGCACTCTCTAATATTAAAACCCTTAATGGCTTCATGAATGCTGTGAACGGACATCAAACTTCAGGCACATGGCTTTAGTGTACCTTGGCATCTAACAAGGTGCTGTCTGGGGAGCAGAGAAGCAGAGCTTGCTTCAGAACTGCTGTTGCCACTGGTATACTTAGTGGCACGATATAGCGGGATATGGCTGTCTTGTTGGGAGTATGGGAGTCTGTCCCCTTTAGTGGTGGAAAGCAAGGCTTTACTTTGCATGTCCTTTTCAGAGATGCTGCATGTAAGTGATAGCAACACCCTAAGGTCACTGACTGCTGTCGGCACGAGTTGTCCGACTGCCACGGGGTTTGTTTGCATAATCGGTGCTGGAAGCCTCGTCTTCAATAGAGCAGTCACTCCCACAGTGAGTGGCAATCATTTGGTTTTTTGACTAAGCTTTACAAAACTGGGAGTCTCTTTTAATCTATCTGTATATGCAGTGGCGTGGGCCTTAATCCAAATTGAATCTTGAGGAACTAAAAATGAAAGCCAAATAAAGTCTGAGTGCCAATAGTCTTTTTGGTTACCGGTCGGAATCACCAACCTGCAATAGTGCTGCTCTGGGCATCTCTGCAGAGGAAGAACAAAAGGAAGTTGAGTATTGGAAGTAGATCAGGCTAAATTAGAGGAACCAAAAAAGGCTGCTTTTGAAGTTCAGACTGCGTCTTAGGAAATGATGTTTTTTAATTACCATGTCAATGTTGTGATAGCCACTGGAAAATCAAATTAGTAAACAGGATATTTGGAAATCTCCATGGTTCTCAGAGAAGAGATACAAAATAAAGGAACTCCACTGGGATGAAGCTATGCTGCGTCAGCCAATATCCAGCAGGCTTGAGAGCCAACCATATCGTCTGCCCTGTGGTTTTCCTTTCAAGTGTTTTCAAGTTGGGCGTCCAGTAATTGATCTGGGGTGCCAGCTGCATCAAGGCAGAAAGTGTCAACATGCTTCAAACACAGCATACACGCAGGGCGACAGAGTTTGGAAAACAAGAAAAAGGCACAGAATTCAAACTGAAATTTGAACTGGCGAATGTCCAAATCTGGTTTCGTTTTCTCAGCATGAGATGCACTGACTGGACAATGAGCTCATTGCAAGCATTCACTATCAGCATAGCTCCCTATGAATACCACATTGCATTTATTAGTAGCTAAGTATAAAATCCTCTGGAGTTAGATGAGTTGTGGGCATATCTTTCTGTTCTCAGATAAACAGTGCTCTTTTAGGCCAGTATCCTCATTGTGACAGAGTCCCCTCGTGTACTGTGAGCAGTTTTAATTATGTCTCTTGCTGTATTTAATTGTCTGGTTTGCTACCATGGACAAGTAGGCAGGTTTATATATATAGTTGCCATTTGATTGAGTACTCTGGATGCGGTGTCTGTGTTTGTGTGTGTATTTACAGCAGCTAAGTATGTATAGGCCTCCCAGAACTCCGTGCCTAGCAACAGAGATTTTTGGGAGCAGACTTTCTATCCGTGGTAGAGGAGGACTAATTTAGGGACTATGTACATAAGTTGGATGTATAAAGTCCATCAGATAAGGCAGGCTGCATCTAAGGGTGTTGGTGAAACTGGCAAATGTCATTGTAAAGCTGAATTCTTATCTTTGAGAGATCGTGGAAATCAGGGAAGGTTTCTCTTGACTGGAAAAAAGGAGATGGTACACCCATGTTCAAAAAAGACATGAAGGAACATCTGGCAAACAACAGTTATGTCTTCTGAGCCCTTAAAATTATGGAGCAAGTTCTTGTGGATACCATTTCCATGCATGTGAAGAATGAGAAGGGGATTGGGAACAGCCAACGCATATTTTGAAAAGCAAATTGTAGGTGATCAACCTGAATGTCTTCTGTGTTGAAATGACTGGCTCTGTGAATGAGGACAGAGCAGTGAGTGGACTTATTTCAGCAAGGCTTC
The DNA here is from genome assembly GCA_013389945.1 of Fregata magnificens. NCBI lineage: Eukaryota > Metazoa > Chordata > Aves > Suliformes > Fregatidae > Fregata > Fregata magnificens. The sequence continues at coordinate 64,677 of WAAD01031545.1, forward strand.
CAACGCTGTCTTATGTAGTATCCCCATAGTCAACTTGAGGAAATACAGGCTAAAATGTATAGGATTACAAAATGGACAAAAAAACTGGCTGAACTATCAGGCTCAAAAGGCCAATGGTTAGTACTTTGGCTGTGGGCTCATTATAAGTAGCGTTCCTTCTAAGTCATTTCTGGGGCTAGCACTACTTAACATCTTCAGCAACAACCTAATCAATGGGACAAAGTGGGCCCTGAGGAGGTTCTCAGGTGACACCAACTTGGAGGGAGCTGTTGACATGCCAGAAAGTCACAGTCCTTCAGAGGGACCCCTGACACAGGTCCCTCCCTGTCATTCAGAGGGCCCCTGGCAAGCTGGAGGGATGGCCTGCCAGGAACCTCGGGAAGCTCAAGGCACAGCCTGGGGCTGGCAGGCCAGTGGCAGCCCCGCCGAGAAGGGGCTGGGTCCTGGTGGGCAAGAAGGAGAGCACGAGTCAGGAGTGTGCCCTTGCAGCGCTGAAGGCCGACCACGTCCTGAGCAAGAGCGTAGCTGCCAAGCACAGAGAAGGGACTCTTGCCCTCCGCCCAGCAGCTCGCGAGGCTTCATCTGGAATAGCGTGTGTCCAGTTTTGGGACCCCTTGGAACAAGAGCAATATTGACACCCTGGAGAAGGTCCAGAGCAGGGCCACAAAGGCGGGTCAGCGTGGGAAAGAGCAGACTGAGGGGGTGGAATTGCTCTCTTCACATACCCCCCAGGGGCCATAGAGAAGACCAGGGCAGACTCTTCTCAGGAGGCATAGACAGCAAAAGGACAGGAGCCAACAAGTGGTAGCAAGGGCAGAGTTCTCTGGGTATTAGGAAAAATGTTTCCCAATGAGGGTGGTGAATCCTTGGGTCAGGCTGTCCCGACAGAGGCTGCAGAATCTCCACCTCTGGACACACTCGAGACTTCACGGGAAGAGGTCCTGTGCCACTTGATTGAGCTTTCAAGGTAGCCCTGCTTTGAGCAGGGGGTTGACCAGAGACTTTCAGAGGTCCCTACCAATCTTCCTACCAATCTTCCTTCTTCTTTGAGTCTGTGTTGGGTTTGTCTGCTTGCTTTTAACAGAGCAAGCAAATATGTCTTTTTGGACAGGGGAACCTCTGAACATTTGTACTCTCCAGCACATATTCTCTGAATGAAACGGGTGTGTGGCAGATGTTGGCACACGTATCAGCAAATGGATACGTGTGACAGAGTAGGTCTGTAAGTTCAGCCAGCAGCGTAAATACCTGTTGTGTCCAAGCATCTGGCCATCTGTCTTTTGTCTCTTGATGTTTTCTAAAGGAACTTCCTTCCCCTTGTCAAGACCCTCCTCCTCCTCCTCCCAAGGCTTCAGAAGCCGTTCGCATAAGGGACTATTTATAGTCAGGGTTGTACACGCAGCAAAGATGTGGGTAAGGGAAAAATCTATTTGCTCATCAAAATTTCTCACCTTGGAGGTGAGAAGTTTAGATGATTACACATGCAGATGTGTATGCACACACACAGGGCTTATTTTATTTTGGCTTTAACATTTGCTGTTGTTGTAAGTTGTGCCCACATGTCCTTCTCAGGATTGTATGTTTGATAAAGTTATCTGTGGTCCTATTTTCATGCTTTTGTTAACTTTAAAACCTTTTCAGTGAAGTGTAGTTAGATGCAGTGATGTTGCAGTTATTTTGTATCCTTTTAATTCCTTGGGCATGAGTCTTTCCAACACTTTCATCGTGCTCAGTCCCATTTCCCTGATTTGTTGTTGAAAATTTTGCTAAAAGCACTGTTTATTTCTATAACCCGTAATGGAGTTTGCCATTTCTCTTGTGGTTTAGTGAGAACGAAAAAAAAAAGGTTGTATAAACATAACTCCATTTTAAAAAGAAAAGCAAATGCACCAGCATGTTGTAATGAGAACTATTAAAATAATTAGTCCCTATCCTAGGATGATTGCAAAAGAAAATAAGTAATGAAAGTGAAACATATAACAACTGGATTATAATTGAACAACCAGCATAAAAATTGAATGAGTCAAAAGTTTAAACCAGAATGTGACTGAGTTGCAGGGTAGTGTAGGAGGAAATGTAATTGTGCGTATTCCATGGTAGTTTACTTGAACTAAATTGTCCTTGAAAAGTGTCTGAGATGTGCGTGTAGAGCTTGTACTTTCCAAAATGTGTCACCATATTTGATTTGAGGATAGTCAGTGGGTCAAACTTTGCCTAAGGCAATCATAGCAGCTTTAACAATCAAGTGCTTAAGGGAATGCGATAAAATGTCTGCATTTCTGCTTTGCTTTGATCTTACTCCTTATTTTATTATGGCCCGCTAGACAGGTCTGCGTTCACTCATGCTATAGTGTCCAGTGCTGCCCCACATTGAGGAAAGAAAGATGGGTAATGCAGGCTCACCCCCAGTGCCAGCGGTTCCTTCAGCCTCGTGGGTCTTATCAACCACAATCTCACTCTGGTGCTTCCAGTAAGCCTTTTTGTTGTTGTGCATATCTCTTTGTATAATTGTCATACTCTTGCCTTGAAACAGTATCAAACAAGAAAGATATTGTTCTGTTGTGCTGATGGCTCAATATTACCGGTGTCAGAGATGTCACTTTCCTGTAGTGTGTTGTCTGATAACTGTCATAGGCTTCAATACGAATATTGTAATGAAAAAGCTCTAATCTTGGTTTATGTGTGCTGAGAAATCATTCCTGGCAATGCCGTGTGAAATTTCAAAGTGTATACTCATCAGATGAATATCTTGTCCTTTGAAACATTAAATATTTAAATATAAATATTATTACTATTTATTAAATACCTTATAAAACAATTAGTTTAGAAATGACCACAACTCTTTTATTCCATCTGATACTGTCAACCTGTAAAAGGGGTTGAGGTGTGCTTGGGCTGTAATCAGTGGGTCAAAGCAAGCTAGACGAATCCATGCACCCAAGGTGTCCACCTGTAATGTCATTTCCCCCAAAAACTATATTTGTGCACAGTATTATGTTCAGTATATAGCAACAGAATTAAAGCAGTCCATTTAGAAAACTCTCTATGTGTATATTTCCCAGCAAAGATTTCGTGAAAAAGCATAGGATCAGGCTAAATAGTATATCAAGAATCACAAATCAAAATTCCTGAAGAGCTGAGAGCCAAACCTGGAAGGAGATCTGCATGGGATCTTGTAATTTAGCCCAGATTTTTAAAGGAGAAGAGTGCTTAAGCTAATCTTGGGGAAGCCATACTACTAAGAGCAATGTTTTCTGTGAGTTAAAACAATCTAGCACCATCACACACTATAAATAATAGTTCTTGAATTTTTTATTCCTGAAGATAGAAAGATTATATTCCTGTAATAATACTTATAGCTGTGTAGACTTGTCCTGCTTATTCGAGGTCTTCTTTGAAGTTTTAGAAAGCACTGATGAGTGTGCTTCAATAAATTTTTACTTGTCTTGTCTAGGGAAGCAAACCAACTGTGGCAGGTTTAATCGGAACTAAACCTTGTCTGAGTCAAACGGAGGCTACAAAACTGAACATGCCGGACAAGTTACAGCAGAGTTAAGGCCTGTTCTTTCAGCTGTTCCAGGGTGTGGTGTTCGGGGAGGGGGAGAGTGTCTATATACATACTTACACGGACTGTATAAAGTATCCCTAGTGCGTAGGAGGCTGGCAGTCATCCTGTATCTACTTGCCTATGTGACCTTGCTCCCAGGGAGGTTTGCTTCTGGGGATGCTCTGTTTAGCAAGGTATACCAGACACCAAAGGGACAGGCAACGAGAGCTCAGTAGTGGGTTGTTGTTGAGTTGGGTTGCAAATAGTGGGCTGTGAATTAATCCAAAGATTTTCAAGTGTCACAAAAGGCAAATACTCTTGGTCTTCAGTGCCTGTTGCCCAGTTGCTTGGCAGAAAGCCAGAGAATCTTACTTGGATCGTGGCTTGTAAGATAAAATGAGAAGCCCTATTTAATTTAAATTGACATGTTTCTTTCAAAGTGCTGTATTTTCCCTATTATTTACATTCAGTCTAATCCTGTGGCAAAACCAACTCTAGGGGAGGTAGCTACAGCCACACTGACATTTACATTTCATTTGTTTATACTGGATCTGAGGTTATGTCTCTGCATTTTACCAGCGGCTGCAGAAGATGAGAATAGCTTTAGGAAAGAGTCTGCACATTGATGAAAGAGTGGGATATGTGCTTTCCATAACTGTATTCCTGACTCATTATTCACAGCACAAAGAATTCTCTTGTGGCTTTCCACTTCTTATGTGGTTGGTGTACCACTCCCACCTTCCAAAAGTCTCAGCCGTTCAAACGCATAATTTCCTAAAGTATAGGCAGTAAAATTAAAGGTTACATTTCAGTTCCACAAGTGAACCAAGTTACCTGGCAGTTTTAGAAGAATGTAGGTGTGCGTAATGGTTCAGAAATTAGACAGAGAAAAACACACCTTAAAACAACCTAACAATAAAGTTCAGATTTAAACCCATTAACAATAGAGAATTCAGAAGCTGATACTCTAATCCATAATTCCACCCACTGTCCTGCAGCGCATGTTTTACCGTATATAAGATCAAGATTTTTTGAATGGTAGCCTGGTGCAAAGCTGATGGTGTGCTATTGATAAAATGTTGGAGGTTATTCATAGGTATTGATTGAATCTGATGTGTCATTTTAATGGAACCTCTGTACTTTTCGTTCGATGTTTCAATAGTTTATCATAAACATGTAGATGAAATAATTCAGTAAATGCAACAGAAGTATTTTGAGGAAAAGCTAACAAAATAGAGGAGCCTTGAAATCTGAGTCCAACTGGTAAATCAACAAGGCTACTTTGAAGGTCTCCTCAAAGTGCTGTTTCACTGATTCTGAAATTAGTCCTGTTTTGCTGCAGAGGTGATGGGAGCATGTCAGTGAGGAGCTTGATTAGTCTGGAAAAGAGCAAGTGTTGGCGTGTAAGGCCATTTGCACATCAGGACTCTTCAAGTGGCTTGTTAACTGGACTGTATTGCAAATAAAGTAGAAGTAGATGGGATCAAAACAAATAATCTGTAGCCTGTTATCTGCCATTACCACTATTCTGCTTCCACTTTTATTGCAAACTGAAAATGCCCATGGTGTTATTCTCTCACAGTTGTATTGTGGGTCTTCTTGTTTAGACTGTGAATGAGCATTGCAGTAACTGGGAGGACATGGACTCTTCTCTCCAGGAGAGGGTACTCAAGCAAGGTGTTTGTGAGTAGGTCAGAAGCCAAGTCCAGATGCTAACAGGGGCATAACAAGACAGTGATGTCAGAATTGCTGTGCTTGCATCCCTCCACAGTGAAGAGAAGAAAACAGATCCTTCCCAAGGACAGCCACCAGTTGTGTGTCGGACTGAAATGCTCTTAGCAGAGGGCCAGGCATGTGCCCATTGTGGAGAGTGTGTGGTCTACAGGCTATGAGTTGAAGCTCAGTAGTCACCCTCGCTATTTCGGTAGACATAAGAGGTTGCGACAGTTCCAGACTCTCCTGAAATCCAGGCTTGACTGCTTTCCATGCTGACAGCAAGACTAGAGGAACCGCAGCTCTGTCTGGAGCCTGCCTTCCTGAGCAGACCAGGCCTTGTACGCTCTAGGGGAGTACAATAGGCTAACTTATGCTGGAAGTGTAAAGCTGCCTGAAAAAAGTAGGCTGCAGAAAGGCAAACTGTGCTAACAAGCAGGTTCTTTAAATAAAGCGGAGACATAACCAACAGATGTTACTGGCAGTTCTGTAATGCACTCTTTGCTTTTCTTCCAATTTCAGGGAGTGTGGTTCAAAATCATGAGAGTTGAGTTTCATGAAGACCATGTGGCCACAATTTGTCCCATAGTCTTTTCTGGTTCAGTGTCCTTGCCACTGATTCTCTGTCTGGCTGTCACTGTGTTACAGCTGACAAGACTAAATTTCAGTGATGCCCTTTACTTTTTACTCACTTTTTGGTAAGGAGAAGTTATAAAGTATCTTTTTGAAGGGTAAAAATGCTGTATCAGTGAAGAAATAATAAATGTATGTACAGATGGGAGCTATGTATACAAAAATGTTGATGTATCTGTACATTTATTTTTGCCTGTAGGGCTTTAAAAAATCTATTTATTTTAGTGTTAGACTGAAGTAGGAAAATAAATGGTAGTAGAATCAAAACTTGAATCCACAGAAATTTTTTTTAAGAGATTGATTTCTGGGCAGTGAATAAACATTTCTAACTTAAGGTGGATTTAATTAAAATATGAATTATAATCACCTTCAAAATGATGTTTAAAATAGAAGCAACCATTGATCTTTTATGCACAGAACACAATATGATGCGTCTTGTATACACACAATATAATAAATGTATAATATTCATCAAGTTGGTAGGATGTTTAATCTCTGAAAACAGTTGTTATATTTAACATTAATGCGTACTAGGACTATTGCCCAGACTTATTTGTAATTTAGAAGGCAGGTAAACTGTGTTATATATACACACAGTTCTATATTTAAAATTAAATTTATATTCTTGAAAGTATGTATTGATTATTACAATTTCATTGCCAATAATGAAAAACAGCTTTAGAACACTTCTTTAAAAAAAAAAAAAAAAAAAGCACACAAAACCCCTGAGCTCTTCTGTTTCCAGGTCCTTGCATTTGGAAGAGCTTTATATAGACAAAGAAGGGAGTTACTGTAATGTGTATTTATGGTCTTCTCTAAGAAACCATATATGTTGCATTGTTTCCTGATGACAATAAGGAACTGGTGCATTTCTGTGGGTAGCCTTCAGTATTAATCTGAGAAAAGGTATATATTATATTTAAGCCTTATAAAAAGGATGTTTCTATGAAGACCTCTAAACGAAGCTCACTGGTTATATCATTCATTCACTCAACCACTTTCTGCCATTGGTTTCCCCTGATTATTTAGAAAAAGCTGTAGCTTTAGATACTCTAACCTGGTGTTACTCAGATGCTTTGGCTTCTACTTTGAAAGTCAGTTAACAGACTTTTTAGCTAGATTTCCAATTTGGTCATTATAATTTGATTTGGATGAAGCTGTAAATATGGAACTACATAGGGTGTGTATGTAGAGAAATTGTCAACTAATGTAAATCATTGTAGCTAAAGTCAACAGAACTATGCCAGCTTGCACTAGCTGAAGAACTGGCCCATGAAGTCTGTAATACAATTATTAGAAAGCGACTTTACCTGGTCTTGTGCTAATATCACGTAAAGCCTATCAAAGTGTGAAAAACGTTGCAGGTTTCTAATCTCTTTTCTTTCTATCTATCTATCTATCTGTCTCTCAAAGCCTTTGAGTATTAAATTGCAGAATAAATATCACAGTGGCCCAATTTAACTTAAGAACAAGGAAATATTTTGAATTCTGGAACTGCTCTTGGTCATGTGAGACAGTTGTGACAAGTTATGTCTCTTTTAACGTTTCAGTGTGTACCCTGTTCACAGCTGTTGCAAGGTACAAAATACATTGCATCCAGACTCTGCCACCTGTTGTAGGCAATTTGGAATAGAGCGAGTTAATGGAGATACAAGAACATGTTTTGCCTACTTGCAGTGGTATTATCTGCATTTCATTTAGCAGCCACTTACAGCCTTTCTTTCATGTCACTGTTTTCTGAGATAAACCCTTGTTTTTGTAGCAGTGAGAGTAGGTTAGTAAACTGAAAATTCGTAGGTGCTTTTTCCCCAGTCCTTTGTCCCTTTTTCTTTCTCAGCTGCATTAGGCTCAGCCCCAGCTGAACCTCTTTGCTTCTAAACTACAAGTGAGCTTTGGCAGCATCCAAGCACCATCTCTAGTTTCACCTCCACAAGCACTCTCTTCTGGGAGTGGGAGGGAAAGGGGCACTGATGACTGTCCGCTTTCTATTCAGCTCTGCTCAGTTAGGTGCAAGACAAATAGATCTGGTCACTCAGAGAGAGTATGTGGGAATTGCTGACATATGAGTAATAACACTCACCTGAACAAAATTCCCTCCCTTGAAATCCTTTGCATTCCTGAAGGTCTTCTGAGTTCTGGCTGGTGTTTTCAGAGAGGCCAGAATGTCCTGCCTCCATTTCTCTTTGCTGAGCCTGTTACCCCTGTAGGTGTCACATCCTTTGTCGTACAGACTTTCTTTTAAAGCAATTTACATCTTTTTCTTACCTTTTGAAATTTTGTGGGATCTGACTCTTCAGGAGAGTGCTGGCAGGTGGTCATTAGAGGTCAGTGACTAAACCTGGTTGTCACCTGTTGCCTGTTAGAGTAAGGCTGTTTCAGCTGATGGCCCAGCTTTGCCCTCTCCACCATGGTCAAGTTTTCCACCACAAAGTAGTTCTAATCGACACTGCCTTGCTGACTATCAAAGTACAAAATATATTCAGAGCATCAAATAGAAGCTGTACATTGATGGGCAGATTAATAGACAGTCCCAGTATCCCTAACCTTTTGTCATTAAAGCTTTTTTAGCCTGCAAATCTCCTCCAGCTCTTCCTTTTTCCTGTCCTTGCCATATAGATTGGTTCTAAATTTTAATGTGCCTCCAGCCCACTACCATGAGAATCAGGCTTATTCATTCTGTCCAGAGAGCTGCAACTTTTATTCAAGCCCTTCTCTTTGCTCACCTTGATTAATGAAATCCTATTTTCTCTGACCTCCTTGATTTCTTTGTCATAGGTTTCTGAGCTCACAGTTGGATGTGATGGTGATGGCAGTTAGAAAAATTTGCTCTTCTCTTCTTACTGATCTGATACAAATCTGTCTCATATGCAGAAAGAAAATAAATTTGTTCATCTCCTCATCCCTTAACTATTGCAGAAGACAGGGGGGGAAGACCGGGGACACTAAAGTGAGTTCCCCTCCTCACCTTTTCCAGCTCCCCTTTCATTCTCATTGTACGTTACTCCTCTTTGAGTCTGAGTTATAGCTGACACTAAGGTCTAACCTGTAAAAGCTAGTCTGGGCTTAGAAATTGCTTATAACTCAGGTCAGTGGGTTATCTTTGTGGATTGCAGGTGCTTGAATGAGAGCCTGAATTAACTGCATGGTGGAGACATGCTTACCAACTGCCAAAAGAGGAGCAGTCCTATCTTGCAAGCGTAACAGAAGTAGTGTGGCCTTTCAGGACCCATATGTTTTTTTGTTTCGTGTGCATCCTGTCATTTAGTGCAAAGGACTGTGGTGAGTTTGAAGTGAGATCTACAGAACCAGTATAGGGGAGACACAAGATATCCATGAGATGACAACAATTTTAATATCTACCCAGGTAGTCTGGGTTTGAACTTGAAACCTACAAAAAAAAATCTCACTTGGTTGTCTTTCCCTTTTAAGAGCCAATATTACAATTTCAAGAGTGAGGGTTTTTTTTATTTGAAAGATAAATTTACTAATTCAAGGTTTGACCTTTCTGCAGTTTATGCCATCAAAATCTTTTACATAGTGAGCTTAAACAAATTGTAATTGTTGGTTTTGGTGACTTTTGTTCCTCAAAGTTATCATCAGTGTCCTAGCTGATTCTTAATGGAAAAACCTGAATTAAGCAAAGTGCTATAACTGTAAATGCTAAAAAGGCTAAAAATCAATCACTAATGCTAAATCCAAATCAAAGAATAAATAGCTCTACATTATAAAAATACTTCCATAATGATTCATAGTTTTCACACAGCTTTGCAGTCCAGTTGAAGTTGAGCTGCATTTGAATTTTTCATGAAAAACAGTTGGTACAGAAAATGTAATATGGACTCAAAAAAATCTCTCTGCATTGGATTGTGTACCATTTCTTTTTTCTCCTCTATGAAAAGGAAAACCTGTCTGCGCTCATGCTGTTATATCTGTTATGCAATAGGGTTACTGTTGACATGTAAATAGTCTTATAATTCATGGGGTGTATGTGTGGTAAGTTTTCCTGTAGGGTCTGATTTATAAGGTGGCTTGCTGTCACCTCCTGTACCTTGGACATCTCCGTACTTAGCTGATTTGAGTGCCGTGCATGTTAAAAACAACAGGCATAAACCAAGAGCGTAAGGAGTTGCAACAGCTCACCTACAGATAACAGCACTGCTCAGAATCTCTGCAGGGGTATGTGGTTTAATACAAGTGGCTCTCAAATACCTCGTACCATGGTGCGCTCTCAGCTCCGGCATACTGTACGACACAGCTTTGGCTAGGTACTTAGGAGAAGTTTACAGCTGTCTTTCACAACACCTATAGCAGGGGAATCACTGTCAATCCACAGAAGTGTTTTGAGATCTCAGAAATAGATAAACACAAACATGAGAACACATTCAGGGTCTCTTCAGATTCATTTGTGATCATACGAAGGAATTACAAGTATTTAGCAATTGCAGGGATGAAATTTGCCTTCTACAAGGATGCTACTCCATGAGTGTGCATGTGTAACTGACGTTGAGTGTGCTTATGACATGATAGCCCATTCTGCTGAGCTCTTATTTAAGATTAGTAGACTTAGGACCTCAATAACTACTGAATAGTGTAATTAATTTCTTGACAGTGAATCCTTTGGTTCTTGTCCTTATGTTTAAGAATTTATCTGTCACCAGAAGAAGCAAGTTTCAGTCACAGAGGAATGAGTTGGTAGATGGGGTACAGAGCCTATGGAAGGAATATGGTGATTTGACACCTATCCTGGAGTAAAGCCACTAGGCCGAGGGCTGAAATACCTATACCCCTCACCCGAGCTATGAGATACAGGGCATGTCAGTAAAGGTGTCCCAGCATCCCAGGAATACTTGAGGGGTGAAGGCTGAAGCTGTGCAAGTGCACATCTTCAGAGTGCACATGCAGCTGCTCCTTATGAGCAGGATATCTTTGACGTACCAAGGTAGAAACTATGAGTACTAGTGCTTCCCAAACTTTGAACCTGTGGACCACTGTCAGCCCTCATTCTTATGGACACCAGCGTAACCACATAGAACTGACAAACTGGTAAATGTTATTGTTCTATAGGTTTTGTGAATCAGATGCAGAGCACGTGATATGGCCTTGCAGATTACAGTTGGGACCTGCTGTTTTAGAGGCCTATCATATACCATGTTGCCTGGCATAACAGAGTGTATGTGAGCACACTGCACTTCATGTGCATATGCGTAGATGAGTAGGAATGCAGGACCAGCAGGCAGCATCTAGGCAACTGAATCTCCTCTTTTTTGCTCTGGCAGACAACCATACAGTAGATTAGTTCAGAAGAATCCATAGATCATCCTACGTCACCAGACATCGTAATTCTCAACACTTAAGAGAAATTTAAGATTGTAGTAAAAGTCTAAAAGCTGCACCTGTAATATGTCACATGCAGAAAGCAGGAGAGGGGAGGACGTTACTGGTCTTCCAGGTCTGTGTGCTAGCAAAATATTTATAAAATTAACTCCTGTGTGATCCCAAGAAGCTGATCATGCCCTAAATTACTGTTGGGGCAAATAAAACCCCTCTGATCCCTGCTAATCTGTCTTGGAGGACAGATGTCCTCCTGATCCTAAGTCTGATGAATGGCTTAATCCTTTATGTGTGAGCAGGACACCATTCATCTGAGAATTTTACGTCACTAGGAACACAGCTGTACTCTGTTTACATCCTGTTTTTTGTGTCATCCCATTTCCAGAAGCCAAATGATAGACTAAGGAAGGAAAATAAAATTCCTTTCTGGTCCACACAAGTTAGAGTCTTGAATCATGAGGTTAATACAAGTGTACTGCAGACATCCAGCAATCCAGTTGGCTCTCAAAACTCTTTGCATATGCTTGAGGACTGGATTCCCCAAGACTCACATCACAGAATTAATTTCCTGGTTTTAGGAGTTCTCTTAATTTAATTTACAGTCTTTTCTGTAAGTATGTCTTGCTTCCTACGTTTCTTGCTCCCATGACCACATTTACAAGGCTCTTCCAGAATTTCATTCTTGAATAAATAAAACCCATCCACTTTCTAGTCCTTGTTTATTTGTGACCAGTTTATTGCAACAGATGAATCTGCCAGACCAAATGCTGAGAACTTCTGAGCTGAGTTCCCAGGGGGCCAAAATAACCCTGGATTTTTTTGCATATGTACCTGCACCCAAGCTAAATGATTAGTTCAGATATGTAAAATTTGTAAAATTTTAAGGTTTCTGTGATATCAAAACACCTGAAATTTTGAGTGGGAAGATTTTGAATGGAAAACAAAAGAGAGGCCTCGCAGATCTGGTATATCTGTTCTCCCAATTCTCAGCAAGTGCTGAGTACCAGTAGTCTCTGTCACCTCACTGTGTTTTCCACAGTGCCGTGACATGGCTGGTTTATATAATTTCCTTAGACAGTATCTGCCAGTAAATGCACTTACTTTCTCTTCAACTGTTTTTAACCATTTCTAATGTATTTATTAGTGTTTCTCACTGCTGTAATTGTTTCTTTTGTCCCTGAAATTGTCCACTGACTTTAATTAAACCCATGAGCTTAGAGAATTTGACAATTTAATTCTTTTAAATGCAGCCTTATTGCCAAGCAGGGTTTCCCTGCAGCCCTCCCAGCTGTCGTTTTTATAGAGGAAACAGCTTTGGGTGTCATATTGTTAACTGCATTCAGGTACTTTTCTTCAATGGGCATGGCATTTAGCGATAATTGAAATGAACTAATTTAAATGACCAGCTAGCGAAAAACAAATACAGACTAAACCCAGTCTAAATAAAAACACATTCTTCAGTGTAATCACTCTCTACAAAATCCTAACAATTAATCAAGGCTTGTTGTACAAAAAATATAATCTGTACAGGTCTGTAGGATCTGTAATTGCCACACTTGAAAAGAGAGAGTTCTACAATTTGGAATTTTTATTTTCTTTTTTCACACAGGATAAATATTACATTTCATGATCCAAATCCTTTAGGTTTTCTGTAGAATACTGGAAGTGAAACAATGCATCTTTTACCACTGAAAACAGAATAAATGGGTCCCTGAAGGATTTATTGTAAGTCAGATGCATTTGTCATTCTATATTGATAATCTTTGCACTTCATTATCATATTCAACTCACCATTTATATGCAGATGACACAATCATTTATGGTAATAGATTATACTAGAAGAAAGCTTAATATTATCTTCAAGCTGATTTAAATGAGCTTTAAGATCATCTGGCACAATCTAAATTACTATTAAATATTAATGAAACAAAGATCATATTATTTGGCTCAAAACAGAAGTTGGGTAAACTGAACAACTGGCAATCAATGCGACCTTGGAGACAGTTAGCAAATGTCAATTGTGAAGAATATGGATACATCATTTTTCATCGTATGACTAAACTATTGATTAGCTGTGAGATTTGAAAGAAAGCCAAGAACTTTATTTGGGCTCAGGAAATTTGTTGACTTGGAGAAAGGAAAAGATTTGTTTTCTTGCATTTTCAGTTTGTATTATGTACTTTGGGTTTTGCTGATTGCTACATAATGTTTGCTAGGAAAGATAAAGCATTTTTAACTTGGTTATCTAGGCAAATTTGCTTTGAATTATACATTTCAGAAACATCACCATCTGTCATTTTAGCAACAATTGGTAAAAAAATAGAAATCTGTCAACATTTCATTGATATGTTATCCTTCTACTCTCTCCCTCCTCTGATCCCCTATCTTCAGACAAGTTACAATCTTTAGTCTTCCCCATTTTCTGAAATAGAAAAATTAATAAGAAAACTAGTATCTCTACTTCTTCATCTGGAACCATACAGCTGTGAATTTGATCAAGCAAGTCAGGAGATTCAGGTAGATGCAGTATTTTATGTGTTTATTTTTACATAGTCTGGTCCTGTGATGTCCTGAGCATGTTCTAGCAGACGCAGATGAATTCAATGGCAGTTTATGTCAATTCCCAAAATGACAGATAAGAGACTTAGTACTTTCCAGGAGATGTTCTCATTCTTAGACACTCAAGTTTATAATCCCACAGTGAAAAGGAAAAAACCATGACCTCTGTATTGTTCAGTTTATTAAAAATGCAGAAGACCTCCTGCATTTAAACACTGGAAATCCACCTCCTTTTTTGTGTAGCAAGATGTGTCACACTAATACATCCATTGTCCCAGAAATGCCATTCTTTTGACATTATAATGAACCTCATCATATGAGATATTGTTTGTTGTTACACTCTTTCTGTGCTAGACATAATCAAGAGCAATGTGGAAATGTTTTCTATTCAGGGCATCTACTATTTCCTCTTAATATTTTGCTAGGCTGTGCTGCATCAAGCTGGGCATGGTTTCCTCTGAGCGTTTGCATTTACAAAAGGGGTCACAGCTATTTGTCTGACCCTCATCTGGGTCTCTCCCACTAAAGAGCTTCCACATAGTGTCAGGAGGTGGAGACTGTCGTGGTTTAACCCCAGCTGGCAACTAAGCCCCACACAGCCGCTCTCTCATTCCCCCCCCCCCCGGTGGGATGGGGGAGATAATCAGAAGAGTAGAAGTGAGGACACTCATGGGTTGAGATAAAGACAGTTTACTAGGTAAAGCAAAAGCTGCACAGGCAAACAAAGCAAAACAAGGAATTCATTCACTACTTCCCATCGGCAGGCAGGTGTTCAGCCATCTCCAGGAAAGCAGGGCTCCAACATGCGTAACAGTTACTTGGGAAGACAAAACCCCGTAACTCCTAACTTCCCCCCTTCCTTCTTCTTCCCCCAGCTTTATATGGTGAGCACAATGTCATATGGTATGGAGCACTGGAACAAGCACATTGAGCACTGGAACAGGCTCGAGCACTGGAACAGGCTCCCCAGAGAGGCAGTCGTGGCACCGAGCCTGACAATATTCAAGAAGCGTTTGGACAACACCCTCAAACATATGGTGTGAATTTTGAGGTTGTCCTATACAGGGTTAGGAGTTGGACTTGATGATCCTTGTGGGTCCTTTCCAACTCAGGATATTCTATGATTCTATGAATATCCCTTTGATCAGTTGGGGACAGCTGTCCCAGCTGTGCCCCCTCCCAACTTCTTGTGTACCCCCCACCTACTCACTGGTGGGGTGGGGTGAGAGGCAGAAAAGGCCTTGACTCTGTGTAAGCACTGCTCAGCAGTAATGAAAACGTCTCTGTATTATCAACACTGTTTTCAGCACAAATCCAAAGCATAGCCCCATACTAGCTTCTATGAAGAAAATTAACTCTATCCCAGCCAAAACCAACACAGACACCTACTCTGACAGCAAGAAAATATGCAGGGAAAGAGGAAGATGCAGACATTTAATTTGTTTATTTGGGAATGAGGCAGGTTTTGAGGGGCAGAGCAGCTGGGAAACTGGAGACCAGGGCAGAAAACTGAGTTAAAAAGGACAGTGAGGGCTAGGATAATTTGATGGGTCTGGGAAAGTCATTATGGGAAAATTTGTGTAAGTAGGAGGGAGAAGAGTCTAGATGAGTGGAGGGGTAGGTACCCTCTGGGGGCACAGGAATAAGGGGTAAAGAGGAAAAACAGAGGAGGAGAAAGCAATGAAGTAGAAGATTAGTGTTGGAGGAAATGAGGTGCGGGCAAGATAAAGTTTCTTGCCAAGATTACCAGCAATTGAGGTCTAAAGGAAGGATTTAGCTGGAACAGTGAATGCCAAATAGGACAATCTGATGTCCAGTTCATTAGCTTACCTGGAGCAAAAGGTCTGGATAGGAGCTGCTGAAATTAAGGATGGAAGAAAGGGCAGGGGAGAGGGAAGAGTTTGTATCTTCCCTGCTGCAGGGATTTGAGAAAAGTTGCTGGAATCTCTGTTAGAGCAATTGCAGGGAGGAGGAGATTTCTGTTTTATTTACCTATTTAAAGATATTTTATAATTCAAAGTTAGTATGTCATATGTTTCAAGTACAGATGCCTTCCCTGGGAAATAAAGTAATCAGGCAGACTCTTGTCAAAATAACTGGTGAATTGTTTTTAGAATTAGCCTTACAACTAATTTCAAAAACTAATTCAGCAGATTCGATCTTTGAATTTCTTGATTAGGCAACACTGTTTTCCCAGTCCACCTAGACCTGTCCTGGCCAGACACTTAAATCAATTTTCTTGTCCCTTTTTACTGCCAAATCTCTTTGAAAGCATGGGAGAATCCCAAGAAGGAGCCCTGCTCTGAACAATAAAGCCATACTTTTATATCATCACTAAAAACCTTGTTCCACACTGTAATCATGTCAGGAGGAGGCCCCTTTGAGCCTGTGTATGTTACCTAGTGATAATATAAGGTTCCTAATGAATACAGATATTCTTCAGTGTGATTAATGTTTCCGCTGGCCACTTGCTCTGTAGGTAAGAACCAGCCCCATGTTACAGTCACGGGTGCTTGGGAGTGCTGCTGCGAGTTCGGTAACAAATGAGCTCTGACTTTTGCTGCTTGCATTTGCCAGCACCGTTGCTGCCAGATGGGTGTGGTTCTTCCGGCCAGAGAGTGGTGATGCCGCATTGCATCCCTTGGCTCGTTTTGCATTCCCAGAGCTGCCTTTTCCTTCAGTGTGCAAACTAAAGGCCCTCCTGCAGGCAGGTTTTCTGTCTCGCCCCTGTCTGAGGACAGGAGACTGTCTTTTTTTCACTGAGGGGACTCTTCCCCTCCTGAGTCTGTTACTATTCTTTGTTTTTAAAGATGTTCCCTCCACCTCCCAGTGAAGCTGAGGTCACCTTCAACCTACCTTTTCTTCTAGTTTGAGAAACCTTTCTCTGTTACAGTCCACTTAGAAGTCTATTGCTCTATTACCCGGTCAGCTGCGCCATCTTACCCCACCCCATCCCACTTCACCCATACCGGCCTTTCCATTATCTGACCTACCCCACATTTGTGTATTGCTATCTCTAATTATTCCAACCTCTCCTATGTTTAACAATGTCTTGATTTTCCACTTTCATAGCTCTTCCCCAAATGTTGCACTTGATTTCCTCACTGGATGTACTCTGGCCAAGGCTGCTTAAAGCATCTACTTGCTATTGGCCTTCAGGGCTATGGCCTTAACTACCGCCAGTCATTGTACCTGAAAGAAGCACCCTTTCCTGCATAGCCCAGCACCTTGCAGAGCAGTTGGATCCTTTCCTTGCTATGTAACTGGGAAGTCTGAGCTTTATGGGAAGGGGCAGCCCATGTCTGACTATAGAGATAGTGAAACTACCAGGCTGCACCCCTGAGCTCAGCCTGGCTCACCATTGCATATGAAAAGGAGGCAGTCCCTCCACTGCCAGCCTCCTGACCTTTCTGTTCTGGACTGTCTTACAGTCCATGTTGAATGCTTCACATGAATCTAGAAATCAAAGGAACTTTTGAGGGATAGGGGAAGATAGAGAGAGGGTGAGTGGGCATCTAGATAGAGTTTTCTGGGGCTCACATGCCTACTCAAGTCATACAATTTGACAGCACACTAATGCTGCTCGCACTGCTTTATTATGGAAAAAATGGAAACCTTTTCAGACTGAGATGCTTAAAATAGGCTCCTAAATCAATGCTTAGGGATATAAATAGAAGCAGTTTGATTTTCAGCAATGCTGAGTGTTCTGGTGATGCCAGTGTGGAAGAAAATGCTTTGTGTACAAAAGTGCATTATTAGAAAATGTGGAGGTTCAATAATTGTTATTTACAGACAACCAGTTAGAATCAGAGTAATCTTTTTTTGGGTCAGCTGGGCTTGGCTCATCTTTGGCCTCCATCTTTCATGTTTTTATTGATGATTTGATGTAAAAGTAGCATCTGTTATTATTAGATCTTTATGTCTACCATTTGAATCTAACTTTATCATGGGATTGGAACGCGAAAGTGAAGGTCTTTGCAAGTTTCGTAGTGTCACACTTCTGTTGTGTGCTTTGTAGAGATGAAATGTCTGCTGCCATACCACATTGATCCTGTGGCTGATTCCAACTCTCACAGAAGCTGTGATTCACAAGCCTCCTAGTTTTACCATAGCAGTCCCTGCGATCCTTTCTAAAGGAGTGCAAGAGTGTAAGAGGAATGTAGCTGAAGTTATTGTAACCTTAGCCTGTGCATACCACTATCTACATCTACATCCGGAAGGACCTTTAGTTTGGTTGGGTTTGCTTTTCTCGCACGGATTCTAGGGGGACCTCACAGTAGAGCAGTTGCCTTTCCTGATTTCCTTCTATCTCCTCCCTGTCAATCTCTATGAAGATTTTCTGTAGAAATTACCCTACTATGAAGTGAGCAGACTGCTGTGAGGAAGCACTTGTTTTTACATGTACACTCCGCTCCATGCAATAATGCAGGATGGTGAATGGACCAGGATGCCAGATCTAAGCACTGAAGAATACACCCTCAGGTGTACCTGATGTTATATGAGTTATTGGCATATCTGCCTAAATAGAGGTTTTGGCCCCAAAGCTTAGGCACTGAAATGGATTTTTAAGGTGTCTGGGAATGCTATAAAATTACAACTTTTTTTTTTAAGTCAGTGACACTGAAATTGTAACTATGAAATGCAGTACAAAAATCAAACCACTGAACAAAGGATTCTTTGCCCTGTCTGTGTGAAAGACAACCTAGTAAAATGGATATATTCCATAACAGCAATTAAAAATATGGATTTTTTTAATTTGCTTTAGAAAGTGAAAGCAACCTGAGGTAGATACTGGCAAGTATGAGTCCTAAGTTTTTTTCCCTCCAAAACTTCTGTTTGGCTCTGATTAATTCCCATTTTAGGATCATGAAAACTCTATTTCCATTTGTTTTTCATTTCTTCTTAGAACAGATAATTTCATACTGCAGCCTTCACTCACATAAGTAGTTGAATCCATGAGGTTATTTGTATTAGTATGGCCTGCAGATTAGGGTCTTAAAACAAAATATAACCAAATGAATCATAGCTCAAAAAATTACAATTTTCATATGCTTAGCATAATCTTTTATAGAAAAATCTTCTTGTATTCTTTCTATTAATGCAAAACTTCAGTTAGATACTGATCAGCTGACTCATACTCAGGAGCCTAGGTTATTCTCTAGGTAAAGAGTCTCATCAAATACAATGTCACAAGAACTTATTTTCTTGATCATATATTGTAAGCTGTAAACATATTCTATAGAATCTATATATCCATAGCAATAATGGGTAAGAGTTCTCTCATAATTCCTTCATGTGTTTAAAAATGTTCTTATGTGGTAGAATTCTGACAATATTTTGTGTTTTATTTGAAGGGGTTTGGGTTATTTGTTTCTTAAATGTTTAATGGCAAGTTGAAGAGAACTTTTCAATGTTATAAAATCAGAAAAAAATTTCAAGGAGAAATATTTCAAGGAAATAACCTTGAAAGTTCACAAAGAGGTTATGAAGGAGATATAAGGAATGTAGAATGTTGTAATAAGATTTATAGTCATTTGCTGAAAGCATTTAAATATATTGACCCTTGTATTAGTATAGACTTTTTATTATTAAGTGAATACATGCTTGATTTTAATTGCTTCTTTCATGTAAGAGCGATTTTATGAACTTGAGTTTCTAATGATTAACTTTGAAATCTTACATATCGTGAGCAGTTGAGATAAATTTAGATGAAAGAAAGGTGAACCGTTTGTGATTCAAACAGGGACATAAACCAGATGATACCGATTATATCGGTGGGTATAGAGCTAAACCATATCCTGGGAGTGACACCACGCAGACTGCAGGGCAGGTTTTCTTCTAGCTCAGATCACTGGGAGCCCAAACCAAATATTTACGTCACCGAGCTCAGCAAGAATAAGCCAGCAGACCAATGGCCTGTATTAATGTAGATTCTTTAAAAGACATAAAGAGGACCATTGTGGGAGTGGTCAGACAGCAAAGTCCAGATCCTTGAACTCTGCTCCTGGCTCCGTATGTGTTATTGAATGTCTCAGTGCTTCTGGTTTCCATTTATGAAATGAGACTAATATTTATTTACGTTTTCAAACACTTTGGGATCCAAAATTGCTTGATATTAATAGGCTGTTTACAAGCCAAGCTCTGGCAAATCTTTGTACTTCTGGCATAGGAGTTACTCTGGCAAGGAAGTGAGGTTGGGGTGACCTGATGTACCCTTGTAGTACTGAGGGAGCTCAGGGCTGCTTTACAGTTCATACAAGCTGTCCACCAATACAGACGTAGTATTTAGTGCAGAGCAACCCTGAGACAGCTGTGAGCAAGAATAAGGGCCTTTTAACACACTAGGGGTGAAGTCATCTGTGTGTCCTCCCCATTGCTGCGTGCACAGCAGGGGCTGTAGGTGGGTAGTGGGGACTCTCCCCACCTGCTCTGCTGGGGAAAGGGCACCTCCCCAGGCCAAGGGGTTGAAGAGGATGAAAGGTGAGAAATGTGGCCAGTTAAATGAAGGTGAAATGCTGGAGAGTGCCAGGCAGACTATTTTGGAAAAGGCTGTGCTGCATGCAGTGTTGGTTCATAACAAACTCGGCTGCAGCCGTGCTGTGAAAGCAAATGCCTGTCCCCCCACATGAGTTTCCTGCTTCCTTTGAGAATCTTTGCATAGCACCAGTGGCCAGAGATGCTGAATGGCTCCCCAAAGGTATGAGACTTGTCTTTTAAACCTCACGGCTCTAAAGCGATATGTTACGCTCTTTCTTGTTTGGTGGTTTCGTAACCTTTTTTGGGCCCTGACTAGGCTTCTTCGTACATATCATCCCTTAACACCCAGTGAGACTCTTGGGGGCCTTACATCCCCTTGTACCTTGAGGAAAAATGTGCAGAGATCATGACAGCAGGCAGTATTCGACTTCATGTAGTCCCCTCCCTGCCCCCAACTATTTCATACTTCTGGGCTGCTTGGACCATGGCTGCTGCTGAGTTTGAGCTCTCCTTTCTGTTCCAGTGTTGTTCAGTGGAGGCAGAGCAACTCAAGCAGCCACTAATGCAGATCCTCTGATAAAAGGCATTATGGAAATGCAAAAGATTATACTGTTAGTGTGCTTAAGTATCAGTACTGTTCAAAGTCTCACATGATAAATGAGTTGATTTGTAATTCTTCTTTCTCTTTTCCACAAAATAAAAATCTTCTGTTACAGTGGAAGTATTAATTAAATTGAAAGTTAAATTGCTTCTGTTGGATAGCCCCATTTTCTAATTCAAAACCTTAAATAGTGACATTAGGATCATTCTACAACAGGCCAATATGATGTCAAAGGGAATATTACTTTTCCTGGTGGTTGTTTAGTAGTGAAGAAAACCAGCAGGAACTTGTTTACATGCAAATGTCATCTGTATAAAAAGCAGGGAAATGCTCTAAAGAGAAGATATTATTACAAAGGCATAATTTTCCGGAGGCAGAAAAAAAAGAGGAAACATTTTATGGTCATCAGCAGTCTCTCCATAAATCTGTACCATCAGGCATGCTGTTAGGTTGGCATGTATACTGGTCTAAAAAAAGCCTGAGACCCTCAGCCTGGAGACTAAGGAGAAGGGGAAATGCAAGCAATGTGTCAAAGAATTTGCCGTCTGTGCTGAGCAGAAACCAGATGTTTTTGCTAGTAATTATTATTATGATAATTCATTTAAGCAGGAATAAAATAGGGCATGATTGTTTACTGCAGCCTGTTTTCCCTAGACAGGCTGGGAAATGAGAAAAAAATCTCAGAGGTTTTACTCCTGGTTAAATGAATAATTTTTTCATTTAACCACGAATAAATATGGCAACAAAAATAGTTTTCATACATATTGCACGGTAGCTGTGAACAGACATTCAAGAAAGTCACTAGAGGCTGTTGAGGAATGTTAGGGAAGGTGACTTTGCATTTTTTTTTTTTTTTTTACACATTTTGCCTCCTGCTGAAATGGGAGCTGAACAGTGGAAAAACTGGAATGTCCAAAGACTGGCAAAGAATAGGAATAATCTACCTTGGCAAGTCTAGGTGGTCATTTCAGGTGAGAATCATCTGTTGGGAATGGAAAGTGCAGGAAAGCCTGTTGTCAGCCAGGCCTCTGTAGGTGATTGCAGGATATCCATTGCATTTTCCTCTAGCATCTCTTACAAATGTTGATTTCACATGTGTACAGAAGTTTAGAATTATTAAATCCTTCTCAGTTCCTGGTGTTTGATTAGGAACTTTTAGTAAGCAGAAAGTAATTTTTTTCCTCCTCCTCACTCCCACAGGATATGAATAGCTACCAGTGGTTTTTTTATATAGGTTAGAGAATAATGTCAAGGAAGTGCTCAGCAAATATAAATCTGCTTGATCTGTTTAGTCTGAGAAGAAAAAGTATAATTTTCAGCTGCTATCCCTTCTGCAAGCATTAAGTTGGAAGCTTTGAGAGAGTTAAATAAGTCCTATAGAAAAATTAAAATCTAAACAGAGTCTGGAGGAGTTTAATCGAGCAAGTGCATTATTGGGAGTCTCTCTGATGGTGAGGGTTAATTTATCACCCTGAATCCAATCACTTTATAAAAAGCCAGCGTGGGTTTCATTTACTTTGATGAGGTTTATTGCAAGATTCCAGAAAATCAATTTTACTGTGAGCCATATTAAACTCAGGGGAATATAAACACTATATGTACTACACATAACTTTTTGTTATTGCTTACTGGATCACTGGGGAAATTATATGTTTACCATGAAGAAGGGTTATGGCTACATTCGTTGTCTTGGGTAACTCCCAGCCTGCCCATCGTAGTGAAATAAAAAAAAATGGTAGAGTTCAGAATCAGCACTTAACTTGTCTTCATATAGCCTGAGGTATAGAAACACTCAGCAATAGTGACTTGATTTTCCAAAGGGCTTAAGTAACTGTTATGTTATATACTATCACTCTGTTCTTTCGCAAACAGATGGTAAATGCAGGCAATACATATGCTGCTGCTGGTTGACCAAGCCCAGGTAATTCTTGCTCCCAGAGCTTCTTGAGATACCGAGGCAGAACTGACAGGCAGTTAACTTGGAAATGGTCAAGTTTGATCTGCTGGTTAGGGACTTTGAACAAAATTTGCAGTTTGCAGGAATTTCTATTGTGTGTTTACTCTCTTTCTGTCTTCCCTCCCTATCTGTTTTACATACTTGTTGAATTTTATGTGAATTAAAAAAAGACAGGAAAGTAATTTTGCACAAGAAGATTATGTTCCCTCTGGCGATAGCAGGTCAGAAACTCATTTGGGGTTGTGCTGAATAGATGGTTTCCTGTTTTACAGTTTTGTACATACCACTAAGGTCATAACATCTTTCAATTATTGGTAATTTTTTTCTCTTTATCAGGCCTTCCAGATTATGACATACTACTTTTGTTGAAGCTGGCATAATGGACTAAAATCAGTGGTTTTTACATGAGGAAGCTTAGATTGCAAATAACTATACAGAAGCCATTTCGGATATAAAAAAAGCATCAGAATTCAAGAAAGTATCTTTCAAAATCAGGTGTATGTAGCCTGTTTCATGACGATTTTCATCCTTTTTTTTCCCCAGTGTTGGGCTCTGTTGTACTGTGACAGGAAATGAGCAGCTCTCCGTGGCTTCAGTGGCTAAAGTGAAAGAGCAGAACAATACATCTATCTGTCCATCTGTCTGTCTGTATTTCTCCATGTGAGTTTCATAAGAACTAAGATGGGATATCTGAAAAGTTCTAAATGTAGTTAAATACTCAGTTTGGTCTAGTTTTTGAGGGAAATGGAAAGTGTAACTCCCTTATTAACTTTTGAGACTTCTTCCCTAAGATGTAATGCACGTTAATGTTTATAGTTTTATTTGCACATCATATTTGGTAGTGTCGTAATCCAAAAGCTCTTGCTTGGGCCAAACTCCCTGTGAAATGTGTTTGGAGTAAGAGAAGAAAGAAGTGAGATGTAGCCGCTATTTGAAAGTATAAAGTCTATTATGGTTTATAGATGGTTGTAAAAATATTGTAACAATAAATATGGAAAAACAATGGAAAAAAGATCTCCCAAAATATTTATCTTAAAATTCCTTCTGATACCTATGTACCTATGTATGTTTGTTTAGGTGTTTCCAAGGGATTGCACATGTATGAGTTGGAAGAACAATTAACAAAATTTGATTCAGAGCAAAATTGTCAGTAATCTTTTTGTCTCTCTGTATGAAAAAAGTTACTCTTTTTGATGATCTATTCTATTAAAACTTCATATAATGAAGTTTTTAAAAATCAGATGGCAGACTGTAAATATAACACACAAATTCAGTAAAAGAAGAATTATCGTGGACTCTCATTATCTTATTGCCACTCTTCCCCTTCCCTGTCTCTTGTATGTTGTATTTTTAAGTGTGAGTCTTGAAGTCTCAGCCCTTTCTTTCAATGCTATCTTGCAATCATTTTTATTATGCAATTGAGTAAAAGTGTAAAAACAAACAAGAGTCATTAAAAAGGAATGAGCACTTGTTCTTATTTTGTTTGTCTTTTGCATCTAGTCACTGGGACTTCGGTGCAGAGTGAATGTCAGAAAAAGGATGTGGATTTCTGGTGGGCAACCCTGGATTTGGGTTTGATTTTGCAAATCCAGGGTAGAGTGTGTGGCTTTGTGTTCTGAACTTGCTGAGTTCATTTCAGATTAGATTTAGCTCAATGGAAGGGAAATCAGGCTGAAATACCAACAGCTTGGAATATCCTATCCACCACATTTCTTGGATTCTTTACACTTTTTTTTTTTCTTGGTATACAGAGCATTTGAGCAAGTACAAACTAGCCTAGAGGTGGTGAATACAGCAGAAAATGCTTTCTGAATCTGGAGCTTGACTATGCCCAACTCAGATATATTTCTGAGAGTACAGCATGTGGCTGGGGGGAAGTCAATATCTTCAGCAAATGAACAAAAGCATGAGAACCTAACACCGAACACATTAAAGATGCTTTGGTACTGATATCTGTGAATATCTGTGTATCTGTAATATCTAAAGACTAGTTTGTATGCATGTGGACGTCATACACCACACACAACGGAATAGTAAAAAAATTCTTTAGTTTTGGTAAAATATTTTGTTCTTTCCTTCATTCTTTTCTTTGTATCTGTGCACGAAGGAACTAAATTATGCTTCAATAGCTAAACAAATTATGTAAAATTATACACCATGAATATTTTATATTCCAGAACCCTGAAGCAAGGACTTTCAATGGCTTTACGTCTGCAGCAACCTGTGTCATACCCAGATGAATTCCGCAACTGATAAGTCCCCCTTCTTCCTAAAACTTTACTCAGGTCTTTATTTTATTTTTTTTCTTTGCATTTGTCAGTGATTATTAATAGGAATGTCTCAAGGGTTTTATTGTATGTAAGAAAATGGAAGTTACCGCAGTCAGCCCTCTTTCTACTACTGCATGAGGCAGGGAAGTTATTCCCTTTATAATTCTGAATGTATTTAATATTTCATGGAATCATATAAAGAACGTAATGTTCAAAAAACTAGCTAAACCACACTTCATCTGATGCTGGACTTCACCTACTCTGATATATCTCTGTTTTAATTTTTTTTTGTATGCCAAAGTATATTTCCTTAGAAATATATTTCCCCCTTTTCTGTAAAACTTTAATTACAAAACCACATAAGCTTGTGTAGGGCAGACTGTAGCTATAGCGCACTGGAAAATGAGAGCAGTTTATAGAAAATATTTAAAATTTTTCAATTTAACTAGTTTTAATTAGTGATCTTGTCCTGTTTCCATCTAATACTAAAGAGCTGGCATCTTGAGATCACATGCCTCTCCCCCTGAAGTGGCTGGCAAAACAGAAATCTTGTAATTATAACTTAACAGGGATTCTTTGGCACTGCTTACTGGTTCCTGGGATGCAGAGCCCATGAGTTAATGCCATAATTTTGACTCCAGCGGCACTGAAACAGGGGGTGTGGGTATATTTCAGTGTGCTCATTAATCTTCAATGTGTTCCAATAACTACATATCATATATTGGCAAATGCTGGAGTGGGATTGTAATTTGGGGGGGTAAAGTGTACTATTTACTATTCATTTAATACCACTAACTTTTCAAGAACATGACTCACACAAAGTCTCCACTAACTCATCCAAAGAATCTCAGCTTACTCTTGGAAACAGTTTTGGGCGTAGCGTACCTGTTTTCTGTCTGTCCCATCCATTCCATGCCTTTTGTTGATGCCAGTGTAGTTCAACATATAGTGAAATTTATCAGTTACAATAAAAATATTCACTGCCACAGGTAATGCTAACATATTAAAACATCTATGCTTTTATGTCGTGCCTACTGCTGTAGTATTTCAGTATTAGTCTATTTGTCCTCTTTTACAGTTGAAATTGAATGTGCTGTTACAGACAATACAGTTGATGACAGAGGTCCCTGTTTTGAAAGGTATTTGAGAATTTATTTGATTTAGGTATATATGGAAACACTTTCTTTAGCTGGAGCTGTAAAGAGTAGCTGTATGCTCTGATGTCTCTGGCTTATACCTGCTCATATGGGTGTTCACCGCAGGTGTAGTTCATGCCAGTCAATTAGAAAACACTTCATAGCTGCCACACTCCTAGATTTGGTCTNAAGAAATAAAAATAACAATATATATATGTCTCTTACTGCCTGACAGATTGTGTACATGTGTCAGTTTAGAATCCAGTATATTTATAGAAAGGAGGAACAACATATTTTGTTTTCTTTTTACAAAACTAATCTATGTTAACGAAAAAGTGTGTGGCTCAACAGTCTTTCTCTAAAAATGGTCCAATTGTGCATTTTTATTTGTGCATTTTAGTGATGTTATGGCTTGGGTTTGACTATTCAGTGTTTCAGGGGAACATAAAAAATAGAATTTATATTGTTCATTATTTTTACAGCTCAGTGGAAAGTGCAAATAACATTCATAAAACGTAGATGGCCAGATAAAATTATAAAATATTATTGATGAATTAACTTGAGATCCTGATCATATGAACGCAACGCTTACTTTTTACTAGTGGATGTGAGTTTAGACTGAGAAAACACAATGCTAATATTACAATCTCCTGATGATTTTATGGTATTTTGCCTTTAAAATGGCTTTTATGCTGAAATATGGAATGGTCACTAATGTTGTAACTGGTCCCATATACAGGATACAAGATTGGAGAAATACTACCTCTAAACCCATATAAAATAAAATAAACCGATGAAGAAAAATGCTATTTAAACAGAGAAATGAAACGCAGTCTTTTTAAGAGAGAGCCTCTGGCTTAGCGTGTGTAACAAAAGGTGTAAGGATAGTGTGTGTTTTTTATTTTAAGTGAGAAATATTGAATGATTAATGTACTTACTTGAAAAGGCAAATTGCAATGTTCTGTCCTTTACATACTTACAAATGCAGTATTTATTTGTGTAAATTAAATAAATATTTCAGAGAAGGAAAATGTATACAACTTTATTCAGAAGAATTTTACAACAGAAAAGTGAGATTTTGAACAGCTTTTAAAAAAATAGTGCATGTACTGGTTGCTTTTTTGGTGGGCTTTTTTAGTAACATTTAAGTGTGAGCCAGTTGGAATAGCACACACAGCTGCAGGAAAATAATGCAAATTTTGACATTTGAGGTTCAATAAGTTGAAGCTTTGTTAACTTTTATACCAAAAAGCTAGTATTTTGTTGTAAGCAAGCAGTGGAATTAAGGAGACTGTGCACTCGGCCTTAAAGTGAAGAAAGTCAGGGGATGTTGGGTTTTTCTGAAGCCTGAGCATTTAAGTCAATGGCCAATTACCTACCCTTCTTCTGAAGAGAACTACTACTCCTACGATTTTTCAAAACTTTTTTTTCTCTGTCTTTCCCACATTATATCTTTGATATATTAGACCCAAGATATTCAGAGGCATGTAAAACAAATAGAAGCCCAACTCCTGTTGGAATCCAATGGAAGTTCAATATCTTCCTCCTTCAAAAATCCCAGCCTATGTGATCAATGTATCTTTTTTTTAATCTTTGGCATTGTTATTGATTGTAACACAAAAACTTTAACAAATACACGGTCAGGGAATGTAACTTAGATGAGGAGGAGTTTGGATATTTGAAGGAGGATGATTAAATGGTCTGAATTAGGCTGTGAAATATATTCTGGCTGTGGGAGGACAGAATTTGGCAAGAACGGGTTGGCAGGACAGAGGAATCCGAAGCTTGATTTTGACTTCTCCTCTGATTCAACTTTATACCAGAGTGGGGGGGGGGAAACTTGAAGAATGCCTGTGAGGATCAGGGAGGAATGAATACCTGCTCAGGGAAGAGGATTTCAGTTTGTCACTGTCACTCACCTTTTTGACCTCATGTGGGAACAGGTGGGAAGATAGGAAAGAAGATTATCATCTAGATGGATTTATTAACAGCTATAATATAGAGGTTCTTAAGAGAGAGATTTGCTAAGATATACTTGTGCTACAATTCTTCTAGGTATCCTAAGGGAATTGAGCATGTAATAAAATCCTTTTGAACGTAGATCATTGGAACTTGGGTTCACTGATAAGTTACTAAGTTCAAAACAAAATCAATGTAGTCAGTGATAATTATGCATTAATGATATGTTCCAGGAAACTCAGGTGCTCAAGTAGTTATTCCAAGCCTCTTTCTTCTTCTTCTTGAGATAGCAGTATGGGTTTATTTTTAGACTATGTTCTTCATGTTAACTCAAATTTAAATGGCTCCAGTCCACCCTAGCATCAAAATAAACATTTGTGCGTATTTGATACATGTAAGATATCTTCTTGTCTTTTGAAGTGATAATGTGCAGTTCTTTGAATGATCTTTTCTAGCTCTAGGGACAGCACTGTGTAAGGAATCGTGGCGTTTGAGATTTACTACTGGTACCATTTAACACTGATTCGGCATTTAAAACTGGACGGTTTCACCATCTTGAGTTTAATGTTCTTTTTATACGAGGCTTTTATTTGTAGTGAGAAATCAAACAAAAAATTCTTACACATGTGGAATGCCAAGACAGGTTTCCTTTTTTACCTTTTTCTTCTGAAGCTCTAAGAAGGGATTGGTGAAGAGAGTGTGAGGAAGCATTGGAAAGCTGGAGGCTCCCCTTGGTCAGGCAGACCTCCTTTTAGGAAGTTGCTAACCCATATGGTACAATTGGGATAGCTAAATTCCAGCACCTAAATGTGTGGAAGTGTAGGAAGTATCTGATTTCCAGTCTTTAAGGATGGGGAGACTCACAAAATCTGTAGATCTGTGGTTCCCGTAGGTCATCCATTCCCTGTAGCAGCTTGCTATAGAAGGAAAGATCTGAGCTAAAATTCTTAGTAAAGAAACCATAAGATAAGATGCCTTCAGGTCATTTTAGAAAGCTTTCTTTCTCCCCAGCTCCCGCAGAAATTCAGCTCTGCTACCAAGTTGAATGTTGTACTGGTTTTCAGCCAGGAGAGTTGGAAGGACTAGGGGTGACTGATCAAGGATGTTTCAGAGAGATGAAGAAGCTGTACCCTGGGAGTTCTTTTAAATTGAGAATCCAGTAAAAAGCTTTCTATAGTGAGACTTTGCTGTCTCGCGTGACATGTTGAAGGATGAGGTGTGTCCTGAAAGGTAGAAGCACTTGATTTCATTTCCTAACGTGTACGTCCATATGTAAATGGCAAAAGAATTTTGCCTTTGAGGCACAAAACTTGTACAGAATGTAAATTAACTTCAAACTGAAATAATTCATGGTTCTGAGCAAAAATAACATAATGGTTGTTATAACCATGTTTATAAAATGCTAAACTTTAACACACAGCAATCAGACAAAGCTATAAGGCAGTGTAAAAGACTGCACACTTAATAATTGTAAATGTTACATGAGTGCGAGTCGCTTGATTAAATTTATTAGAAATGTGTTACGAGCATTTTAAGAAATAAAGCATTTATCACAAAATGATGATTTCTTCACTTAAGCTCATTATGAAATCAAACATCAATTCATGCATAATTACGGGGGAATTTCTGCCACTCACTACAAATCATTACCACATTAGCTAAAGTTGACTTAATTTATCTGTGATTTGGAAAAGGTGGTATCTAAATAGAAAAATTAACTTATACAGAGGATGAAACTATCAACATCGTCACAAAGGACTTAGCCTCCTCTTATTTGTTAGACAAAGGTGCACCTTTTAACTCTTTTATATGTAAAGCTCGTACTTTTCAATGTGCTCTAAAGCTTTTCTTTCCATGTCAGAATCCCATATTATGGATCCAGTGCCAGGTACTTAATGAATCGTTGATAGTCAAGGCACGTTTACTTGCGCCAGACATACTCATTGTTTTTAATGATCATTGCAGTTTGAGATTGAATTGAAAGGGTTTGGGGGAGGCTGGGAGATGGGGAAGGAACAAGTTTTGCAAGCGCTGGTAAGCTAGTCCCATGGCAGCCGAGCAGAAAATGAGCATTCTGCCAAGGCCTGCAGCATTTATGCTGCACTGTGTTTACGTTCCTGCGATGTTTACGGTGGACATAGCTCTCTGGTGGCCTGTTGCACCTTCTTTATTTCCCAAACTTCGCAGAAGTTTGAGGACGGTGTGTAATTGATAGCATCCAAGCTAAAGGTGTGACTGGTCACCAGGTGTTTCTTTTACAGATAGTTTGCATGTTTTCTGTTTGTTAGTTCACAAATACTCTTGTAGAGGGGTAACTTAGGCTCAGAATAATTAGGCTGCGTGTTCATCTGTCCAGGACGTGTGTAGAAATGTAGTCTCTGAGGCTCAGGCCTCTATATTTAGGGAGAAATTGCTCCCTAACTTTACAGCCTTGCACTATGTGAGGCATGACTTAGTTCAAGCATTTTCCTATTCTGTATTCAAGTGCTGTATCATTGTTACTATTGGAAAGTATTTATGTCACAGTTATTGAGTTTAATTATAAGATTTTTTTGTCTTTTTTAGTCTGGGGCATTTCTGTGATACGCCTTACAGTTATACCTCAAGCAGTCACATTGGTACCTTGCAGAAAACAATGGGCTGCGCATGGAGGGGTGAAGGAAGGCAGATGAAGAAGGGGTGAGGGTAGTCAGATTCTTTTTGAGTTGGCTTCACTGTCAGAAATAATGTACCTGGAAATACACTCTCAGTTTTGTAGTGAAGTACTGATACTTTGTTTTCGGCAGCCCTCCTGAGGGGTTCCTGTGTGTCCTTTGTTTGGGGTCTTTTGTATAAGCTCAGGATCTGCATGTTGAAAGTTATGCCCCTCCTTCCACATTAGTACCTCACATTTATAGACTGAAGCATTGTTTCCTGTTTCTTTCTGAATTTATCTCCCTGGCAACATGTGAACCACTTGTGATTCTTTTGCTACTAACTTTATTTCATTTATGGGCTCAAATACAGTTTTAAGGAATGTTATTTTCTGACTAAGATGTAATGTTGAATCATACATGGTAAATTCATGATTTTCAGTGACATTAGTACATTTTCACGTTGTTTTTCACATCCTTTAGTAAGGTAGGATGTGCAGTTGCATGAGTTGGCTGTGCCAATGAAATGGCTTGCTACTGCCAAAAGGGGTAGTCCTGCTCCCTCCTCCTTTCTGATTCCTGTCTGACCCTTTGTTGAGCTGACTCGGCATACTAAACTGACAGAGAAATGTTCACTTTTTTAAAAAAAGAAAAATCTTTCCTACCAGTGCTGCAAGTTGAAAAGCTCCTTGAAAAGTCCACCCATTTCAGTGCCTTTGAATTAATGGATTGGTTCAGGTGTCTTAAGGAACCTCATGTATATAGTCACAACATCTCTTGAGTGTGTTTTAATAATCTCTTTTTTTTTACTATTGTTCCTCATTCTATTATGATAAATAATGATTTCATATAAGAATTATGATTGCCATTGAAATGGATGAATATGTTATAAAAAGAAAGTAAATTTGACAAGAAATCTGAGATAGCTAATGCCACTTCAGCTTTTAAGAACTGTAAGGTATCCACCTACATCCTATATTTATAAGCAAATGATTATATCACAGTATCTTGTTAATACACACATTGTCTATCCATTTAAAAACAAAGGTTAGAGAAGGGCTTCTTGTGCAGCTCTTACGCTTTTAGAGAATTTTCTTTCCTTAACCTTGGAGTAGTCATTTGTAACCAAATTAGTGATTTGATATACTGAATGAATTAGGTTCTTAATCTCATTGCATGTAAAACTCATGCTATACACTGAATTCATGTTTTCAGCTTTCACTGCTACTGGAATTTGAAGTTGGTTTTGATTAATCTGGAAGTAGGCATTGCATCCTAGGTAGGAGGCAGTATATTTGACAAAGAATGCCAACTTTGGCAATGGATGAAGACATTGTAAATGATAAAAAAGAAGAGGGGGGGAGAAATCCAAGAAACCAATCTGAGCAGCCATTCTACTGCGGTGACAGCAGCAGTTTAGTACATTGTATCAAAATGAATGGGCTTTGCATAATTGATTTCAACATACTAGTAGCCTGAGGTCTAAGCTGCTCTAACCCAGAACTTATTAGCCATGCTACAAAGACGGGAGAAAACTGTGCAATCTGCTACAGGGGAGGTAGAGAATAGCATTGCTAATAGAGTAAAAGCTTTAAAAGTAGGACAGAGCTACTAAGAGAAACCCCTTTTGTATATTTATTGGGGTTATTCTGTTCATCTCATTCAAATACCATAAAAAGCTATTTTAAAGTCTTTGTGCAATACCAAATACTGAGAATTAAAATCGTACTGCTCAGTAGGTTTTACTACCTAATTCGAATGGCATCCCTGCACAAGTGTAATAGCTGTGTTGTGAGAACTCTTGTAACTGGGATGCATTTTGAATAATCTCAGCAAAAATACAGATGCAAAAATAAGTAAGATGCTCTTCTGGGATCTACTTTACTTGCTTTTTGTTGCACATTCACACACTTACAAATACTAGTTTTATTTAATAATGTTCTGCTCTGGTGTGAATCAACAAGTGTGTTTCCTGGAGCTTCCTAAAGAGAAGAGGATTGTGGCATCACAGAAGCACATATAACTATATTACAGAATGTGAAAACACTAACAGTTGGATGTAAAGTTATTGTGTTGAACAAATGAGAATATGTAATTTTAATGTCCTGTTTCCTTGCAGCATTGTAAAAGTATGTTACTGTATGTTGTCTGTTTTGCTTTGCCTCTTCTGGATAGGTACTCGTGAGTGTATGGAGAGTCTGGATTCATGCAACAGACTCCTGACAATACAGTGATATAATTGATAGAGGAAAAAATAGATTAGCTTTTCTGACTAGAATCAAAGATGGGTAGTTGCCGGTGAAGGACTGGGAAACGAGATTTGAATGAACTAATGCGTTCAGTGTCAGGATTCCCAGGCTATTAGACTTCTTTAGAAGACCATGACAAAGCTCTTCATTAGTGTTCGTTACACTTCATCCAGCAATGTAAAATATTGACAGTGGCTCCTTTAAACATGAGTATTCTGCATAGATCAGCATCAAGCACCTTAATTATGCCCTTGCTCATATAAGGAGCTAAATGGTATTAAGAAGAATATTGTACATTTATCAGTAGTGGTAGTGTTTATTCTGAGTAGATCCAGTGCTGTGATTGACTGAATGAGGTTCAGTACTCTATAATTAGCAGACTTTATAACCTATTTTTAAAAAGTTTGACTAAGGAAAGTTTGAGTAAAGAGAATTTCATGTTACTGGAAATGTTTTATTCATTTATTTTTTTATTTGCACTACTTTCACAGAATCTTCATAACCTTCACAGAACTGTAGAGGTTGCTGAAATATTGTTCGAACAGAGACTACCTCAGAGAGACAATGAAGTGCCTCTTTGGTCATTTTTGTTTGGTCTTAGGCTACTTAAGCTTGTGACATCCCTCACAACTGAGAATTATGAATAGGTTCAGGTGACCCATTCTAATGTGTGTATTGATCTATAGGACCCATTTTTAAGTATCTTTTCTGTTCTGGTAAAGCCATCAATTTGTTTCAGAGGTTGAATCACGATTTTTCAGATTCATGCTGACATTGTTGAAGGGGAAGAATATAGGCCAGGTTGTAACAGCTTTAAAAATATTCCGATATTGTTCTTGAGCATGTCTGGCAGAGCCCATCAGCAAAAAGTTGTGTCACAGTTCAGCTTTGCCTTGCACAACAGGTTTGAACTGATAGTCGGGGGAAATCACTAATAATAATAATACTATGAAGGTCCTGGAAGACTGGACCTGGAAGCAGCAGCAGGCCTGCCAACTTTTTTTTGCTTGTTTGCAAAGAAATCTAAGATAGATTTAATACTTTTTTTACATTAAAATAAACATTAGTGGAGATTTTGGGTTAGTGTAACATGCCTTTTCCATCAAAGAAGCCTTGTCAAATGTTGGTGAAAAAACCTCACAATTCCAGTAATTCTTGATGTGGAATTCTTGCTCTGTGGAGTCCTGGATGATAAAGGTCAGTATGTGACATACACAGATTACTTCTTAAATTGTTTTTGCATCTTTTCTCTGAAGTTTGTCCCTCAGAAGAGGAGACAGGCAAAATAATCAGGTTCAGTTTTGAAATGCAGAAGCCAATTGTGCACTGTTTTAAGCACCATCAGATCATACTAGCATCAGTGGGGAGCCCAGAATCCTCAAAATGAGTGGTCACAGGAACATCAAAGAAGGAGACATACCCTTGTTTAATTCCTTTCTGTTTCAAGTGGCTTGCAACATTTGCCCACATACAGACATCTTTACCGGCTTCATCTTAGTGGAACAGTCTTCTAAATAACCCTTTTCAAATATTTTGAAGAAACATGGGAGGAGAAATAGAGAGAATCCTTGATACGAATCACAGTCTGTGCCTTCTTGCAAAGCTGGTCATCGAATCTGTTTAAAGACCTAGTAGGCTGGCCTGTGCTCCCCCGGCAGAACAAAATAGTGCTGACATGCAACAATGGCTAAATTTTTGAGGATGATGTTTACAGTAGCTGTAATGGCAAGAATGTGGAAAAAGCAATTAAAAAGCTGAGTGTGTATGTGCTAATTATGAATGAAGATAGTGTAATCTGGTGCTTTCTGTTATAGAGACCTCATTTTAAATTGTGTACAACTTTTCAAATTATAAGCATTTGGGGTGAACTTCTTCAAGCCAAGCATCTGCCTCAGGCTGCATTGTGGGAGAGTTTCAAGGAAGTTTGTCCATTTCTGAGAATGAGTTTAAGGAGTAAAGATGTTTTGCCTATCTTGAAATAAATGCATACCTGTTTTGCTTTTGAAGCTCTAGTCTGTTTTCAAGCACAGGCTTGAAATTTACCAGGGCATCCATCCAAGTCTACATTTAGCTATGTTGTGTTCTCCATTTTTGGTCAATTTTTGAGCCTCTGAAAATTTAAGCTAGCTCGCACAGCAGGCAGACGTGTCAGAACCTAATGGTTGAGTTCAAGAGTCACAAAGATGTTCAGTCTTCTGACAAGCTGTAGATTTGGTGGGCGGGGAAGTAGACATTTAGGTAGGAGCTGTAAGCCTAAATACGTTTGTGCATATTGTTCTAGGGCTCTGAAGATTCTATGTCCATGCAGCATGTTCTGTCCCTTCGGGTATTTTTGATGCCCACTCAACTGAATACGCTTTATCTTAGGGCTTTGGGGTCTGTGTCGGTTGCTCTCTGTGTTTAATCTTTTCCCGTTGCAGCAATGTGCAGTGCCAGGACTGATTTTCCCCTTGTCTTCTCAGAGCTCTTGCTGTTGCAGCCTGAAGGAAAGCTGGCATGACTGCATGCAGAGGCGGGGAGGTTGGGTGCAGGAACCCCTGGAGGGGCCTGGGGAATTGAGGAGAGCAAGGAGGGAGGGGAAGGAGCTGGAA
Organism: Fregata magnificens; assembly: GCA_013389945.1. Lineage (NCBI taxonomy): Eukaryota > Metazoa > Chordata > Aves > Suliformes > Fregatidae > Fregata > Fregata magnificens. The sequence goes on from WAAD01031545.1 coordinate 100,333, forward strand.
AGGGGGTGGGGGGTAGGTGGAGGAGAAAGTAGGTGAGTGTCTTTGGAGGAGTAGAAGCAGAGAAGGGGGGACTGGGGACTGGTGCGTGGGAGAAGAGAGAGCATGCGGGGTGAGGGCAAGCAGAGCTGAGATTGAACAGGGCCAAGGGTATGGGAGGGCAGGAACAAGCAAGATGGATGGAATACAAAAAAAGAGGGCGGGGTGGGTGGACGTGAATGGAAATAGAGGGGAAGAACAGGAGTTGTGGTCTGGGGTACCAGGTTTTTTTCTCAGCAAGTAGAAATTCCAGAATGAAAGAAAACCAGAATTAAGCTTGCTTGGGTGACATCTCTCATGTGCAGGTTAAATATTTGGTTTAATGATATATTTGTAAATACGTGCTTCTGTTAGAGTGTAGGATCTTTGGGGCTCTGATCCTGCTTAATTGTGATTGCTAAAATATCATGTATATTTTTGGCACACTAATGTTTTTATTCTGTGAGAATAAATATGCAATTTTTACCGTTTCCTAGTTGCATTACAATATTAGGTGTTAGCAGTTTTACTGAATCTCTCTCCTGTTCATTGTTTTTGGTATTTAGGTGTGAGGCTTTTTGTGTAGACCTGCAACAGTGGGCTTTCATAGACGTTTTTGTTTCTACTAAACACAACAGCTGTAATGAAAAGTTCTTTCTTCCATAAAACCATCTTTGTTTTTTCCTACTCTACCCTAGTTGCAGAGATATTCAGTACATAGAAAATGAGTTTAACAAAAACATACATATGTACCCAGATTAAATCTATTTCTATTCCATGATCTGCAGCAAACTGGTGCATTAGTAATAAAGCATGCCTCTGCCATGGGGCAGAGCTGAACTCGGAGGCAGGCTCATCCTCCCACACCAGCGCCAGCATTGCTGATTGGATAGCTGCCATGGAGGGTGGTTTGGAGAGGGGAGTTTGTGTGAGCGGGAGGGCAAAAATCTTCCTGTTTGCTGAATACAAAAGTAGACTGGGTTTCCCTACCAGCTGGTTCTCCAGCATTTTGTATTGTTTGTTCTCTTATCATTGTTTCCCTCATATCTACAGCTAACTCCCAATAAAGGCACCTTACCTCCAGCTAAGCAAGCAAGGGAGAACGGGTATTCTGCCCTGAGGGTGGTCTGATAAGGATTAGTGTTAAAAGCTGTGCAACTGGCATTCCCCTTCTCCCCTCCCCAGCCTTCCTGTGCTCACTCATGATATAACGTTATTTCCTTGGGCAGCAAGTGGTCTGGGAACTGGAATACTGAATTTACATCTAAACAGGTGGAAGATACATGACAGCTGGTGCAAACATACCTTGCGGTGTGTATCCCCACTCAGTCAACTTTCCTTGGTTTTCTGACTAGTTTCTTAGTGGCTCATCTCATTTCAGAAGGCAAAGAACCAGCCTTCTTGAGGAATACCTGTGGCCTTCTGTTGTCTTTGGCATGATACAAATGGAATTCTTTTCCCAGAAAATAAAATTACTTACAACTGACATAAACTCAGTTTGCTAAGAATTTTGGAGGTGTTGTTTCCCTGGATGTTGGATGACTTTGTTCTTCAGGCTTGTTACAAACTGAAGAGAAAGATTCCTCATCATGGCTTCTCTCAGCATAACAATCAGTTTGGCTCTGCCATAGATGATTTTCCACTAGAAATTGTTGGTCTGTTTGTGTACTCATATACATTAATGGCATATAAAAATTAATGATTTTAGTATGCTTACCTTGATCTGTCTTGCTTTCAGTATGCATACACAGAGCTGGCTTAAGGCATCTCAGAAGTGAAGGCAAAGTTGTGATTCTCTGCTCTGAGGATGAAGGGCAGGACAGGAAAGCCATTGCTGTTGTAGGGAGAGTTGAAGCACTGATGTGAGCTACCTTTCCTTCCCTCTCCAGGTAACTGCTGCCTGCATACTCCAGCCCCTTCCTTGCTGCATAGCTGTCCTTGCCAGAGATGAGGTAAAGTAGGAGCTGGAGCTATATTGCTCCTCCCAATAGTATGGTAACCTATATGGAACAGCTTCCTTTTCCCATGGGTAGAAATAAGCAAACCTTTATGCTGCAGTTATTAGGAAAAAAGGAATTTCTTGTAAAGCAATAGTAAATAAGTGACCTGTAATTTTTAGTGTAGTGGTTTGGCTTAATTTTGCCTAAAGTCTCTAAAGAATCAAGCTAATGGAGTCCTTTAAAGTCCTTGAAGTAATGGTTCAAAACAGTTAGTAATTGGTGAGTGTCAGGCAGGATTTCTTTTTTCTACCCAAGTCTCCCTACTAAATGTTTGTTTCTGCCTGTTGTTGTCTGTATGCTGTTTCATCAAGTAGTAGTTGTGGGCTGACTAAACAAGACATGCATCATAGTCTGCCAGGGAGGGTGGTTTCCTTAGAAGCTGGGAAAGTCTCCACATAGTTGAATTGACACCTAAGCTTTGGCTTCCAAATCTGTATGCAAGATCCTGATTTCTCCAGGGTTCTGAGCAGCTGTTGGTTCTTAACAGTTTTGATACCCAGACCAGCTGTATGCATGCCTAAGTAGGACCATATTGACCTTTTGTGGTTACTGATATTACTGTTGTTTTCAGAGCATACCTTACCTGCATATGTTTTTAGGTGTGCCTGTGTTGAGTTTAGGAACTGGAAAAGAAAGTGATTTTATATCTGCCTGTGGGTTGTACTCTTTGAGCATGGAAGCAGAAGAAGAGCATGCAGTCCTGCTTACTTTGCATTTGTTTTTGCTAATTTAAAGGAAGAAAATCTCTGAAGGAGCTGAAGTGAGGGAGGATGAGTGATTTTCTGAACTTCTGCATGTTCAGTTACTGGTAGGTAATTCTTCTGAGAATTTCTTGGATATATACCTACTTGTGGATCTTTAACTCCAGATGCTAATTGAGAAGCGTACTAATTAAACAATGACTATCCTTCCCAACTGCCCCTCTAGAGAGATTTCAAATCCAAAGCTGCACAAAGAAAACACCAACGTTTTAATTTCCCTAACAAAAATGTTGCACAAAGCTGCCCTAAACCTCCAGTCGCAACCTCTCTATAAAATGTGGTTTATTTGAAAAAACATTTTGAATAGGAGATGATACTGAGGATTACATAGTAGCCTGCTACTGATGCTACAGAATAATCTGTGTAATTTTGTAGAGGCTTGCCTTTCCCAGACAATGATTTAACATCTTGAAATCAAGTTTATATAATCTAGTTTCCCTATATAATGGATGTGGTTTTGGGAAGAGCACTGATAAAAGCTATGCATTGATTGAAATGGAAATTCTAAACCACCTTCAGCAAAAGTGTAGATACAGGATGTAAACCTGGTCCCTGTGGAACACAGTAAAATGCAAGTCAGCTATTAAACCTTTTAGTTTATCTATTCCCTCTGCAGATTTACGGCTATTAAAAAGACCATCTTTACGTCTAAGTGCTAAAGAGACTCTTACCCCAAACGCTATTCAGTCCCGCATCTTGAATGTGGAGATTATAGAAGGGATAGAGACCGTTTATGAACCTTTGGGGAACAGGTGCACGGTCAGTACTCTCCCCCTCCCTGTACCCCAAGAAACTCTATAAAAATCTTTCTCCAAGTAGAAGAACCATGCCATGCTAAAATAGTAAATTTACAGATAGTGATGGCTACCTTGTTTAAAGAAATTATTTTTTAACGAGAGATACTACTAAAGGATTATGTGGTTAGCTGCAATCAGCTAGTGATTGACTAAATGAAAATACCTTCTGCTGGGATAGTTAACTAACTCTGAACAGTCCATTGCTAAATACTAATATTTCGGAAGGACTTCTTCCTGACCTGGGCAACCATGTTTCTGTAGTTGATGGTCTGCATTCAGCAGGAGCTGCTGCTGGCCAGGAGCAGGGATTCCAGAGTGCAGCAGAGAATTGCCTGGGGCAGTTATGGGAAAAAGTGAGAAAGTTTCTGTTGTCAGAAACTGCAGCAGTAATTCAGGAGTATCATAATACCCAACTGGAGCCTATAGAAATCATTGTCCTTTGATTTTCCTGAGGACATACAGAAGAAGGTGAGTCAGGTAGAAGCATGTGTGAATGAATTTCCCTTGCCCAGCAGGGGTCCATGTTTCTGATGACCAGTTTTCTTCCCCACACTTGGGTAAAAGCAGGTGTTGGGGGGAACAGCTATACCACCTCCTTCCCTAACAAGATGAGCAGGCCAGTGCGGTTCAACTGAGAGCCCACAGGATGCTTTTGTCCCATTGACTGCTTTATTTTCCCTGGAGGAGAAGGGGAGCTGCCTCATCAAGAAATGCAGCTGAAGAGGTGGCACACTCCCTCCTTTGCTTGTTCAGTCTAACAAGGACCATTGTGTGGTGACTGGGAAGGCATGAGGAAAGCGATGAGAAAGGGGCTGTTGCTGGAAAGGGAAGTTTCACTGCAGCAGCACCTACTCCCCCTATCAGCAGCAGTAGCAGCACCCTGAATCTCTGGGGTGGCAGCAGCAATCCTGCCATTTCTTAGTGCGCTGAGCCAAGAAAAGACTTCCTCACAGGTGACAGTGAACATGTCTGATCAGCCAGAAGTATTTCAGATGTATTCACAGTGAGTACACTGGTGTTGTATCTAGTGGGATGGTCTTGTGAGCACTGTGCATTTCTGGATTTTGCATCTGGCATCCACTTTGTCCCTGAGAAGCAGCAGCAGTTTTGGCTTAGTACAGGCAACCTACAAATCCCGTCTAGCCTTACAGCAGGAATGTCAGAGACTTTTAAGAGAACCCTGAAGACTCTAAGTACCTGCTTGGTAGAGTGTGTAGGATAAGTGGAGCTGTGCAGAGTGACAGTGCCATCTACACAGCATATGAGTGCACCTGTGGAGTGTTCAAAGGACAGAATGCACCTGGCAATGTTGGGGATACCAGAAGTGCTGTCCCAGATTTACCCGCACACACACACCCCGACACTCCCACTGGCAAGTAATATAGCCGGGCAACTGTTTTGGCTGCTAGGAAGCCCTCCAGGCTTTTCTACAAACCCTGCCTCCTTATCTGAATCAGCTGAATAAAAAGGTGGTTTTGTACCTGTGTGCAAACATTGGCTGCTGCCAAAATGATCATAAAGGTGCTGAGGAGACCAGTGGTACGTTGGGAAAGGACTGGATATGCTTGTTGGTCAAACGTCTTTTTGTCATTTTAGCAATGTGTGATATTAACAAGGCCCAGCAATATTTCCAGATTGTGTGTAGGTATGTCCTAGGTCAGTGATGTGCAGAGAAGAGAGCTTTCTTCTTCCCAGAAAAGGGTGGTCAGGTATCTGCAGGTTTTTTTCTGTATCAGTTTGCTTCTGGACTGACAACAACCTAAAAGATGTATTTTCATGCTAGGGGAAAATAATTTGACGGCAGTTCTGTATCAAGCTAGTTTAGGACTGGGCCTGTAATTGCCAGTTTAGATTTTCCTTATCAGTTAACAATTTCTGTGTTCTGTGAACATTTGGGATGAGTTCTTATAGGTCATTTCTGTTGCTAAATTTTGGCAAGGACTTACCAACTATGCATAGTAGCTATTTCAAGATTTTTTTCTTTTTTTGATAATACATAGACTTACTTATTGCCAGCATCGTGCCTTTTTTGGAAAGCTCTACCTAGCAAGGGAGCCAGTGGGTAGTCTGGTAGATACTGTGGTAAAAGTAATGTTGCTAATGCAAAAATTGAAGATGTTTTTATGTAGTTGCTATGGACCTACTGAGTCACTACATACAGAGCTTATGCTTTTGCTGTCTTGCATGTTGTTTATACCCTGTAAAGACAGTAGTCTAACTGCTACCAAATCAGAGTGGAAACATTTTGCACTTGCGTTTGTTCAGGTGTGAAGCAGTGCTGGAGGGAGGAGGCTCTGGAGAATATAGCCATCAAATTCAATCATTATCTGTGAGAAGAACAGACGCTGCAGTCTAGAGGCAGGCAGGAATGTGAACTGATGTGGTGCACGTTCATCACAGTATGCTGCTGATACTGCTTGAAATCCTAACTTACAGGCACACTATTCCTCAGTGCTCCTAAACAGTGCAGTGCTTGTCAAACTGTGTGGTGGGCAAATGGCTTCAGGTGTGGACAAGCATACTCATACACTCAGGTCTCACACCTGCAGGTTTTTGAGTGTAGCCCCCTAGAGAGGAAAAGTTAGTCTGTTAACTTTCACCACAGAGTGCCAAACATTTCATAGCCATTAAAATCCTTGTATACTGTAGCTTTCTGGCTGTGTTCCAGCTTTTACTGGCAAACACTTCCTTCAAATTAGCTGTCTTTTAATATACTACTTTTGCAAAAACCTGGTGATGCAAAATTTCAGTTTAAAGGAATATATGTTGTTGGATTTTACACTTCTTTGCTATGTATATTGAAAATATGCTTGACAGCCTGATTTAGCTGGAAAGAGGTAGGGGGGAGTAATCAAACAGAATAAAATGGTTATTCTGATCGTTAAGTACTTTGTGCCAGAAAGGACTGAAACCTCTTACTTATTTTGCACAAAGTTAGATGCTGGTGCTGCTTCTATGTAGGCAACCGTTATGCACCCACAGCAGTAGCTTGCACAAACAGCCTTGGGGATTGCAGTCGTCTTTATTAAGAAGAGGAGAGTTGCACTGCATATTGTGGTTTTGTCTACAAAGTCTTGCAGAGATATGCTGGAAAGTTTGAATGTCTTGTGAGCAGGGTGGCACTTGTGATAGTGATAAGAGCTTATCTATAGTGCCGCTTACTTGGAGAAATTAAGCTCAAGACACGGTGCAGACTGCTTATGGTATAACTAACTGCAGCTTGATGCTGTCTTTCTCACAGAGACCACTGAATCATATGGCAAATGCAAATTGCACCATTAGAGCTGTACAAAAAGGTTAGAGGAATAGATACAGAATATAAGCAAAATAAACATCATAGCAGAATGGGAACATGAGCTCACCTGCCTGTTTAGCTGTGTTTTTTCAGGAGCTTTGTTAAATACAGGCTTACATTTCGGATGATGCAGGTCATCCTCTCTGAAAAATCGAGGCCTTGTAAATTTGCCTCAGGTTAGACATCCCAAATCAAGACTTTCAATACCAATGTTCCTCTTATTTTTTCAAAGCTGGGAGTGATGGGATAAGGTCTCCCCTTACTTACATCACTATCACATCAGTCTCTTTGGGCCTTGGCGTTGATCAGAGATTTCTCAGGCATCTGTCTGTCCTGGACGGGTCTCTTGCTTTCCCTAGTCTAATTGCCCTTTTTTTTCCTTCCCCTCACAAGACCGCTGCCTGCCCAGAAGCTTCTTTGCAGCGTGTGGTTTTCAATCCTTCTGATTCTAGTAAGCAGATTGGGGAAAACACATCCTAAGGTAATACTGAATTATTAAAGTTAGATAGGCAGTTTTGATTATGATGGTCTATTTTCCTGTTTGGTAGAAACACATTCTTGATAGTGAAGCGTATCTCACAACATGGAGTGGTTTGTGGATTACTGTTTGTACTTGGTATAACTAGACACCTGCAAAATTGTGTAACGCTAGAACTGTTCTCTACTTAGCCGAGACTAATATTATTAAAAGAAATGGTGGATAAATTAGGAAATGAACATCCTGTTGCCAGGTCAACCACATTCCTTATTTGTAAGTATCAGTGTGTGTATGAGAAGGATAATACATAGTGAGGACAGACAAGGGCTGCAAGCTCTCCATAGCACCGTGGGAGGGAAAGTTTGTAGAAAATAATGCCTTTAGCAACAGTGGCCTAAACCTTTCATTCTCTTATCGCTCTGTGTATGTGTCAGTGAGAAAGGGGGAGAATTATTAGAAGGATCAAAAGGGAAAATTCTGTTTCTTAATTAACTACATTTCAGTTTCCTGAGGACGCACACAACATATTTCTGTGTGTTTTCTCAGATTTCACTGGTGATGAGAAACAGTGGATCAAAGATATTGCCTCACTTAAACTGCCCTCAATTTCTTTGTGTTTACAGTAGATGATTTACTGCNGTTTGTACCATCAAGCAAAAGGTTGTGCTGTTATGATGAAAAAGTGTAGTGATCAGAGTCTTTCCTTTTTCTAGGCTGATGGTATTGGAAGTGTAAAGAGCAGTGGTTCATCTGTGTGAGAAACAGTGATGTTTTAAATACAAGGTTTAAAGTAAGTCAGTTGCACCATTAAACCTATGAAGTGCTTATCTGGGGAGTGTGCCCTGTACCTTACTGGCACTGATTTCCAGAAAATTAGGTATCATTCTAGCTCTGGTCTCTTGTTCCCCATGTGCACAAGGGCTAAGAATACTGTGGTGGGAAAAATGTGCTCATGCTTGAAACAGAGGCAGTGCCTGCCTCTTTTCAGCAGGTATTCTTGCAGCCTGTTAAGAGTTTCACAGGTGGACTCCAAAGGGACTCTCTTTCAGCCCTTTAACTGTAATGATACAAACAAAGATAATTTTTTAGAAGTGAGCTTTAAAAGTTGGGCTTCCAAATCAGTGCAATCTTTTTTTTCTGCTGGGTACCCAACAGTTCTTGTTTTAATCTGCAGAGGGCTACTAGGTGCTTAGCATTTAAGAAAATCAGGGCACTTACGTAAGTACCTACATGCAGATATAAGTCTGACAGGCACCCAGTTTTGAAAGTCTTGCCTACTGGGTGCAGTGTGGGTGGTCAAGAAATTTTAGGTAGGCTCCTTGCGGCTGCGAGATGGAACTGTTGATATAAACCACTTGTTTTCTAGTTGGCAATAATTTTATGAAAAGTGGCTGTTAATCTTTTCTATTCTAATGTGTTTCCTTTTCCTTCCCTTGTTTCATAAGACATTCTTCATTTGACTGTGGGGAAATCAAGCCTAAAGTATTGTTGTATCATGTGTTACAGCTGCTCCCACATCATTTTCTGTTCTATTTGCATAAGTCAGAACAGTATTGAACTACTCTTCTTTCCACCAAAGATTTCTGTTTTGGTGAGGAGGAAAAGACAACCAACAATTTGTCTCATAGGTTTAGAAAACTGTAGTTTCATCTTTACAAAAATGCTTTACAAAACAAAGGGAAACAGTGGCTTTTGCAGAGATTGTAGAAGAGAGAACCCAGAGGGAACCCAGGGTATTGTATTATTTCTGAAATGCAAATTGCAGTGAAGAAGGGACTCTTTCTATATGTGAAAGCTCTGTCTTTTTTTCTTTCACCCAGCTCTGAAGGTAGTAATACAGTATTTGTCTTCTGTTTAGGATAAGCACGATTGGCATTAAGTGTTCAAATGTGTGTCTGTCTTATCTCCCACAAGTACTATTTTCCCTCTCTGTTCTGTTAAGTCATGTTCTGTATTTTTTGCAACCTAGAAAAGGCTCTGTGTTCTCGGTCTTGTTATCTGCTTTCTCAGCATTTCTTCATTTTTCAATTGCCTATGGAAGTTGAAAGGTTAAGATACAGTAACAGGGCTCTGTGGTGGCAGAATCTTTCTTTGTAAAACTGCTGCTTGCATTTTCTTTTCAATTTGCCTTTTGTTCTATACACTTCAGCTTTAGGATAATCCCATATTATGTTAAATACAGGTCTTCTGTTCTTCCATAGATGCACATACCGTGTTCATGGAACTGAATATAATTATGATGTATGTAGGCAAGATATAACAGATGTGCTAACCTGTAAAATATATGACATAATGTTATTAGTTGGAAAATATGAACTAGCATAAGTTATTCAACACAGAAGGTGTCATTAAATTATCCATATCCTCTTTACTGAGTTTGTTAGAGCAGTGTGTGTATACAACAGCATGTTACTGATGCATCAAGGTCTTTGTTTTGATACCCAGAAGTATTGTTTGCGCTTTGAATTGCTTCCCTGTGTTCTGTCACACTCTAATATAAAGCTTTGGGTAGAGGATGTTCCCAGTAAAGCAAATTTGGTCTGCAGACTGTGTGCTTTTACTAATTATTTTCCATATTCTCTGTTAGATGGATACTTTTCAGGTTGGTCTTACTCTTATGGAAAATTGTCTTGATAGATGAGTAGCTCAGAGCAACATCTGTAATTTATGGATATAGAAAACACATGCAGTCTCTCACTGTCTTTACAGATGTGCTTTAGGGCAAGTGAGATGTTCAGATAATGGAAAGGGGGAGTGTTAATAAATCTCAGTCAGGAAGACAATATTTACATCTTTTCTTTAAAATAAATTCAAAGCTGAATTCTAAATTACTTTTTTAAACATCATTGGTGCTTTTTCTTCATACTATTGCTATTGTTAAATTGAATGCTAGATAATATGCTTGATGTGTAATTTAAAAATACAAGTAATTAGATTGTGAGATTTATTTTCCAAAACAGAACTAGTAAATCACTCAGACCCCATAAAAATGTAGACTAGTGCTTTTGATTAGTGGTTGGAATCATTTAAGTTGCTATCGGTGTTCGTTGCAGAATTAGAGAAACTATTACTGTATATTGGGAAAATGACTGCTGCAGTATTAATAACATTATTGTAATCTGTAAGGACTGTGAAGAAAATGAACAACCTAGAAATCACTGCTCTGGAACAGACCAGTGATCCGTACAGTCTTGTATCCTGTCTCTGACAGTAACCAATAAGTGATGATTCAGAGGAAGAAATACATGCAACCAATTCTGTTATAGTGTACCACAGAGGGAAATTTCTTTCTGGCCCCAGATGGTGCTCAGTTTATGCCTTAAAGCATGAGGATTGATAACCATTGTAAATTTTACCTTAGCTAGTGTAACCAAATTGGATTGCTCCTTGTTGTCCATAACCTGCCCTTCACCTGGCCTTCACAGAATTACAGTCCTGTCCCTTATTGCTGGATTCATAGCTTTTACATTTGCTGTTTTAAGCACATGCAGTAGTGCTATCCAAGGACTTGTGCCACTATTTTACATGATGTCACACACCATTGTATTTTTCATCGATAACAGCCTGGTTCAATGCTTTTGGTTAAACTGAAAATGATACTTTTCTGTGGGGCAGAGCAGACACTGCACTCGCCCTGTGTCAGTTCTCTGCGAGCTTGATAGCAGCTGTCTCCTATTCTGAACATGGGAGAGAGTTGAAGAGTATGCCTAGAGCTGACGCTCTAAGACTTTTGTGTCATTGCAGTGGCCTGAAAGGATCAAAATTGGGTTCGGAGCATTACCACACCCAGCAAATCTTGACCTCAGCAGCCCCTGAAGGCATAGCCAGCATCAGTGCTGGTCATTCTCTTCTTTCACTTTCTACATCCCACAAAACTGACGTTATATATCCCCAGCTGAAGACACTGGAGTGCAAGGTGCTGTTAGAGAAAAGAACATTGTATTATTGCAGTGCATATGTGACATTTGGACCAAAACTTATGAAAGTTCCGTGGATTCAGCTGTCACAGAAGCAGAGACCAAGGCCTTTGTATTCGGCCTTGGAACATTTCATTCATTATGCACCCTTCTAATAAAACCCTGTAGTCTGAGAGGAGCTTTCTGACATCTGATAGTCTAGTAAAATAGTTGTTTATTGCAGACAAAAACTGACCTGATTTTAGGCTGGCATTCATAATGCAAGGCAGTGCAGGCTTTTGAAACTGCTTGCACTGGTGCTGCTGCCCTTCCAGGTCTTCTTGGGTACAGGCTAGTTTGATGGATAACAGCACTGCATGTCTTACTGGTTTGTGCATTGCCTTTTAGCAAGTCCTTCCCTGTGTCCAGGGTAAGGAGAATCTACAACAGTACTTATGCAATTACTGTCCTTCTTGTCTTTGCCTCTGTGGGTGAAGATCAGTCTCTGACTTCACAGATAATGTTCAAAAAGCAGCAAGCAGTTATCACAGGAAGCAGATTGTGCTCAGCAGCTTACAGACTTGTCATTAGGTGCTGCCTTTCAGCCTTCCAAATGCATGCTCCACTGTCATTTTGCTGCTCCTTGGGAGATAATTAAACAACTCATGTCTCCTTGCCAAATGACCAGTCAAAGCCAGGGAATCTGGGTTTCCTGAATGACAGTGGAACATCATAGCAATCTTGGGAGGAAAAAATTCCCTTTCTCACTGAAGGAGGGAGGCCCAGCTTTGTTTTAGACTCCTTCAGTATTACTGCTGATGAATCTTCAGGAGGGATCATCTAGGCTTTAAATCAGCAGGAAGAAATAACCCTTTTGTTGATTGGTAAGTGGCAACGTGTCATGTGGCCCATCTGTGAACCTCAGCTGATCAAATCCAGCAGAAATTGTCCTTGAGTTGTCAGGCTGTATGAGCTGGCACATTGCCTCCTCCTTTGTAGCAGAGTCCAGTTCTACCAGCACTGCAGTAGTTGGATGCTCACTTGAAGTTGTGACATTTTGTATGTTAGTGAGGAAGTCTTTCTTTGTCGCGTGAAGGAAGGGACTTGTGGTGGTGATACGCTGCTGCCTAAGCTTTGGAAAAGGCTCCTGTTGTCCTGGACTTCCAGAGGCAGAGTTGGTCCTCATGGGCTTGCGTGGTCATGTCCCCTCACTCCATCTTCCTTTTCTCAGCTGAGAAACAGGACTGTTGCCAGAGAGGCTACTTCAGGTGAAATTCCTTCTGAAGCAAACTTTAGGTTTTCTCCTCTAATACTCCTCCTTTCTCCCAGGCCATAATGGTTCAGCAATAGGGCAGCTCACTCAGAGCCATCTGGCTGTGCAACTGGAAATCTGGATGCAGCAGTCTCTGCGATCAACGACTGCAGAGGGACAGCGTTCATTTGCAGCCATGCTATCTGACAACGGGAAATTAGTGGTTTTTTACAGAAGATAAATGAAGTTTTATATACCAGCAGATGAACTGGAAAATTCTGCTGGCTGAAACTCAAATCCCAGATTTCCTTACACTTCTTAGGTCTTCCGTATAGGTCCACAAAACATTTTCTAATAGTGTATGGGTATGATTTCAAGGTAGTTGCAGTCAGTGGACTGCGTACCTTGGGGGGGGGGAGGAAACCAGTTCCGTGTGGTTTAAAGATGAGATGCACCAATTTAAAGACAAGAAATAAGAGGAAACCAGCTCTTTGGTTATTCATATATTAGACTAACATTACATACGCACAAGAAAAACACTTTTAAGCCTTCAGTGTGCAAATTGTTCACTAAGTAAATCCAACATTTCCATAAAGCTCTTGCTCTTACACTTGCTCTGTGATACACTTTACCTTGGTCTTAACTGCCTCACATTTCTCCTCATTTTAATTACCTTTTCTTATGTTCATTTACAAATTTCAAAATTCAGAGATCCCCAGGCCATAGCTTTAAGAAGAAAGCATGTTTTTATATTAAATAATGTGGATAAGCATGAGGAGGTTAATGTGAATCCAGGACCTTCTGCAGAGTCTCATAGTTCAGCTTTGTCCCCTCTGCTTGGCTGGACTTTTGTAACACTGATGAATGGGTGCTTGGACAAAAAAGGTGTGGGGGGTTGTTGAACTCTCAGGCCACATCATGGGTTGGGGGCACATCCTGCAGTGGCAGTTATACAGCTGGAATAAGACATGCATGCCCGTCTACCACTCAGCAGTTCCACATTTCTTTGGCTTTGAAGGAGCTGGGGAGAAGCTGCTGTTCCCTGGAGCACCCTGGACTGTGGGAGCTGTCAGCAGTGTGTTCAAGGGACAAGGGAAGAACTTTAAAACTCTGAGCTCTCCTTGGTAAATCCTTGCCTACTTCAGGCAAATGAAGACGGACAAAATCTTCCTTCCCAGTCCCATGCAGTCTTTTAGCCCCTGTTGACCTCGGCATCTGATGAGGGTTGCTTTGACCCAACAGCCCCTCCTTGTCACGGAGGCAAATTCTTGCCTCTGGGGTTAGGAAGTCTCCCGGTTCCTGTTGACCTCAGGGTTCAGCTCTGCCCCGGGAGTGAGATGCTGCAAGTCAGCTGTTTGACGGCATCTTTCAGCTGCCTGAAGCAGCAGCCTCTTGGCCCACCTGTTCAGCAGTGCTGCAGGATTCCCAGGGCAACAGCAGCTCCCACTACATTTCATAAAGCTGTCTGAGCAATACCCCACATGGCTCTGCTAGCTTCAGAATAAAATGGTGGGATGGCATAATTGCCCAATGTGGGCAGGGCTCAGAAAGGGGGCCTAGTGCAGTGATGCTGAGTGAGTTAACACATGCTCATGGAGTGGTTTTTCAAAGCAATGTGGGGAACTTTCCTGCTAGGTAAGGTAAGAGAGCTGCTGTTTTGCATCGTGTCCCAGCCAGAGCTGTGAGAAAGAAAAGAATATTCTTTCTCTCGCTGATGCGTATTAACCTCCCTTTGCAGGGATGGGACTCATGCGGTGGCAATGTCTGGATGCTGCAGATTACCCAGGAGAGCACGTATTGTGCAGGCATCAAGTTTCAGCAGTGCTGGATTTTGTTTGTGATTTTTTTTTTTTTTTTTTGCAGCATAACAGCCATGTTAAATTGATTTGCATGAGCCATGGAAGCTGTTCAATGGCAAGAAGGCTAATTGTCCCTTTGGTCCACTCTTCTCCTGTCTCTGCGTGCATCCAGGGAATCTCAGACCTCCCAGTAATCCCAGAAACACATTTACACAGTGAGGTGTGGTTTATGTGTGATGAGCAAAATGGTGGTTCATTGTAATCTTCCCTATACGTGTACTCAAGAGGCCTAACTTCATTTTTGTTTGGCTTGTCCCTGAGTGCTATTGAATGGACTTATTGTGCGAAATAACCATGAGTGTCAATCTCTGATATTTCACCTCAGAAATTAATAGTACTTTCTTGAGACAGCCTCCCTCAACTGTCAAAGCCGTAATCCTGCTGAGCGGTCAGGCCTGGAGGAGGTTTGGGGAACAAGCTGCTCTCCATAGGTGCAATCATGATGTCAGGCCGAGACAAGCTGAACTAAAACACACATTGAAATTTGCTGTCAATGTTAAACATCCTTTCAGGAAAATGACTAACTTCTTTTCTTTTCCTTCAATTTTCCTTCACCTTTTTTTAATCCTATGTGGCAAATCTACATCCATGTGAGTAGTTACTGGCTGCCAGAAACTCCCCTTCAGGAGAAACAAAGCAAACTCACTCATCCCCAGGACAGTTGCTTGCATGCTATTAGACTCAACCTGGATTTGATGCCAGTTGATAGTAAGAGGTGCTGTATGACTCCTAAGTACTTCTTGTTAACAGTGAGTGGAGAGGGACAGACATGTTAGTGCTATATTTAGTATTGAAGTATGGACAGCATGAAGCTATTTTCTCTAACAAAGTTTAACTCATAAAAATATTTAAAGTTAATGGCTAGATGTATGTTATTAAGACTGTGATAGTCTATTTTTTGCTGTAATGTTTTTAAACCAGGGATCCTAGCTAGATAGCATTGTGTGTGCCATCCTTAGTCAACTGTATGGATAGGGGAAGGTCTGTTACATCTGTTCTCATTAGTGCCTTGGATTTTATAGGAATAAGCACACTTTGGAAAAAATCCCTTCAGACATTATACAAAGAAGGCATTCGTTTCGTCATCTCGGAATGCTTCTAGAGAAGGTCTGCATGTCTTTTGGTTCACTACTCTGTCTTTATTTACCAGTGTCATTCCCTAAGACACTGTGTCAGTGTTTCTGTGAGAATATCCTGTAATGCAGTGAAAGCATTAGCACCCACTAATCTCTTCTAAATTGCTTTTTACTGCTTTTGACTCCTGAAGTGTGATAAAATAAATAAAATTGCTGGCTTTGCTTGCTTCTCTGGCATTCCATGGATATTGTTATTATTTACTTTATTTGTAAACAAATGCAGGCCAGCACATTCACACGCATACAGTTGAAAGTGTCAGCTTGAGGCCCTTGCTGTTGCAGGCTATATTATATCAAGCACCACCATTAATGTAGTGACTCTGTTTTCTAATGGATAAGACACCTTGAACACTTTCTCCTTTTGCTTCCTGTCCCTGCAGCACTGACAGGCATCATTAGTGCATAAAATACATTTTAATCTTAGGCCTCCTTGGTGGTATGGAGTGGCAGGGAGTATGCGTCTTGTACTCAGCAGCGAGGGTTGGGTTTCTTAGCTTCAGATGCTCTGATTGGCTCTTCTGCAACCAAATTGTCCTAATACCTGAGAAACTGCTGCTAATTTTCAGTCTAATGGCCAGTTTATACCTCTCTTATTCTTGTGTCATCTTTTTTTCTTGCCTGTTTACCCTGTTGTAATTACAGATAACATCCCAGTTGTCTATTAAGCGAAACATCTCAGCTGCTCTGTCCTTCTCTTGTAAGATACGCGCTTCTGGATTGTTGTGGCAGCACTTCTCTGCCCTGTTCTGGTTTGTGAATCTCTGTCTTGAATGTTGAAGACATTATTACATGCAGTTTTTGAAAGAAAGCCCTTGTACAATGGCATTAATACTTTTCTATCTACAGAAAATGCCTTGATTGATGCTTCCTAACATTGTATTTGTCTCTTTCATAGCTGAATCCTACAGACCATACATTCTCCACTTTAGTAATTTCTTATTGATGAGCTCTCAGCTTATTGCAGGAGTTTTTGCAGTTAGCTCCCAAGTGCAGAATCACAATATTTTTTTGTTCATGTGGGACTCATTTCACATTTCTATTGTTCTTGTCACCAAAGCAATTTCTTTTGGGGTAGTTATTGCAATCCTCCTCTATATTGGCAATGACACCCCACATTGCTGACTCTCATTAGCCCACTTGTTTATGCCAGGGTTATTAAAGAAAATGCTAAACTAGATTTATCCTTGAAAAACTCCGGTAGCCAAGCTCCCTGCTGTCTGACATTCTTCCCTTAATACTTCTTGTTGCTGTTTTTCCTTCACGCAGCTGCCTACCCACCAGCTACTACTTTCTAAATTGACAAATGGTTTCCACTGGAAATGCTTTACTGAAGTCCAGCTATATGAGACCAACTGCATTTCTTTTGTTTTTGTCTAAAATATGGATTATCTTACCATGTCAGCCTGGAGAACTCTTTGAATTTTAGGCCATTTTGCCTTTATGTCCACATCACTCACTAACCTTCCTTTCAAAATTTGTTCTAAATTCTCCCATACTCCCGAGGTCAGACTTACAGGACTGTATTCGTTCATATTACTTTCCTATTCTTAGTGCAGGCATTACATATACTGTTCTCCAGTCAAATCATATCACTTCTAGCTGGATAGACTATTTTAAAAATACTTGCTACAAGACCATAGCAGACTATTGTTTCTATGAAGTATCATTATTATGGAGCTGTGAAAATGAAAGGTGTAGTTCTGTTTAGCGTTGTTTTCTGAAAGGAACTTCTAACCGTGGTGAGATGAGAGAGCTCCGTTGTGTGCTATATGGGTGAGAAATCCGAGGCTGGTTTTTTATTCAGCCTTTAGTCTTTTTAATGTATGCATTGGTTTTCATTTCAGTGGCTGTTTACAAAAACAGATCTTCTTGGAATAAGAATGGAAACAAAATTAATAATACAGTGGTTTCCATTTAAAAAAAAAAAAAAATCAACTGTTGTCATTATATATGAGAAAGGAAAATTACTTTGGTATCTCACTTCTCCCCAGCTGAGTTGGTAATAGAAATTGAGAGGCACTGAAATAATGTTCTTAAAGGGCTGTTTTCATTTTGATAGGGCTGTCTTTTTCTTGCATTTTAACAGTTCTTGAGCAGTCGTCAACTATTTTGAATGTGACCTGACA
>WAAD01031545.1:118543-148580 GCA_013389945.1 Fregata magnificens
GTCCTTGAGCCAGAGAATTTGCACATCTAAAAAAACATCCAGATGAGCATTTGGTTGTTTTTCCTTTTTCAGAGCTTTAAAAATGGAGGGGGGGAACCAATGAAATCCTAAGTATGGTTATCACCTGGATTGCATTGTGTGAACAACTCTGGAATAATCAATATTTCTAAAAGAAATGTATAGGCTTTGTGTAGAAACTCAGTGAAAAAATATGATTTATAGTAACTTCTCAGCCCCCAGTTTTGCATTGATGGCAGATAACAAATTGTAGAAGAGTATTTCTTGGCTTTGTTGCTACCTTATAATGCAGAGCTCATGCACGTATTTAATACATTTTTAAATAAAAGAGGCAGTTTGATAAATGAGTGGCCCAATATTGCAATCACACACAGAATGGACAGCTGTACTATCATTTCCCCATCAGTAACGCAGGGTTTACCTTCGCATCAGACGCTAATGTAAATGTCTTTACATTTTCTGTTTGCTTAGGTATAAAATGATTTGGTTAATGGATTCTTTATTGCGCTAAGCCTTGTGGCTGTGCAACTGATTTAATCTGGTACCTTACCTACCATTTTCTATGGTAGGTAAGAAGATTGTATAGTGTAGAAAGCTGTAATTTAATAAAATTTTTGAGACCTTGAAAAGGTGTTTTGCCTTCCAGGGATTTCCAACTCAGTTTAAATATTTGCATAGCTTTGCAGCTAAGTGTTGACGGGGATGTGTAGCTTCTCATCCATTGGAGTATTGCACCTGAGGAGCAAAAGGGTAAAAACCTATGTAAAACATTTTTTTAAAATTATTTTTGAAATATTTCTAATTCTCTTAAGGCAGCACCCAAATATTCATGCTTTTATTCCCCCTCAGAGGCGACCAGCCATTACATGTTTCTTGGCTGGATCCCACACTTCATTTATGGATATTCACAAGTTATCTAATAATAATAAGCAAAATGGAGATGAATTGTCTGTAGACCTTGTAGCCTTTGTGTAGAACTTGAAAAGACTGTAAAGTGCAAGGAAGTGTTAGCACTAAGTACCTCAAAAATGCACTGTACTGTTGCACTCTGGCAAGTACCTAACAGCCCAGATAAGCTTCATACTGTGATGTTAGACTTCTCTTGATTCTCTTAGGACTAAAGAGCTGTCAATGGGTTGCAAGGGTACCATAATATATTGCTACAAAAATAAACCTGGTAAGTATAACTGAACTACGTTGCATGTAGAGATGAACTTACCCTTCTATATTAACCTTTCTCTGTAAGCATTTTTTCATATTGGTTGTAGGAGGGAAAGATTTTCTAAATGACCTAAGTTCATAATGACATAAGATCACAGATTTCATTCAGAATCGATTTGTAAGTCTGAATTTTTATTAAAAAAAAAAAAAAAAATCCAGGTGCACTTTCATAACACTCATGTGAGTTGGTTCCATATCTGCTTAGCCTTTTAAGGGCAGTATGGTGAGTTGTCATTTTCTCCAAATCCCAGGTTCTTCGGTTATGCACCAGCTGGTTGGTAGCTGAAACTTCTGCATTTCTGACTTGTGACACCTCATGAGCCTGAATTCCTGGAGCTGCTAAGCTTGCAGCTTGTTGGTGCTTCAGTTCCTACACTCCTCAGCTATAGAGTCGTCTAGCATCATTGACTTACTTGAAACGAAATCCTGAAAATCCTGTTTGGTAGGAAACACAGATAATTTACATTTTTATTCCTTTAGGGAACAAATGTTCCCTAGCTATGTTCCAAAGGTTGGTATTGTTTGTGGAGTAGAAACATGAGAATTCCTGCCCAGCTATGCTCTGAAGTCCCTTAGATGACTTTTGGAAATCCCACGCTGAGTCTTTGGCTACATTCAGAAAGGATCTGCAGGGAGCAGTTATTGCCAAGTTTTCTGTGGCAAGGAGGAGAATAATGTATTGATGAGTTAAATTTGAACTTTTCCTTCATTTTACCATTTGTGATCATTATTATTGCCTACACTACAATAATTCTCAGAGTTTGGCCTACGGCTACAACTATTCTATTCCATCTGTTGCAGAGATGCAAATTTAAACAGGCAGAAAAATACCATCCCAACTCAATCCATGTATTACTACATCAAGGCAAAATTTGCTACTTTTCAGTATAAGAAGATTTACTTTGGAAAAAAGGTTTTCTGTATCTGCTCATCTCAGGTGACTTCATGGCTCCTTCTCATAATACATCCATTCAGTGCTTTGGAAAAAACAACAGAGTGGCAGGTGGTGTAGTGCAGAGGAGGCTCTTATGCCTGCTGATGCATTAGCTGTATCAAATAAACCTCCGCTGATTTTACTAATACAGTGGTACAAATGATAGAAGCTGCCTACGGCCCTTTCTGTTCCTTTGGAGTGATGGTAGCATTGGTGGGACCTTGCAACAGCAGAGCAATAGGGGGAATATGGTAGGCAGATGAGGTAGTAGCTGCTGCTTACTAAGTAAAATAGCAAAAGACAGCAAGTGCCTTGTGTTCTGTGTTTCCAGTTTGGTAACTGCAGTACTTCAGGTGTTGTGGCTGTGTGAATAAAACATTAGCATCAATTTGAAGGATGTTTTAGATCATACTCCTTCAATGTTCAGTGTAAAAGCTGCAGAGACAAGATCCACATCCTTTCACTTCTATGTGCCCTTCCTTCTTTTGCTGACCTTATTAATAATTTCTCTAACTCCCCTGCCCTCCCTTTTTAAGCAACCTGTTGCACCTCCATTGTTTCTTCTATGCCTTTCTGCTAAGGATATTGTATTCTCTTCCTACGGCTGTTGAAGTGATGCGCCTTAAATCTTCTTTACCGTGTTGTTCTTCCTGTTGGAAAGCAAAGCATTGACTGTGGATAGAATACAGTTTTGTTTGAAGTGGTAATTAAATAAGAAGCAGTATATTGGGAGGCAGAGTTGCCAAGTGCCTAAGAAGGGAGTGGAAATTTTAATCTTTTCATGGTCTTCTGCCACCATTCGCTGAGGACAGTAGAATGCATGGGATATCTACCATCAAAGAAGTTCTAAACAGTGCTGGTTTCCATCCCAGCTCCTGTTTGCAGCCCATTACAAAAAGTACAAACCTCAAAAGCNAAGGCACAAGAGCATGCTCAGTGGGGTGTTTTAACAAGACAGATCACTTTTCTTTAAATTTGGAGTGTTGCCCTAACTTTGAAATTCTTTACTCTGGTCTGTTCTGGCTAGCCCTGGGTCATTTCCTTTCATTTTTCTCTTCTCAGCCTACATTCCCCTCCCTCCACAAGCACTGCTGACTCTGCTCCCTCCTGTTTCTCCCTTGCCTACGCTCTCAGAGTATCACTGGCTCCATGCCTTAGTCAGCCAGGATATTGTCGTGAATACTGCATACTGTTCAAATGTGCATGTCTGGTGTGCAAAGTTCTAAAGTAAATGCTTCTGTAGATAGACACTGTGGGGGGACTACCACAAACCAGAGTCAAGAAAATTGCTGTGTTTTCTAAAGAGAGAAAACACATTGAAAATAGTCATTTGTAAATGACACATATGCCTAGTGAGTGAATCATATGCAGTGTTCTAAAAACTAGGGTTTATCATAAAAATATCATAAAATAGGGACCTCTGTTTAACCACCATCTCCAGGGCAGTTCAGCTGTACCTCAAACGTTGCTACCAATGTTTATCTAACCATTTCAAAGAGATTTCCATTATGGAAATTAAGCAATATCCCTAAGCAGCATATTTAATTCACCGGTGGTTTCTTATAGCCCTGAACATGGGGGATGGTTTACTTCTTCCTCTTTGCAGCAACACTTCATATACATGTTATATACCTGTTAGCTGACTTCTCAGTCTCTCTCTTCCTCAGATGGAGCACCTCTCATTCTTTCAGTGTTTGCTCAAATGGCCTTCTGTCCAGATATTGCTCATCCTTGTCTTCTTGCCTCTAAATTCTAAGTGGTGTACAGTCAGTGGATTTTTTGAAATGTAGAGTCCTAAACTGAACAAACTACTTCAGAGGAGGCTTTGTTAGCTCTTAGCGCCGTAATGTTTGGGGGGGTTATTTTCTTCTCCCAGCAGCGTGACAGTGTTGATTGATGTTTGATTTCTGAGCCATTTTAACCCGTCAGGTCCTCTTCTGTCTCCTAGCCTGTCATTTTGCATCCAGTATTTGTGCAGTTGATTGTTGTGGCCTTCAGCTTGCTGATAAGATCTGAAGTATACTACTTCGCGTTTTTCTTTACTGAGGCACATCCTATTTATTTCAGACCACTTTTCCATTTCCTTAGGATTGTTTGGGATTCTAATCCTGTTCTCCAGCAGGTTTTGCCCTTTGCAACTTTGTGGTCTGCAAATGCAGCAAGTGTATTACATCATCCAAGGCATTGGTGAGATCACTGTACACTATGAGTCTCAGTAAGACGACAAGCTAGTGATAGCTATCCTTCAAATACAGTTTTTCAACTAGGAATGCGCCTGCTTTATGTTGCTCATATTCCCTTTGGTGCACTATGAAAGTGTTGCATGAGGTAGGTTAGGGCATCATTGGTAGGTTTTCTAGTAATGTCATAGGAGTTTGGATTGATGTTGTTTGTGTTGACTGCTACTGATCACCTTGCTGTCTTCTCCATGTCTGTAGATTAAATCTTTGTTGTTCTCTAATCTTGCCAGCAATTACAGGTAGGTGCACTGAAATCTGATTCTCTCTGTTCTCCTTTTCCTACTCTGTGTATCTACCTTTTTCCAGTCTTAAGTATCCATCTTCCACAAGTTCTCGAAGACTTTTCTTGAAAACTTTTCTTGCCTACAAGGTTGTTGTCATTGCTTATATCAGGCTGACACTTTTTACTTATGCTTCCTTGTAATTATTTGAACGAAGGCTGTTGTTCTTTTCAGCTGTTTGTGATGTGCCTTTTCTATTGTATTCTGGAGTCTTGGGGCCAGGTTCTGACCTAACCTCAGTGCCTCAGTATCTTTGGCTGTCAGGAGACGTGATCTGCAGTCAGAAAAAGCCAAGAGCATTTAAACTGTCTTAAGGTAAATCATCCTCACTGTGCCCCAGGCCACATTTAGGAGGTGAAACCTTCTTCGCTTTTTGCCCTTTAAGGCAAGCTCAGCAGATATCTGGCTCATCTGGGAAATGAGCTCACTGAGTTTACATGAAATACTTCATTGACTCAACTTTTCTCTCCTTTGAATTTAGTACTTCTTTGAAGTGCCTTTAGAAAGTTATCTTTTTTCCCTTTTACCACACATTATGGGGTAAAAACCTTGCCCCACTGAAATCAGTATGAGCTTCAGTTAGGTCAGAAATTTCACCCTAGAATTTAAAGTATGGTTATATTGTACAAGCCTTAAGTAATGTGCTTCATTTTGCTAAGCCCACTTTTTCTCTCTAATCACTCTTCAGTCAAAACTAAACAGAGAATAAGGAGAGCAGTGCATATAATCTTGATTTTTGTACAGACAAAACCAATGTTATAAGAATTTTGATGTTTTCAGAATAAGGCCAAGTTCTGTGCAATCTATTTCATTACATGTTAAATAAATTTGGAGGAAGAATGGTTTTGTGTCTCAGTGAACAATCCCAGGAAATCTGAGTTGAATTGATGACCCTGACACTGGCATTACCTTATGTTTTTGCTTTTCTGTCTGTAAAATGAGGATAATGATACTGGTATTTCTTTAAAGCCCTTGGAGATCTTTGGCTGAGAACTTTTGGCTATATTCTGTAAGTGACACTTCTTTACTTCCAGAAACCTTTTCAGGCTTCCATTAAAAAAATAAATGTGTTCAGCTTTTTGTACTGGCACTTAGAGACTTCAATGTCGCTAGACCTGTGAGATCTCTTCCAAAAATGAGTCATGAGAAATGGGCTCTTCCTTTTGCAGCCCTTGGTCTTCCTGCTGAGCTAGAGAAGGTCGCTATTTTTGCCTCCCAGCAGAAACATCCACCAGTATTGATGTTTCCAGGGAATGAGTGCGACAGTTGTCTTGCACTTAGAAAGTGAAACTTGTATAGGACTCTCCTAATAGAGCGGTTGTTTTGGAGTCCCAGTAGAGAGCTAAGTGCATTTTAGAATATATTTAAATTAATGAAGGGATTAAAGGATGTTGGTGCTTACAATAGCAGAGAGCTGTTCTTAATGACATAGAATAGTGGTTCAGAAGGGAACAGGTCTGACTGCACCATTACATAAGAAACAAGGAGAAAAGAAACCAAGTTTGCTTGAAGATCAAAAATTCTGCATTTGTAGGCGAGGAAGATAAAGAAACTGAGAAAGCTTATTACGTTATGGCAGTTTCTGAACTATCAGAGTGAAGATTTTCTAATTATCAGGAGGGGTTTTTTGGGGGTTTGTTTGTTTGGATTTTTTTTTTTTTTAACAGTTGAGGATTTTAAATTAGAAAAGTAGCTGTTACATAATATTTAGCACTGAAACATCCCGAGGTTTTTGTGCGACTCCCTTGGCATGGAGTCAAGTAGGGATAAAGTACTTACGTTTCTATGTTTCTTAAAATGACTTTTTCAACACGCTGAATGGTTCTGGGGTCTCAGGGGAAGAGTCTAGGCCAGACTGATGGTGGAGTTGCATTGTAGGCTGCCATCCCAATGGAAATGGGAATAAGCAGACAACTTCCATTAGATGCCACCGCTGAGATTACAGCAGTGTGTCAGAAGTACTGTTTGTGTTCCAAAGAGTATTTGCATACCACTAGAACA
This sequence comes from Fregata magnificens, assembly GCA_013389945.1. NCBI lineage: Eukaryota > Metazoa > Chordata > Aves > Suliformes > Fregatidae > Fregata > Fregata magnificens. Next base: position 125,239 of record WAAD01031545.1, read on the forward strand.
TGTCCCACTTTGCTGCATGGTAGAAATAGTTGATCTTGGCTTGGTGGGGGAAGGAAAGAGAATTGCGTACTGCAAGTGGGAAAAGCTTTAGACCCGTATTTCTATCTCATGGCATATTCTCTGTGAGATACTTCCTTGCAGATGACTTGAAAAGCATGTGCGCTTCTATTCTCAATGATTTACAGCCTTATATGTTTTCCAAGTTTCGAATCTAAATTGCTATTCTGGTATTTTTTCTGATGCACTTTTACAGCCAAGGTTTTTCAAACTTCAGCTGCTTGCTTTGGGAAACCATTGCACCGCCTATTAAATTTTACTGTGAAGCGTCTTTATTCCAATGGTCTGATTTTTCTTAATTTCTTCCTGTTATGCTTAGATCTTTTTCTTTATTTTAACCCACAAAATTCCTAGCTTCACATCTTCAAATATTTGTAGATTTTATGTAAGCTGTTTTTATGTCCTCTTTGTTTGAGGTCTCTTGGGGTCTTTGGATGTCTGCACTGTGAATCCTTGTATTGTTTTCCCACATTAAGATGATTGGCAATGAATGCATAGTTCTAAAATGATCCTTTCCTTGTATGTATATGTACATCTTCCGCTTATGCCTCTGCCTGTTCAGCCTAATCTCTCATTTGGTAATTTGCTGCCAAAGCAGTTGGCAAATTTGTGTTTCACAAATACCTTTCACAGGTCATTTCTGAAAGGTTTTTTTGCCCTGCTCTGGTCCCAAAATGCAAGTTAGCTAATTTAAACTCTTAAGACACATTAGCACAGGGAAATTATTGAAACATTTATTGGGTAGTGGAGGGCTTTTAGGTTAACTGTTGTGCATCCAAAGATGATTGCAAGGAAGGGGAGGTAGGAAGAGAAGAGTATCTGGGTAATCTCTGTACCTGAGGAAAACCTATGGTAGCCTGTGACTGCTGTAATGAGCCCGGGGCCACTGGCAGTTGACATCTTTCAGCTCCTCTGCCTTGTGCTGGAAGTCTGGACCACCGTGAAGCAGCTCCAAGGTGGGTAGCAGAGCGCCAAGGTTGATTTAAAACTGCAGCTGCATTTTGCTCCCTGTCTTTGCCAAGTATTCTGTGGTGAGAGCTAACGATCGGCATCGCTGCATCCCCGAGTACTCCTTCTTAGGAGGGCATAGGCCTCAGCTCAAGGGCATGCACCTCATGCAGCCCTTCGTAATTGAACAAGCGCTGCTAGCCTTATTGCAACTTATGTTCGCTTTGCTCTTTTTGTACAAGGGTGAACAATCCTGCAGAATATGAGATGACAGAGAAATACGTCAGTTTTCTTAATTACTACCAGATATATTTGCTTATGTTTTTCAAGATGTATCTTCTTTTTACCTCTAGTTGAGATTGCTGTCTTCCTAAGTCCCGGTGTGGCATTTGTCTTTTCTCTTAGGCATTCAGGGTATTTTCCCAGTCTGCATTTCCTTAGCCTATTCCTCATAGTGTTTTCCAGTGAGATCATTAGTGAGATATATAAAGGGGGCTTATAAGAAAGATGAAGAGAGACTTTTTACCAAGGCCTGTAGTGACAGGACGAGGGGCAAGAGTTTTAAACTGAAAGAGAGTAGGTTTAGATTGGACATAAGGAAGGCATTTTTTTACAATGAGGGTGGTGAGACACTGGAACCAGTTGCCCAGAGAAGTTGTGGATGGACCTTCATTGGAAGTGTTCAAGGTCAGGCTGGACAGGGTGTTGAGCAACCTGACCTAGTGTAAGATGTCCCTGCCCATGGCAGGGGGGTTGGACTAGATGATCTTTAAAGGTCCCTTCCAACCCAAACCATTCTATGATTCGGTCCTGAAGATAATTCGACCTATTTGACAGGATGTTGGAATTGATGTCTGTTCTTTGTTCACTGGTGTAATGTTTAATGTCCCACTCAAGTTATCTGAATTCAGTTCTTTCTTCTTTTTCTCAGCCCAGCAAGACCTGGGCTGAAACTGTTTTCTTTGTGGGTACTAATGCTTGATTCAGCTGTACAGGTTCTCACTGCCTCTTTGGTCAGCCTAGGAGGACACTTATGGGAAAGTGCTTATTGCACCTTGGGTTTCTGGCATACACTTCTGGTTCAGAGGAATGCTTTGTGCTGTGTTTGCTTAGCTAGAAGAAGAAAGCATTTCATTTTCAAACCATTGGAGAGAGTGTGTTCTGCAAACCAAACTTCTTTTTACCTTGCCGCGTTACTCTCCTTGATGGTGTATTGATTTACTTTACTCAGCCAAGTTGGGCCAGGCCCAGCTTTCTGCCCAATTATGTGTCTCAGCATCTTGTAGTTTCACATCTTAAGCAGGACTCAGACTTGTTCCTCCATGCTGGGATCAAGCTCTGTAACTCCAGGTTCTTCCTGTGCATTTCTTTTGGGCTCATGATGAGCAAACACGGTGCAAGTATACCTGGAGGCAAAAGCAACGGGTTCTACCCCACCCACCTTCTCAGCAGCATGTGGGATTTCTGCTCCTACAGCAGCCTCCTGCTTTCCCATGTGGCATTGTGCAAATGAACAGGACTGGGCACAGAGCTGAGTTTGCAAGTTTACTGTATAGGTGCTTGAGACCTCTTCTCTGCAGAGGTTGTGTTGAGGATGTGCAGGCTAAGGTATCTTGAGCGAGAAGGTCTCTCCAGCCATTACATTTCCTTCAGAAGATTTCTTTCTTTGTCTAATAGCAGCATGTAGCTTGGTGTTCAGAGTTTGTGCTATTGTCTAGCCATGGATGTTTAAGTTAGGGCAAAATTTCCTATCACTTCTTTAAGAAAAGCAGTTCAGTCTGGTCCTGTGTTATGGTGATGCTTGCTGAGATGGTTAAACTGGTCAGAAGATGTGGTTTGAGCTCCTGAGCTGATCTGACAGCTCACTGCTGCCAAAGGGGTTTAAGCGTCTGAATGGGGTCTGGTTGTCAGGTGAGCATGAGAATAAGTGAGACGGGAGATGTGGGAATAGAAGAGTTGACATGAGTGCAGCACCCCCCACTTTCCCTAACAGCTTTTAGCTGAGATATTAGCCTGATTCAGTGTCTCCTGAGGTTTTAGCAGCTCCCTGCCACTGGGAGAGGCAGACCTGCCTTGCTCCTGGCCACTTGCTTCCTGTGTGCTGGCAGCTAACTGACGCCCTTGAGCCAGCTCAGCTCACTAAACATCCGGAAAATGAACTGTTTATAAACTGTTTATAAAAATGTGAGTTCTCCAACTGTCTCAGCAGGTCAGCTCAGCACTAGAGCCTCTTCTAGGAGCAAGCCTCAGACTGACCGCTGTCCTGTGAAACAACCACCTGTCCTAGCTCCTTCCCCTAGACTGAGGTTTGGTGCTTGACAAATGCCTTTAGACTGCCTCTAAACCTAAGAAAAAAATCATTCACTGACTTAGCCGCACCTAGATCTCTCCTAGTGTAGATGAAGCTCCAGTGGAATATTACAAAAGCTGCTTTGACATTCATGCTTCCTTTTTGACAGAATAGTTACCATATTTTTAAGTAACCTTTTATAGTGCACATGGCTGTATAATTTACAAATTGCATATTGCTAGCCCAGAACACTACATTTTGTATTCAGATACTGTGATACTTTTTGTACTGTTTTGTTAGTGTGTGAATTTTCAGTCTGAGAAATAGTCATGTTTTCCCAGTTTCTGTTGCTGGAGGTTGGTGATACAGGACTGTCCTCAGCAGAAGACAGCACTGTAGTTCATACCAGCCATTCAGCTTTTATGCAGTAATAATTAAAAGAAAAAAGTTTGAATTTATTTACTGGCCAATTATCCAATTTTTTAAGATTGGTCTTCACTGGAAGATAAAATGAAAAGAAATGCAAAAGGGAAATTAAGTCATTAATGTACTCTTTGCTTCTAGCTTTCACTTCATTTGATTGTAAATTGTTTGCAGTAAAATTGCAAATTAGTAGCTTGGATAAAGCTCTATAAATTCCTTCAATATCAGATTTAAATGAGGAGGAATCGGGCCTCTAACCTTCATGGAGTATAACTGTAGCTGGATGCATTCCTAGGGGCTAATTATCCATTCCTCCATATCATTTGCGTGAACTCTCAATTGTTCACTGTTTAATGCCCATTGGGTGGATGCTGGAAAATGCCTAAGAAGATGTGAGATGGAAACTTAGGCAGGGAGATGCTTCCACTACCAAACACGGATCTCAGAAGACATGCCACATCCCACAGCAGGCTTCTGAACGGGAGCGGCTCTCAAAAACCCATGTTGCTTTCCAAGAGTAATGCAAAATTTACATCCTGAGCTGGCAGAGAGACAAGGGTTACACTGAAAGCAGGTTTTCTAAATCTTGTAAGAAGAACAGGTTGAAATAGCTATCCCTCCTGGAAAGCAAAAATACCACATGAACTTCACAGTCAGTTGTCTCTGTACCTCTTACCTAGGTACAGGGGAAGTGTCCTAAAATGTAGGCAGGTAAATTTTGGTTTAGTGTGAGGTATTACTACTGTCACTTCATTTATTTTGTGACTGAGATAATTTCTTCCTGTTTATCACGCAGCTAGAAGAACAATTCTTCCATTCTCAGGCCTGCGAAGTAGCGTCTTTTGCCTCACCTGTATTGCTTTTACCAAAAGCCAAAGTGATAGGAAGAATAATCTTTACGGGCAATTCTCCAAATTTTTAGAGAACAACCGTGGAAAGAGAGATCCTTTTATAGAGGGTCTGTTGGGTGTGTGGTGGCTGTGGCCAGCCTGGAGGGAAGGGTTGATGGCTGGCGGTGCATCTGCGTGTGCTCGTTGTAGCCACGTGTATGAGAAGAGGGTGCCTCTGTGATGCAGAAAATTCAAGCTCCAGTTTGTGTGCATAAATAACTGGATTCAGGTATTAATTAGAGAGGATAATTTGTTTGGAGAGTCGAAGATTAAAGGAACTCTTGTCTTCCTGTCAGAACAATTTTGTCTGTGTTGTACTGCCTGATAAATCCAATTGCATAATGGGGGTATTGTGTGGATTTTCCAAGAGCAAATCAGAATATGCTGGTATTAGGCCCATGCTTCCCCGNTATATGGTGGCTCCTGTTAGCTGTATGGGGTATTAGTCCGGTTGTCAGCAGGGAAGGCTTCTTTACCTCAGGCATTTGAGATACAATGCTAGTCATGTGTCCTGCTTTTTGGACTTTGAACCTCTATCTAATTCTAACTTATTTTCCCTGATCCAATGATCCTTCAGCCTGGAAAGGATACGCAGCAACACTCATCTATTCTTTGTTCAAGCCGTGGGGAAGTACAGTAGTTGCTGTTCTGTTCTGTTTGTAAAACACCAAGCAAGAGCAAAATGCTTGAACAGAACGAGCAAAAATAAAAACAAAACTGTCAGGCAAATCCTATTTCTCTTTCTCACTGGGTAAATGCAGCCATACAGTCTGTGAGTACAGTATACACAGAGCTTGGGCTGTGCATGGGTGGGAATACATTTGCAAGGAGAGGAGGTCACCTGCAATTGTTAACAGTATCATTAAGCTGAAATGAAACAGGGAGATAAAAGATACGGGGATCTGGGTTTGAGTTTTGTTGGTTTGGGTTGTTGTTGTTGGGTGGGTTTTGTTTTTTTGTTTTTACTGCTTTTTGTTCTGCAAAGATGAGGCTGTCTTATCTGTGGCTTTGTTGCTTTGGACACAGTTTGTGTCCTTCTTAATAGCTGCTTATCCTTTTGAATTAAGTTATGTTGGTTTAACACTATGCAGAAGCCAAGTCTCAGAGAAGTGCTGGATGTCCCTGGCTTTTTTCAATTGGGTATCTTGTGTCACTAGAACAGTTAAATTTCAGCAGCGCCAGGGTAGTATACCTGGTATGCAGTCACATCATACGCTGGCTCTGGAGCTTTTATTGCTTATGCTGTCACTGTGTATTAAGAATTAGAGAGCAGTGCACACTAGATTGTTTTAGACGTGGTTTATGTATTATTCCTAACATACCCTGACAGACTATACAATCCCAGCTGCACTGTGTGGGTAGTACCGGAAGGAATATCAGCCGCTGTTGTTAAATTTGGAATATAGGTTCATTTACAGCCTCAAATTCTTGTTTATACAGAGCTTCATGAAACAGGCATCTGTTGGGATGATAGTTTCTGTCCAGAGGTGAATCTGTCTAGAGGCTCATCACCAAAAGTAACTTCCAAATTCTGCAGAGATTTGGAAAACCATGTATCACCCATGTTTCGTAATGAGGAATATTTTTAAGCTTGCCTTTACACACTAGATTGCCTGAGGAGCAAGAAAACATATGATTTTTAAAGAAAATACTATCTTTTGGCAGACAGCAGAAGAGAGAAGGGTTGATGAGTATTGAATTAGGCAATGCTTGTTGCTCAGTTGTTTGTGAAATTGGTGGTAGACCAGTCTGTGCTTAGAGGGCTTGATCCTATGGCTGTTGGACCATTTCAGTAATTTGTGGACTGTGGATAGAGAAACGTTAGATCTTTCATGTTGAAGCAGACAAATAAATGAATTTTTCTGAGTGCTCTGTATTTGCTTCTCACCTGTCTTCTGTATCTCCTGTATATCTTATATCTACAGAGTGGTGTGAAAAAGACTCTAGCTTGCCAGCTCAGATCTTGGGGTGAGGGAAGAGCAAGAAACTGGTTATGACAGTTTTAAGCAGAGGAGAGGTCTGTGAATGGGGAAAGACGAGGAGGATAAAAAAACGTGAAAAATAGGGACATGAATGGTAAAACATGAAAAGAAAAACAGAGGGAACAGGATAAAGGAGGAAGTGAAACATAAGGAAACTGAAGTACGAGTGTCAAAGAAAAAAGAAAATGAGGGAAGCAAATAGAGGAAAACAAAGATTATGTAGTCGTCTTTTTTAAAATATGTAAAACCAGAAGTGTTTCAAGATGTGAATGTGTATGTATAGAAATGAGTATGCAGTTTGAGCCTTTTAAAATGTAGGCTGTAATCCTGAATTTTTCAACTCAAATTGGAGACCTGTGGGCTTAGTTGAGCCATGTCCCATTTAGTTATACTAACAGATGGCCACTTCAGTGGTATCTCGCATACGGCATTCCTCCATCTTATTGCTCCTCTGCCCTGGGCTGTCCGTATTCTGCCATATGGCCAACAGTGATAAATGGTGAGGTCTCAAGAGCTGGTTCTGCTGGTAAATGACTGCCTGTGAACAGGTGAATCCAGACGGATCAGTTACCTGGTTTTGAAATGTAAAAATGTGTGTGAGACTGAAGGGTGGACACAAGGAACATCGTGTTACTGTGTTGTTTTGGGTAAAATGGGGTATTTGAAGCGTGGCAGTAGTCAGCAGAATTGGAAAGACAGTATCCAGTGCATGCCTAAAGCATGTGCTAAATGGGCAATAGAAACATCAACAGAAAAAATCAAGAAACTTTTCCCCTGGGGACAACAACATAACATGTTTTTATGAAACTTGTTTGTTTGGGAAAATGTGTATGTAGCTAATTGAAACATTCACTCCTGTCAACTGAGAATTGACAGGAGGAACACCTAAGCAGACGAGTAGCAGCAAACTGTCTGAAGGCACATTTTTGGAGCCCCGTCTAGTCTGTAGCTTTTGAGTTCTTCCTTTTTCCAAACTATAATGTGAAAATTTAAAATCGGCAATGAAATATATCAGGAAACTTGGGGAATGTAGTACTCAGGTCTTCTATATATCAGGGTAAAGGAAACGTGTTTCATATTGTTTGTGTATCTGCAAAGCTGCGGTATTATTAGAAATTCATTACAAACTGAGGAGCTCAAAATAAAACTCCCATTTAGGAACAGTTGTACTGCTCAGTTTACCGCACTGATATTTACAGCCAACTAATCTGAATCCCTCTATCCCTTAGAAATCGTCAATCCTCTCGAAGGTGTGAGCATCTTCCCACACTGTCAGATTTGAATATTTAATCTAGAGAATGAACTTGAGATGAAATGCAACTCCTTTGGCAATGGAAAGTGCCTTTGAAGTTTTTGGATCTTCTATGTTCCATGTTTCCTGTTTTAAATTAAAAGAACAAAGCACTCTCGAATAGCGCACTGTAAGCACCCTGCGAAACCTGCATCTCAGACATCTGGCCAGCTGACGTGAGGAGCCAGACAGAAGGAGGAGGTCCGGGGGCATTTCATTCATCTTCCCATCAAACAACTCGCCCTAGGTAAGAGAAGTTCATGAGAGTCAGAGCTAACGTGGTTGGTCATATCCTCAATTACAGGGCAGCCAGACTAAACGCTTCATAAAGAAAGCTTACTCCTGGTGCTTTGTTGATGAGGATGATGAAATACCCCACACTAGCCGTTGTAGGACTTACAATTATGATCTCTTGAACAGAAAAGCCCCAAATTCATTGCACCTGACTTTCTCTGAATTTCATGGATCATTTCTGATCCAGCTCACATAGACCTTCCATGTTTTTTTGCTGTCCATAGACCATGACCTCTCCCAGCTTCCAGGCAACAAGATTCATGATCCTGCTTAAACTGTGAAGCTTCTTAGGATGTGCCTGTTTTGCAGGCATGAAGAAACTCAGGCCAGATGAGGTTTGTGGCACTAAAAGCTTCGCGTCTGAAAAAATAAGGAATTGAAATCAACTTGAAACTTAATCTAATTGCACCAGGTCTAGAATATTATTTTCAGTCTAGACTCAGGGTGGAAATCATTTTTGCAACACTGATAATAAGTCTCTCACTCTGGGCTGAATGATGTCTTCTTGTCTTCATGTACTACCTTGGAGCACTGTGTTAGACTTGAGGTTGTGCTGTCCCTGTGTAGAAAGTGGCAAAAAGTACAGTGTAGATTCCAGCAGCACAGAGATGCAGAAGACAAATAGCTCAGCTTATCTTTCACCAAAACTACCACGTCAGTTTGGAGAAAATCAGCTTGTGAGTAGGGACCAGGTAGTTGAAGTTGGATCTAAGCAAGGCAGAGATGAGGACAAAGGAGAGCTGGAGGATGCCTTTGGCCAAGTCTCAGTTGTCCTGGACAGTGTGTAGTTTAGAAACACTGCTGGATTCTTCTGTGCTGCCAAGCTCTTGAGTGGCAACCTCTGTGATTAATGATTTCTGCCATCTCTAGTTGGTGGGGAGATTCTGTCCTAGCTTAGTTATGATTTTATAGGACTCTTGTGTCCCATCCAGGCTAGAGCAATGCGGTATACATGGGCCTAAAGCCATTGGTTCTCAGGCAACTGCAGTCACACAGAGTGCTGCAGCATTTCCCCTCAGCGACGTGTACTTGTGGTAGCACAATGCACCATTTCTTTTCTCTGAAGTACCCCTACAGCTGCTGGGCCGTTTGGCAATCTGAACAGGGAGCAAGAGCCTGTGCTGGCTGCCGACTTTTTGGTGACACCTAGTTTGTCAGACTACCTGTCTCAGAAGGGATCTGGAACATCTTTTATGTTAAAACATCTGTTGTATTTACAAACCTGCACCGATGCTTGAAGAGGTGTTTGAAAAATGGTATATGCCATTTTTAGATGAAGTTTGAAAAACCTGGTGTATATCATATAGATCATGTACTTCATGTATAATCATAAACATCATATATCATCATAAAATACTGAACACCATCACACAGCATGTGTATCTTAGCACAATGTCAGGGATCAAGGTTATAGATAAAATGGCAGGAGATGGAAAGAAAATAATATTCCCACTTTCATTAAAGCTTCGGTGGTCAGTATGTTTGGGTATTACCCTTCAAGTAATTAACGGTTGTTTGGTCAGAGTGACTCAAGTAACTACTGGGAGGTGTTTCTTTTTTATTGTTATAATCTGGTTCTTTTGCCTATCTAATTACAGAATTTCATGATTTGTTTTTCTGAATGATTCAGCTGTTGCCTCGCTGGTAGAAAATTTTGGCCAGACTGTGGGAGATTTGTATTTCTTTTAAACTGGATTCCATAAGCTGATCAGAAGAACCTCTTCATAAGCATGCTGAAAGAGAGTTGAAGGCATCCAAACTTTTTTCTCTGGCAAAAACTCTGTAGTGGTATCAGGCAGATTCTGTTTTGCTGCTGCTGCTGTTTGGATGGAGCTGGTTGCTGACTATGAATCAGGGGTGCTGTGGGAAAGGGTTTGTTGAAGGTTACGCCCGCACTAGCAATTAGTGCTGTGCAGTAGGAGCAGAGCTGTAGCACCAATTTGCTGGTCCTGAGGACCCAATGTCCACATGAATGTATTTTTGAGGTGTTGGACTAGCTCTGGTTTGGTCCCACATGCTCCACTAGTGGCTCGAGTGCCAGCGGTGAGCTCCTGGAGAGCTGCTCCAGATTTAGTTACACCCCGAAGGAATCCTGTTTGTGGGCTCCAAGGCAGCACTGTGCTCTCTTGGGAGAGCTGCTGAGCCGAACTACAAATTGGTGGATACAGCTGTTAAATGTCTGGTCTTATCTCTTGAATAAGTAAATGGAGGCCATAGGAACAGGCTCTTGGAGGAAGAGGCAACACTAGTTCTGACTTACTGTTAGCTAAAATCAAGGTCCACAAAGAATAATACCTATTAAAAAATCTTTTAATGTTGACTTGGCTTCAGATACAGGAGAAAATGAGGAAGCTCTTTCTGGGGCTAAAACAGAAAGAAAAAAGGGAATCAGCATTAAAACAAGAGGGTAATATGCCAGAAACACTAGTGCAATTATCTCTCTAGGATAGCTGCAGGTATTTTTGACATGGCCTACGATGACTAAGCCACTAGATTCAAGAAGTGCCTGTGTATTGAGAGCATAAAGCAGTTCTAGTCTTATACTACTATTCTTAAATGTTCTTATTTAAAAAAAAAAAAACCACTCCACCCACCTTAAAATCAAAATCTAATTACACGAAATTAAAATGTTTCCTAAACAGTCTCAGTTGGAGCATGTGCTGCCAAACTGAAGACTTCATACTAAGAGGTGAAGTATGTTACGGTGAGTGCATCAACATAAAGGGGGTAATAAGGAGACTGTAAAGAAAAACTGCTTGAACAGTTTCTTACATGACGTGTTTACTATGGGCCCGTTTTTGAAATGCTGTCGCTTAAATAAATTAACAAATTTCTCCTTATTGAGCTACGTTGTTCAGATATCTCATAAGCACAACTCCTACGAATCTAAACAGACTTTTCACAGAATAGAAGTCTTTAGAGCACTAACACAATTAACTTTGTAAAGTTGTTTGTTTTATTGAAGGGGAAAAGCCTTTTAAAAACGTAATTTTTAAGTAAGTACTGTGTTGGGTTTTGTATTTAATGTGACAGTCTATCGTATCTTGGCATTGCAGCCAATAAATTTTTTTTTAACCTAAATCTGGGATGAGGGAAGCTATAAATGTGGTTTGCTTAACATGTTCAAGTTATTCTGCATTAATTTGAACATAAGATAGTGTTGGAACTGCACGATCAACCAGAAAACTTCTGAATTCTGGTTAAGCACATTTTGCTCCTGGTCATATTGGCTGCTTAAAAAGTGTACTGAAACACAGCTTGAACTGATTTGGATTTGTTAAGTCTTCCTCTTCTGTCATTTCACTCTTCTGCCCCGATTTTTATTCCTGCCCTCCAGCGCAACGTTACTCCGAGGTCTCTCATTCTCCTGCACTGTCAGGCCAGCACCTTTGCTCTTTGAAAACATGTTGTTGCAATTTCTACAAATCATGGAAGAAAATTACATAATCTTAAAAGCTATTGCTCTGTTCCCTGCATTAAATATTCATATTTTTACCCTTCTGTTTCCATCCCCTCTCCCAAGTAGTTCAGCCCAGACTGACGTACCTTCTGTCATCAGGGGGCTGAGAGTCCTGGCCTGCGTTCTCAGCAGAACAACGTGAAGTCCTGGCAATCTTTCACTGTCATTTTAAGAGAGGATTAGCTCTTTGTTTTTACATAAATACCAAGACGATCATAGCTTTTATCTGTCAGTGCTTGCTGCGATTTTTTTTCCTTAAACACCAACTCAGTGAACAGATTTTTACAATTTGTAGCTGCTCAGTCATTTTGTATGGCTTTTTAATCTCTAGAGGCCAGATGGAAGCATGATCCTTCAGCGTTGCTTGTTTTGCATAATGTAGGGATTGCAACTACATTTGAATAGCACATAGTCATAGATGTATAAGTATATAAATATTTTTCTTTTCCATCCATGTATTTTCTCTTCTAATGTTTTGGTTTGGTTTTCTTTAATGACAGTTTTCTACAGGCAAAACTGTCACGAACAAGTAAATGCTATGCCGTGACACAGACGAAAACCATGATTTTGGTCAAGGAGATTTGAGAGACAAACTGACACTCAAGTGGTGCTTCCGAGACAGCTGATGACTTACCTTGGTTTCAGGGCACTGATAAAACCGCTCTTGGACTCATCTTGAATGATGTGGGGTTTTTATTTTTTTTTTTCTTCTTCAGAAGCTTTATTTCAAGCTCTCCCACAGTCCTAACTTTGATTTTAGTTGTACTTACGGATTTATTCTCTGCTGTCAGACTGCAATCAATTGATTGAAATCCATAAACATCAAGTTTCAATTTAAGATGCAGTAACAAGATGCTATTGGAAGAGGTTTTACATACTTGAGCAACTTTTTATAGCTAACTCCCTCCAGAGTCAGATCTTGACACGTTCTTAGTGATAGGAAGCTAATGGCTTTCCCCCACGTTTGTCAAAGCCCATGTGACAAATCCTATACGGCAACTGAAGGAGAGGACACTTGCGCACCTGTTTGTGGAGGGGTTACATAAAAAGTCCTGCAACATATTTTAGCATCTACTAGTAAGCTGAGCAACTTGACCTGCTTCACCCTTTGTAGGATATATGTTATTAAATTAACAACACGAAATAGAAAAAGAAAAAAAAAAAAAAAGACAAACTAACATGAAAAAACACATTTTATTGCACTTAAGTTATAAGAAAATAAAATTTCTAAGTGAATCAAACCATAGACACAATCCCTTTAAAGGTTGTTTTCCTCCATCATGTCAGGTTGTTACATAACTAAAATTAACCAACTGGAATCTGATTGTTTTAAATCAGACTATAAATAAAACAAAAACAAAAAAAAAAAGGGAGGAAAAAAGATCGCCTAGGATACAGTGTTAAACCACTTTCACAGTTCAGCTTGAGTTGTGGCTCTTGGAGAATGAGGCAAACCATTTGACTCTTTCATTTCTCATTTTGTTTGCATGTGACGTCTTTACAAAAACGTAAGTTTTTGCTCTGTCAGTTCCTCCCAGCAATAACTGTAACAGTTGTTTTTTTTTCTCAAATACTGTAAAACACTAAGACTGACCAGCAACTTTATTTTCATTTTTGTATTTTATAATCTTTTTTAAAAATTTTGTCAGTTTTTTTTATGTATGTTCATTCCATTCACCACAGCCCTCACAAAGAAAAATTTCCCCACAGAACAGGCTGCAATAGCTTTGTTCTAAGGAATGTGTTTTAATTTTTGCCCAGAAAAAAGAAAATAAGCTTTGCACACACACTCAATTCTTTATTTGCAGGCAAACTTCACTCTTTAATTGTCTGAAACTCTTCCACTCTCAGCCTCTTAGAGGCACAGTTGGCTCAAGTTTCAGTGGCAAAAAGTCTTTTTCTGTAACCAAACTAGAGCAAATTTGGAATTCAGTCTGGGACTAAAACGTCACAGCAGAAAAAAAAATAAAAAAAAATAATTTGCTTTTCTTTCTTTCATTTAGCAGCATAAATAAGTTTGGCCACTGGGAATACAGTACAGGGGTGGGACAACAATCCCGTAATTGAAGACCTACTTCTAGCACCAGCATTGCGAATTAAATCCATCAGAGGACTCACTCTCAAAACCCAGGACAACTTGCCACCTCAGAGCAACTTATGCGTTGAAGAGTGTAGATGGAAGCAACAGTAAATAGATTAAACAGAGGCTAATACTGTGATTGACATTGGCAATGGTTGGCAAAAGAAAAAAAGAGGAATAAAAGAAAAAAAAGAAAAAGCTCTGATAAAACTGTACAAAACAATTCACAGTAATATTTTAGCTTTTCCACACCAGGAATGGACTCTTTTTGTTTTGCTTTTTTTTTTTTTTTTTTTTTTTTTTTTTTTTTTTTTTTGTTTTTTTTTTTTTTTTTATTTGTTTGTTTTTTTTTTTCATTGCAGATGCTCTCTAGTTTTTGAAAGTCAACCAGTGACTGCTCGTAGAGGTTGGAAGGGACTGCTGGAGGTTGTCCGGTCCAACCCCCTGCTCAGAGCGGGGCTAAGGGAGAGCGCGTTGCTCGGAGGGGCTGCCGGGACCCAGGGGTGCACGAGCAGGCTCACCTGTGCAGCTTCTTTCAAGATCTTTGTGGTAAAATAACCTGTTAACAAGAACTTTAACAATTTTTTTTTTTCACCTCCAAATTGCTCAAGGAGCAGGTGGAGGAAAGTAAAGAAATAATTGCACCTGGTTTCATTTCAAAAGTCGTATTTTTGCAAAGCTGCCCCGGTCAAAAGTGTAGCCTTTTTATCTGACGAGACAGCAAATGCCTCTCCTGTCAGTTACAGTTTGTCATCTTTGTCATCTCCTTTGTAGTCTGTAGGTCTTTAGGATCTGTTGCCCCAAGCCAACATCCTGCACCACCAAGGACAAGGGATTTTTTTTCCTTTTTCTTTTTTTTCTTTTTTCTTTTTTTTTCAGGGGAAGGGAAAGGAGAACATCGTCTACACGTTTGGACAAATTCATCTTTCTGCCCTTCACTTCATATCCACGTCAAAGTCCAACACCAGCAGCTTTGTTTCCTCAGTCCCGTTGCGGCTCCCAACCGCACACACTAGCTTTGTGTTGGAAGCTCTGATCCGCCACACGACGCCTCCGCTTCCCCCGCTCTCCAATGTGACTAGATTTCGGATAAATTCACCCGTTTTCAAGTCCCAAAGTTTTACAGTCCCATCATCTGAGCTGGTAATTACAAAGTTCTTGTTGAACTGTAAACAGGTCACAGCACTCTGATGCTTGTTGGGACCTGTAACGGTAAACCAATGCATTTTTATTTGTAATTAGAGAGCAACGTCAGACAGCACTGCATGTAAAATAAATACCTAGCTATTTGCATACAGCTTTTTCTACCTAGTTTTTGTGCATTAAAAGGTACGGAAGCCTTGCTGTGCTTTCAAAAAGTCAACGCAGCTATAGAAAAATCCCCCAATATTTCCTTCTTTGTTACAGTGATCTCGTTTTGTTGTATACAAACAGTGGGGCAAGTGTGTGCTTGGACATTCATGAAGATGAACTTAATCACCCAGAATGAGGTGACCGTTGTAAGTGTTTGTCTCCAAGTCCCTTTGAAGTGTTATTATGAGATTACTCTATCGGTAAATATTGACAGTTACATATTGACATATAAATATATACTGTTAAAACAGTAGAGTTTGCTTTACAGTGAAATTTAATTTTCTGCTCCAGCCAGCGATGCTGCATACAATATATGGGAATGATGTAAGACCTTTTTTGTGGGGGGAAACAAAACAATGTGTTCATGTGCATGATGCCCGAGTGGCAACTGTCAGAATGGAAATGGAAATCTTTCTTCTTACTGAAATAAAGAAAACATATTCCACTCATTTCTCTTGATTTATTGCAACAGACAGTGTACTTTGCCTCCCGATCCAATTAATCAGTAGGCTTTGAAACATCCAAGTGACCCCTAAATAAATACGTTGACTGACTGTTTTGAGATGTCATTTCCTACATACTTCTGTGGCTTATTAGGCTAATATACCCATAGCAAATTGCTATCAGTCCAGACCATCTGCCTTTCATAATAGGCAAGTGATTTGAATAGATTAGATTAAATACATTTTGTTCTTCTAATTCAGAGAAAGATCATACAGCTGTCATCAGAAAAATATTCAAGTTGTAAGTGGTCTGTGCTTGTTTGTATGTAATTTTAAAAGTTTTTTTTATACAGAATCTGCAACGTAGATTACTGCAGGCAGCTTGATTTATGTGAAGGTAGTTTAAGCTCACCTTGCAATGTCTGTAAACATTGTCCTGTTTTAATGTCCCAGATTTTGACTGTAGAATCAGCATTCCCAGACACGAGTATATTGTCCTTGAGTTCCATTCCACTTGTGAGAGACTGGTGGCCTGTTAGCGTGTGAATGCAGTTGCCTGTCTCCACATCCCAAACTCGGATGGAAGTGTCAAGAGATCCACTCACCACATGGATACCATCAAACTACAAGAAAGGTAAATCTATTACAAACAATTACATTAGGATCTTGCAATGCTCTGTATGGAGAAGGCTATTATGCATTTAATTCACTAAATGCAACATTAGATACTATATATATTCGGAAGCTGCATTACAAAATAATAATTCAGTCTAAGTAAAGATGGCCACACTTGGTATCTAGAGCAGGTGATGCACGGTCAGTGTAATTTCCTGTTGCAGACATGGTCTACGAGGTACGTGGTTCAAGGAGAAAGACTGAACCGTTGGTCTTTTAAATGTAATACGACTCTCTTAAACACAACAGAATCCTGACTATACTGCAGTGTGCAATAGTAAGAGAATGTTCTTCTAATAAAGACATTAACAAGCCAAACCTGCTTTTCACAAGTCAGAGAGACTTGAACCTGGAGAATGGTAACAACATTAATCCAGAATAATCTACACAGAAGCCAAAACACAAGAAAATGGAAGGGAACTGAAAAATGCTGGGTTTAGCCATTTTATAATCATAATTGTGTGCAGTAAGGAACTTTTAACTTCCTAGTTATTGTTGGGAAAAGTATACAGGATGTCCCAATTCTTGGGTTTTCTGGTCTTATATATAAAATAAAAAGATGCAGAACATGAACATGGAGATAAATCAGCTAAGAGATGAGACACTTTTGACCAAGAGGACTGAATATGTAGAGCATATAAAGGTGGAAAGTAACTTGAGAGATAGTGACAATGACATAAGAGTCCAGAATTCTCAAAAAAGGAAAGAAAAAGAGCAGGAGAATAAAACCAGTGGGCTTCAAGGAGGAATACTTCAATAAATTGAGACTTCCTTCCCATGAGGATTTTATATATCTATTCTCTGAAGGGAAGAAGAGTTCAGGAGAGTTGGCACTTTCTTGACGACACAAACTATCCTTGTGTGAAGGAAAGACAGGAAGTGTAGTAAATTACCAAGACCCACTTGGCTAAAGCACAAGGAATTGTACAAAAAGTAGAAACTAGATCAATAGATGTGTTTAAAAGAGCACACTGGGACAAAATCAGAAAGGCAGGGCACAAACCAAGATAAAACTAGCAAGAGCCGTTAAGGATGATAAAATGCTGTTCTGTAAAAAAACCCAACCAAACAAAAAAAACGAAACAAGAAGAAGGTTCATGAAAAAAGCTCATTTATGCTCAGTGGGAAGGAAACACTAAGTGAGGCCAGCTATTTAACTTTTTTTGCTTCAGTCCTCAGCCATCTGAGTGTAGGCTCACAGCACTAACACCACTGACAACCGAGTACAAGCTTTTGCTAGAATGGAGGAAAAAACCACATAAGGCAAGTTGTTTTAAGACAATCATCTCAGAGACATCTGCTATCTTTGAGAATCCATGGAAGACAGACAAGGTTTCAGCTGGCAAATACAATTCCTTTCTTTATTGAAGGAGATGATGATGGGAGATGGGGAATTATGGATCAGTCAGCCTAAGTTCAATTTCCAGAAGGAACTAACAAATAATCAATCTGGTTGTAAGCCCTTAGCAATGCGCTAAGTAGCAGCAAACAGGCTTGTGGAAAAATCATCTTAACCAATATGATTTTTTTTTTCCGTGACAGAGTAAAAAGCCATGTGAAACAGCAGATGTCTTGGTTGCATTTTCACAAAGAGGGAGGCAAATTTGATGCAGGGACACTATCCCATTCAGAACTTTGTTCAGAGCGTGGTTATAGGTATCAGAAACAGTTTCAGGGGGGAGGGGGGGGTGTGTCTGGCATTTAGTATTTTCATTAGGATCTGGGTGACATTTGAAATGGTAGAACTGACACAAAGCAAAGAGTGTAAAAGTCAGGAGAAAATTGTGAAGATCTGAGCTTGGCAGGGAATGAATGAAGGTACAGCTGCAGCCAGGGAGAATGAAGGCTGGGCAGGAGTCTGTTACAGCTAGGGCAATCTGACACTGCTTGTCCACGTGGACTGACTGGTATCTAATAATGGTGAAGAAAGAACCCAATTAAGGGAACTCAGCTATCTGAGACTGCTGTTTTTTATAAAACCTGCAGAAAACTAACATCATAGATCTCTAATCAAACACGGTTGAGCATGGCACCTAGGTTCAAAAGAATGCAGATAGCAACCGGCACATACAGGCTGCTTCTCTGCTGTAACAAATTTTGAGTTCTTTCCCGCCAATTGATTGTATTCCATGTACATAGGGTACTCAGAAAGAGAGCTTTAAGGCTGGGCATCAAGAAAAACTTTAATATTGCTATAGTCAAACAGACAATGGTTTGGATCAGTGGTTGAGCTGTTATCCATGAACCTGAGAATCCATGGATTACTTCAAAGGCAGCTAAGAAAGAGTAAGAAAACACAACATGGTCAGTAGTCTTCAACTGCTGCATAAGGACCTCTGGAAAATGTTAGGGGGTCTACAAATGGGGAACTACTGAGGTGTAACAGAACCTGCCGTGGAGCAGGGACAGGGAGGACGGGCTGGTTATTCAGCCTGATTACTCTATTTATGGGAGTTCTGCTGTTTGGGGCTATTTCAGGCCAAAGGGCAGGAGCTCACCATGCAATTTTAAAGAATCTTTCCATCCTAAAACTGTAAGCACCTGTAGCCTCCTGCCTTCCAGAAATTTGTTTCAGAATACCAAGTTCCATTTACAGGGTGTAAATAGTATCGGTGTGTAACACAACCCAATTATTTTATCCGTTATTACTACAGTATCAGAGCAAGATATGAATATTCATAGGCCAAACCCAGAGCCACTGGTGAACATAAGGCAGAATAACATACACTGTTCCCAAACTGCCCTAGATGAAATGCAACCTTCAGAATATTTTTAAGAGCTAAGTAGGTAGTACAGCATTTTTAACTTGTTTGCTGCTTGTCTAGAGAATCCTCCTCAGCATATGAATGTAAGAGAAGAGCTGGAGATTTTTGATAAATTTTACCACATATTTTGGGAAAGGAAACCAATTAGGTATTTTGTTCATGTTTAGTCTATTATGGTGAGAGATACCTTCCGATGAAAGCATTTATGAAAAACGTCTCTAGCACTGAGCTTTGCTTTCCGAGCCCCAAACTGGAGTAGTTACATGCTGAATGCAATTTCCTGATTCTGAACTGCCTTTGTTAATTTCTTTTTCAAGTCAAGTCCTGCCAGATTGTGGTGAGAACAGGCACAAGCATGAAATTAATTTCTTTCGCCATTCGACGCCTGGAACCAATGCTTTGACTCTATGAAGGAGCAAGATGATCTTTTGGGTTGGTAAAGGTAAGAAGAGCCTACACAAGGTCTATGTATATCTTTGCCGGCATAGTTCTGATAAGCAGTCAGGTGACTGGTAGGCAACAGAGCCATGCCACAGAGCGGCACCGTAATAACCTTCATCTGCAACAACGTGTCTCTGTTGACAAAGCCTCACAGTTGTAGATGTGGCCTCTACTCAGAGAAGAGGAAGCAGGAGGCTAGAGATTTACATTGGGGCATTAAAATTTTAGGTTCAGCCTTACCGTGAGTTACAGTTTGGAACTGGAAGACGGGACTACAAAATGCAGATAAACAGTTCTGCATAATTCAGAACATTAATCCAGTGGGGGGGTTAGCACATTTTCAATTATGTATCATCTGATTTATTTAAAATAGTAAGATTAGATTTTCTGTGGGGAAACCAAAACCATAGCTCCAAAATACGTGCAAGATTTCAAAAAAACCCCAACCAAACAACCCAACAACCCAGAAAACTACTTAACTTGCTGGTATAGAGAGCTGGGCTTTATTGTACTGCATGCTTTAAAAAAACCAAGCTACTCTAAAAAAAATCTCAGTCTCTAAATTAAGACATGTAACTAGTGTAACAAAATGAAAGGGGAAATATCACAGATGCCTCTATATTCTTGTGGCTTGTATAACTTTGGAGTAGGTACCCACAATTTAATAAACAAGGTGAAATAAACCGACTTCAAATGTTACTTAAGGAAACTAAAGCAGCAGCTGAAAATCACATACCTGCAATGAGTAGACTCTGTTAGTATGCCCTTGCAGCGTGTACAGACAGGTCTCTGTCTCCGGATCCCACACTTTGACCATAAAATCATATGCACCACTTACAACCCTTCTGCCATCATACTGAACGCACCGAACTGCAGNGTCTCTATGTCCCAAACTCTCAGTGTAGCATCTCGAGAACCACTGACCACTCTGGAGGAAGAAGAAAACCCCTTCTGTACTTAGCATCGGACATACATAAAAGTATTAGAACAATTAGACTTGGGTATGTTTGTTTTATGTTATGAGTTTTAAGTTGGGACATTAGATAGCATTAGTCCACCAGCCACCAAAGATCTGGTTTGGCATGACATTTTATTAGGGTCGCAAATGACTTGAGTGTTTCTTCTTCCTTGCTCTGCTCACCTCCTCAGGATCCATCTATTTGATATAATTAGAAATCAGTATTTAAAAAGGCACTTCATTCCTGAACAGCAGAACGATGCCACGAGAAATTATGTGGACTGTTGTATCTATCTGTGAAAGCTTATGAACATGTTGAGCTCAAGCCAGTGCTATGAGCATTCTGTTTTAATGACTGAGTTAACTAATTATAACAATTAAACAAAGAAGATCTTTAGAAGCTTTACTGTTAGTAAAGTCAGTTATTCTGCTTGATTTTTTCAGCTTGTACTTTTAAAAGCTTCTTTAGGCAAGAACAGAAACGAGAAGGAATTAGTATTAATGGAATTGATAAAGAAAAACCTCATTGTTCTTCATAAAAGAAGAAACGCAACCAACAGGCACTCTGTGCAGCTCCATACCACAGCCAAGTAAAAGAGCTTTGCCAATGTTTGTTGAATCAAGACTTGGTTTACTATTGCAGAAATTATGATACAATCAGTTAAAGTTTTAATAAAATACTGCAGCGACGACACTTAAAAAGTCATTCTGTAAAATGAGTAAAACTTTATAGCATTGACAAAAGGGAGAAATTATTCAGAGTGTGGGGGACTGGATCACAGCGCAACAAAGAATTAGTTTTGAAATAATGTAGAATGTGACTTTATAAAGTATATGACTCAATTTTCTGTTCTTTAATTAGTACTCTTCTGCTTTTGCTGCTATTAATCATCTCCTCCCTTGTGTTGATTTATGTACTGTAGTGTGAACGCTTCGCCTGGTTTGTATGTTGGATGAGGTACCCAAGTTTAACAGGCGTTTTCTGTGAACACAAGTGTGCATTACAAGCCAAACTGTGGCTGTAGCTTTGGACAAAGCCTTACCTTTTCTCGTGGAGATGCATGCAACGCACGGTGGAGGTGTGTCCGTACAAGGTGTGTATGCATTCTCCAGTCTCAGCATTCCAGACTTTCAACGTTCGGTCTGTAGAGCCGCTGATGATGATATTGTCCCTCATCTGTGATGACCAGACTCCGCCTGTGTGCCCCACCAGTGTTCTCAAACACTGAAAAGAAATATTTTGCTTAGTTACCCTTTTGACAGAGTTGAATGGAAAACTTAAGAAAAAGTTATCTACGAGGGAACAGTAGTCTCTCATAGCAAGAGCCAGAAGACCCCTGGAGACTGCTTTGTGATTGAACTAAAAAAATCCCACCTTTTAGAAAATATTCATCAAATTTCTCTCTCCATTGTCGGTACTTTAACTATAAGGAAGTTTCCCTGTAATCTTCCCCTTGATAAGCTAAACTGTCTTTCCAAATTTCTCAATACAGGGCATGTTTTGCAGGCTTGAGTCATTTTCCTGGCATTTTTCTGAGTCACTGCAGGTTTTCCAATAGCTTTTTGAAGCATAAGTGTTAGAACTGGAGAGAGCAGTCACTTAGTAGTTTTACCACTGATCTATAAACCATATACTCTTATTTTATTTTTCGGTTTGTTTATCCAAGAAAGATTGCATTCTGTAAGCCATAGCTAGAGCATCAATACTGCAAAATCATGTTTCAAACCTTTTTCAGACTCTACTGTTGCCCAGGAGAGAATCCCACACTACATAAGCACAGCCTACCTTCTTTGATCCCAAATGTATGACGTGATTTCTCACCACGTAGAGACAGTGTCTGCCCACACCTGCTTCTATAAAACCTCCATCACTCTGGAACAATGACTTGTCTCTGTCTCTCAGCCTGTATTCCTTACAAGTAACGACTATATATGCTTTCTCACCAGGCAGCAATAAGCGCTAATTAGCACAGACGAGAAGAGATCCTTGTAAGACCCCTCTAGAAAGATACTCCATGAAGACTCTGCATTTACATTAACAACATGATCTCTATAATTACCCACTTTCTAACCCATTTAAATATGTGCCATGTTGATTTTTGCATTGCTCTATTTTCTTCAACCGTGTCGCGGGGATACAGTCTTGCAGTGCACATAGCCATCTATTTCTGCACTATTATTTTTATCAGTCAAACCTGTAACTGCATGAGAAAAAGAGGTCATGATAGTTTGATGATCTCTTTTTCTGTAATCTAATGCTAAGTGGCATTAATTGCAGTGGCCTTCCTTTAACTGTTAGTTGACTCCTCTTGATGTAGTCCAACAACATTTGTTTGAGATAATGTATGCTAAATACCCAGTCTTTCAGTTTACTCCACTTAAATACTGACACATTTTTAGCTTTCTGGCCATCCTTTGGATCGTCTCCTTCTGCTCATAGCTTTTGAAAAAACACCAATTTTACCCCACAGGTTACTTTTTAGAAAAAAAAAAAAGATCTAATACAGATTATCTGGATCAACTGTAATAAGAAAAACCATAACTTTGGTAGTTGTTTGACATCCTTGTGAGTTTCTGCTGAAATGAGGTGTTCTATTATCACTGCATGCTGTATTTCCATCACATGAATTTTCTCCCAAAATAATTTTTTTTCTGCATCAGCGGTAGTATATTAATTTCTGTTGTTAATATCCTGTTCTTTCTAAGATCCTTGAAAATGCCTTGCTTTTTTGCTGTACATAGATTTCCTGTTCTTTAACATTTTTTACCAGTCTTCTGCAATTTCTGGCTCCTAGCTTAATTCACTGCTATCAAATCCATCTTTTTCAGTTCATAGCTGTTATTCACTTTTACAGTTCCCATTTTTAAAAAAATTTCAACCAATTTGCTCGTATTTTAAGAAATCACCCTTCTAAAGAGTAAGAACACAGAATCCTTATTTTGGGCTTTACAGCTGTCAAGAGAATTATTTAGTCATGTTCATTTGCACAAA
>WAAD01031545.1:154371-173100 GCA_013389945.1 Fregata magnificens
CTTTTAGCCTCTTCTCTGGTGTCTCTATCTGCAAGTCTCGAATTAACTGCTCCTTTGTATTACTGACACCTCACTAAGTCTAAGCAGTCTACAATACTGTGTGGCTTGTCTGTGCTCTCATGCCTGGCCATATTTATTTTTACTTCTAAGCTCACAAATGTAGGCTCACTCCCCTCTCAACCTTCTCCTTTTTTCTCATTCTGTCCTCTTAATGCATTTTCACTGAAATTTGTAAGAGGAGAATCTTTAGAGAAGATTTAGGAGGTTAGACACCTGGTTTCCACTGCAAAAGAAAACTAATTAGTTTAGGTGCCTTTACAAATAGCCAGCTGCGTTCACATTGTCATGTTTTTTAAAGCCTTTGCATCGACCTCTCACAAGTTCTTGTCTCCATACTCTGAGGCAGCCTGGACAGGTCCCTGTGTTTGCCTGTGTCCAAGAGGGATACTGCTCTGAGATCACATGCATGTGCTCTGCCCCCCAGAACAGACTCCTTGTTCATATAATTCTCCTTAAAAATGAAAACTTACAGTCTTCATGTGCTCAAATACGTGGCTACTTTCCTGGGAGCCTTTTTTTGCCCAGTCATATTACTGCTGGACCACCGTATCTTCTTGGTTTGGCAAGAGCAGGCAATATCCATGTGGCTTATGGATTGTGTGTCCCTCTCTAAGCAATCAAGTTAGCACCTTCTCCCCCTACCACGCGCCATTTCTCTCTTAATTTTCCTACAAATGACATGAAGGTACAGCATCCCTTCTACCCGACCACTGAAACAGTTTCTTCTCCCTGTTATTTACAAACTGCAAGACTATACTCCTATCATTTTTACATCTCAGCTCTTATTTCCTTTGGTTGTATTTTGAATAAAAATAATCCTTCAAAAGCAAAAATAATTGTATTTTAAAAACATACACCTAGTATACTTTATAAATAGGATCTTCAAGCTTAACTCTAGTTTCATTTCTAGTACCCCACGGATTATTTCTGCTTCTTACGTTCAACAGAGGTACATACCAGGTAGCTCAAAGCGTCACTAGCAGTAAATTTAAAGTCACCCAAATTGCCTTCATAAAACTTTAAGCTTATTATGTAAATGAACTGCACTTTTTATGACAGCAACACTTTGACCATTACATCCATCTTTTCGCTCAGCCTTACCCTCCTCTTTGCATTTCTCTCTCCAGAGAAGATTATCTTCAGCCAGAATTCTCCAGTAACGGCATGTCTGGGCTGCCTGCAGAAGGTCCCTGGGTTCCAGGAATGACAGCACATACAGTGCCAGCTGTAAAAAAGAAAGTGTATTCTCTGCATTGCTTTTGAAAGGAAAAGCGAAGTAACTCGAAGTATTATCACACATCAGGGGCTGAAATACAGAAAATTGAAACAATAAATTATTAAACAATCTCAGAAACTTAACAGAGCTACAGTTTATTCCAGTGGACACATGAAGGTATAACAATCATCTTAAGGAACTAAATCCATACACACCGCATCAGAAATGATTCTTGTATTTGCAAGAGAGTAGATGTCAGCTGAAACCACTATTAGCTTTTTTAAAATGTAATCCACATTACTTTGAACCATTAACAGAATTATTACTAAAATAATTATGTCTGTGTTATTTTAGCTAACAAGTATACCAACAGTTATTTTCAGAGTTTAACTAGAAAATACAACACTCACCCCGTGAGCAAATAGGAAAGTATGTTGTGATGAGTTACGTCACTCAGTAAGCCTGAATCCAGAAGAAGTAAATGCTATGTGCACTTCAGTTCAAAAGCACTCTGCAGCTGTAGGGAACGCAGCGTACCTATCGCTCATTTTCTGATTAGAACGCAAACACACTCCTAAGCAGTGTTACAGGGAGTTTTATGGACTTGGATGCAGAAGGATTGAAATACGTAAATTCGCCACTGTATGCAGTATGTTACCAAAAACATATGGGAAAATAAGCACCAGAAGATGAACTTTTCCATGTGACAAGATCAAAGGTTATTGGGAGAATTCAGACCTCAGTTGACTGAGCTAAGCCATATAATGACCGCGATAAAACCCCCAAAATCTCCACAAATATCTTCAGATGTATTGAAGTCTTAAGCAGGGACAGAGGCACCTAAAACACAATCCAAAATACAGGGAGAGCTATCCTTAAGGGTATGATGACCAAGCACAGCTTTTCTACTTGGCAGCAACAATGCATCTCCCCAGTCATGGAAAATAGAAGAGGCAGGAAAGTCCCTTTCATGGCTAAAAACTCTGCAGAAAGAACAATATTGGTAAAAAGTGATGCAGAAAACTACTTACATGCTGAAACAGTGAGGTCTTTGTCAGTAACTAACAGGATGCAAAAGTTGTCAGGGAAATCAGATCATCCACTTTTACTTCTGCTTCACGTATCTTTTTGTGTTTAGGATTTTTAACTTAATTTTTAGCTGGAGTTATGATGTATATAAATAGAAACTGCCCTTCAAAGCAGCACAGATTGAAATTCAGTAAGGAAGTCATAACCGTAGGCTGTTGACCTCAGCAGATTTTTGGCCTTACTACGTGAGAAACGTTTACTTTCAGTAATCTAGACCAACCAGTGACCGAGCAGGAAATAAAAATTCAGTACGCCAGAACTGTTTGCATTTTGACTGCACACACATCTTGTTTGCAAGTCATCACCTGCAGCTCACGTTGAGCACGTAGGACTCCACATTTGAGGGACCTGTGTCTTAAGTTATGCATTAGATCCCGTACGCGCCCCAGGCCATAAAGCTGAGGAATCTTCCTCCTGTCCCTACTCAGGGAGTCAGCATTTAGGATCTGGCGTAAGGCACTCTATTACAAGAGCGACAACTGTACCTGTCCTTCTAGACTTTCTGTCTTAATTCCTGGGATGCAAAATTATTTTAAGAAGTGCTGTTTCCCAGCACACATCAGATAGTCCTGCATGCGGCAAGACTCACAACA
The DNA here is from genome assembly GCA_013389945.1 of Fregata magnificens. Taxonomy (NCBI): domain Eukaryota; kingdom Metazoa; phylum Chordata; class Aves; order Suliformes; family Fregatidae; genus Fregata; species Fregata magnificens. The sequence goes on from WAAD01031545.1 coordinate 157,330, forward strand.
TGAAAGAGATCCTTTCCATTTTTGCTGGATGTTCCTTAACTGACAGCAGAGGTTGTTTAAATATCACTTGTCCTACCTATACAGATATGGACGCTTGCTAAGATGGTGTTAATTAAAACCTGCAAGCCAACCAATTCTAAAACAGGTTACATATGGGTGACATTTATTTTAGACTATATTTATCTAAATAGTCATCGAGGGTCAACACAGCCCACAGTTGACTTTAAGATTAGCAGTGCATAGAAGATGACGTCCCTTTGTCTCAGCTCATGGATCTAGTTATAAGAAAACTTCAGGTAGCAAAGATCTGACCTTTGACTCAACTGTGACTGCTCGCCGCTGTAGTGTTACTAATACCCAATAATAAGCAGTCTCTCACCTTTTTCTTTACTCACACATGCGGCACCAACAAAATTCCTTTGGCTGATTTCAGCAAAACTCCTAATCTGTTGGTTTCTAGACCTGGTTTTCACAAACAAGTAATTTCAATAATTATTGAAGTCTCAGCAAGAAAACAGGAGTATTCATTTCAGACTAATTGTTTGACTGCATGTTTCCTCAGGAGGAAAGCAAACATTTTCTTGGTTATTCAGCTACTAAGTACTGTCTTTGCATTGCTGAAAACGTTTTTGAAGAAAAGCCCTCCTGTCCACGTTATCTTCTTGTTCTGCTTAGGTAATAAAATCACTGCATTGCATCCAACAGCACTGGAGACAACTATAGATGTTAATGTGGAGCGACAACTCAGGAGAGCGTGTTTTCACAGGATGCTGGCTTTGATAGGGAAGCCTGTTTACAGAACTACTGACCCTAACAACTTACTCTTGCCCCCACACCTCAGTTCATCACCCCCTACTGCAGCCAGCGTAAGGAGCTGGGGACAGCATCACTTAGGAGACCTGGGCGAAGAATGATCTTCCAAAAGGAGAGGAGATGGTGGAGTTAGCTCGATGGGTTTTTTTGTTTGACTCTGTTAATTTTGGTGACAGTGACTGGGGGTTAGGAAGCTAAAATTATTTCAGCCAGCTTCACTGGTGAAGTCAGCCTTTCATGAAGCTAAGCGCTTGACAATTATTCTGGTTTCAAGAGGCAAGCACAAACACTAAAAATAAATTAAACAAATTAAACAAGTAGCTTACAACGGAGTCAAGAAACATAAATGAGAAAGAAAGTTTTACAGCTGAATAGCGTATCTTTTCTGTGAAGAAATTGCTAAAACTGAAATAACAACATGATCATTAGTTACAGCATAACTACATCACTGGTTGTACTTGAATTAGTTTCGCCACTAAATCATGCAAAGACAACTGAGCTGTGAGTTACTGTTATCAATTCTGTATTAAATTTCCAGATTCAACAGATCCACAAGTGGCAAAGTATCTTCTGTCTTCTCAAAATATAAAGCCTTGCTGCCTTCCTCCGCCTCTGAACTAGGGCTGCTTTGGGCAGCTTCTCCAGAAACATGGCAACCATGCAGAGGCCTTACTAAACTCTTCTCCCCCAGTGTCCTTTCCACTTACGATGAGGGCTGCCACATGAAGTGCTTCTGTAAATACTAACCTCACGTCACGTGTACTAAGTTAACATGCATTGCATAAGTTGCTTCCAACCCTTACAAACGCTAACCAGCAAGGGAAGGCTGTGTCACTTCCTGACTCGTGAAGATGTGACAGTATATAAAAGGAAAGAAGGGTCTTGTACATCTAAGTATTCAAAAATAGGATATACACCAGAAAAAATGTCAAGAAACAGAGATACAGAACAGTCTTCAGGTAATAAGACCATGTTAAACACAGCAACCAAATACCGGCACCAGAATATCTTTTAAGAACTTGCTTTGTAATGTGTTAGTAACCGAAGACTTACAAAGACTTCAGCCCTCATAAAAATTTTCACATGGAAAACCCAACATGTGGTAGATCCGGCAAAAGAATAATAGACTTCCTCCCCACTCCAAATAACACAACAATTTCACATTCCCTAAAGCCAATCAAGGTCAGAAGCACCATTTCTAAATGAGCTAAAATACATTCATTTGATAATTGCAGCAAACTGGGTTTGTAATCTTTCATATCCACCCTCATGTTCTGGCTGTGAAGACATCAAGAATTACTATTCTGTGGACAGCATTTTGTCACACACGCTGAAAAGCACACATGCTGAAATCTAAATCTTAGTTTCTCTTTAACCTGATACTAGATGATCTGATTTGCAGTAAAGGATTTACTGTAAGGTACCTGCTTAATTAGGATTTGGCTTTATCCTTAGTGAGAAGTGCTTTTCTGGGTTTACTTTTGGGTTTTTTGGTAGAGATTTTAGGGCTCAGTTTGTTTAAAATAAACTCAAAGATAATATTTACAAAAAACCCACCACTTAAGCATTAAACGATAACGGTTATACTTACAGAACAATGTGCAGAAAGGTCTTGGATCCAGCGGAAATTTTTGCGTGTGCGTGCCCTAACAGAATTAGTTCTCAAAAAAATAAGCTCAATCAGCCCAATTAAGATACAGAGATATTTTTAAAGCTACTGGGATTTTGTTTAAAGGAGTTATCCGTATTTCCAGGTATCTAAATGCCTATCAAAAGGTAAATGTATGTTAATCTCAAATTACAGTAGTCATGTTATAGCAGTGTACCAAATTGTGGACCTCTAACATCAGGTTACATCACTACGCTGGCAAAACTGAATGCCATAATGAGCATGGAAGTTTTTAAAAGGTGGCACTGATGCACTGCATAGTCTGGTATTAACCTGTATTTCTCACCTCTTTTGGGAGCAAGGAAATGAAGTCTCTTTGAAACTGGGGCTCTATCACTTGCATCATGTGTTTTACTTGTGTTGGTTCACAACTATCAATCAGTTCGTCTAAAGCAAGTAATTTCTCTGGTCCACTCCAGCTCTGCAAGAAAATAAAAAGAAAAACAGAAGCTTAGTTTAATGCAGTAGTTTGGCTTATATTACTAAGTGCCGCTGCTTTGCCAATAAGGCAAGCTAAATTTCCTTGTCGAGCTATATACAAGCATGTAAAGAACATATAAAAAGCCAGCAAGATAAAACCTCATGTGAATTACACAAAAATGATAAGTTAATCAACACAAAATATTGAAAATTACTACACTGATTCATAAGCTAAGAAAAGATTTGTTATACACACACACAGAGATTAGCAATTAAATAGATAATAATATTTAATAATAATTAAATTAATTAAGCTTCTGAAGTTCATGAAATCTACACACACATTACTGACAATGAAGGGGTTGCAACAGAACGCGCTCCCTCTCCATCTTTCTCCATTGTGCATTCAAGTGAGATGATAACTTTTAACCTTTATGTTTCATCTGGTAGACGAAAAAACTTTAAATGAAACGAGACGGAAGGAAAGAAAGAAACTTCTTCTAAAAGTACATTAACTTACTGCCTGCTTATTACTACGGTATGCCCCTAAGTGACAATGCTGTTATTTCAGAATCCTGGCTATAAACCAACGAATATTTTGTTAAGTATCAATTTACACTTGAATAAACAGGGAATTTTGATTGGTAATTTTCTTACTTCACATTTTTACTAACGGGCACCATAAAATTTGAAGATTTTAATAAGGCACTCATCTGAGAGCATAGCAGATTAGCAGCATCATTTGTAGAAAAAAATAATAACTGAATATACTGCACATCTGAAAAGCATGTCTTAAACTCATCTGTGCTCATCAAAGAGTTTTGATTTGTTACGTGAAAACAATTTAAAGAAAAAAATAATTTCTACAGGAAAAAACAACAGCCACTGCTAACTGATTTAGCAACAGAGTTAGAGCATGAATAAAGCCTTGGAGAGGAGAGAAAATGAGACATCACAGTTTTTGAGAGCAGATTCACATTCATATTCTTGAATGTCTTCTAGAGTGACATTTACAAGTAAATTAGCACATACAAATACTATAGTTACGGTAAGAGGCTAACTGAAATAAAAAAAAAAAAAGGCAAGATACCTTACAATTAAGATTTCTGTATCAATCTGCCACGTATCTCACAACCTTTATTATTCATGCTCTAAATTTCTGTTCTCTAGATTTGATTCTGACAATTAACTCTAGTCTCTGCAATACTACAATGTTTGTATATTGTGCAGTTTCTGCAGAACAATGAGGCAAGTGAAGGAGAAGGTGGAATTTTTGAAAGCGATCGCGAAGTAGATAAATACCCGGCTTTACTCAATGTGGAAAGATCATCATGTTGCATCATTTCTCCCTAATTAAAACACCAAAATACTTAGAATGTCAAGAAAGGTATCATTTACCCACACGATGACCCACCTGACTTTCAGGTGACCCCATTCCATCAGGGCAGTGCAAGCAGCTTCAAGCTGCCTTAATTACGGAGTGAGCACCTGCCGGGACAGTTGTGAGAAAGCAGACAGTGCGCAGCAGCTCGTTCACCCCGGTTACACGCTCTTGCTCTACAGCAAATGCGTGGCAGATACTGGACAGCCTACCCTAACAGAGGAGGGGAAAGGGAAGGAAGTTCCTATGACCTGAGCTTTTCCGCACACTGTTGGCAACTACTAAGATGCTCTAAGCTGGCAAGAAAATATTCCCCAGCCACGTGCGCTTATGTAGATTGTCACCATATGAGATGAGGGTTTCCGTGTCTCATATCCAATACCTCAGAATATTAAAAAGAAACAAGAATGTCTCAGCATAAATTGCAGCACTGCTGTTATAAACAGCTTTTATTATAAATGTCTTTCAATAGAAACATTTGCATCACAGAGCAGTTCTCCATAAACCATACCCCGAAGAACCGTTTATCTCACCAACTTTCCAACTGCTGTTTGTTTCACTAACCCAGAGCTTAGCTGGTGTTAGGTACAAAAGTTTGCAATCTTTAATCTCATCTGTCAGCCGTGTCTGAATTTAGGAGAATTAAAAAAAGGGAAAGTGATACCTGTACTACTTCCGTATAATATAAATTTCCAAGGCCAGTCTACCCTGAATTTATAAGCAGCTACATTTATTAAATTAGAACAACTAAACCAGAAGAGCATTGTTTTTTGCTGTGGCAAACATTGCTAGCAGTTATGAACATGTTATTGATTAATAATTTCACTGTACACTATCTTAATCTGTAACTCTCTTACACTTGGACATTTCTGGTTTTAAAATATAATACAGATCTGAACAGAAAAGGGAAAAGATTCAAGAATGGGGAAGAGATGCTAATGAATAAAAGCAGTACCCTCTTTCATCTGTCCATTCATCATTAGGGGATGGCTACAGGCAGCTTCCTAAGGCTCTTTTTAAGCAATCAGCTGCTACAAAATGTTTTCTCTAGGACATTGTCCCCTTAGTCTTTCACTTAAGCAAACAAACCTCCAGCTACAGTCAGTAAAGGGTCTCTGAGGGAAATGTTTGGCATGGAAAACTGGGATGAAGCCTTGCCAGATGAACACAACTGTTTGCGTTATCGAAGGCAAGACTAGTAAATGACTTTCTGGGCCCCACAGCTTGATCCGTTTGCAAAAAAATTGCATGTAGCACATTGAGTGGAGAGGGTAAGAAATAAGTTTGTGGCTTTGATGAGAAACAACAGTGAACAAATGTCGCAGAAGACAGAAAAAAAAGTAAATGCGTGCCAAACAGTCTGCAAAGTTTCAAGTGCTGTACATGACCAGAGACTTCTGAGACACGTGGTGTAGTGTCCAGATATCTTGGATTTCTACCAGGTTTCCCTTTCAAATTGAAGATCCTCGTAAAGAATATACTTTATCTTTAAAATGCACTTGTTTAATTGGTTTTCCTTGTTCTTCAAAACTTCAAGTTTAATTTTAATGTGAAATTAAAATAAAGCTTTTATTATGGTTGGGGGTTCCCCTAGAAAAGGTAACTCCTGGATTCATTCACATACCCCTTGGAAAGCCAGCAGGGACTACTGATACTGCTCTTTGAATGATTTGAGATTCCTAAACAAACATCCCCCCCTCTTCCCTTCCATTTCCTCAGGGAGGCGTTGATTTGTCAGCCAAGGGCTTTTGGCTGGTTCATACCATCTCCTCATTCAGTAACGCAGTTGCTGCAACCATGGCGCTACCTACCTGAAAACTATCCCTTCGTTTTCCCCTTTGCTATTATGTTTAAATGTCTTTCCCTTTTTTTTTCAGGCATGCAAACCAGCTTTATAATCAATATAAATGGCATCTTTGCTGCTTCTACAACTTCCACCTCATCCCTCCTGTCTGACCTGCCACCCACCCTTTTATCATCTTGTTTCTGCACCTCTACTCTTCCATGACCTACACTTTTCTATCGCACAGCTCTCATCTGCTAGCTCCAATTTGTACAATTACAGTTTGTAGCAATTACATCCTTTTTCTATTATAGGTATATTTAGGACACCCACTTTAAAGGGTTTAATTTCAGGGTGCTGTTCTCCGTTACTGAGTTCTGTCTCGTTACAAAGACCTGCAGGAAGGGCTCTTCTGGAGCCTGCTTCTGTCTGACCAGTTACCGAGAACCCTGCCATCCTCGACCTCAAAGGTAGCTCAGTCTGGATAAAAATAGCACGTAAGCAAAATCCACTGAAAGAAACACCATCTACATCAGCAAGTAGTTTGTCACAACAGGCGGGGTTCGGGAGCAGCTGGTGCCAAAGTCCCCACATTAACAAGCCTCTAAGACCCAGTCTGGTCCCCTGGGCTGAACATCTGCACCACACATGATGTGAACCTGACTAGAGGAGCAGCGACTGGTTCAGACCCTCGCATCCCCACTATGGGTTGGACAACATAGAGTTTCTTCTGAAAGGAGTCTAGTTTGTACGTATCAAAGCTGCCCTGAGACCCAAACCAATGGGAAATAAGCAGGGATGATCAGGAGATCTGCTTTAAGCCTGCACTGTTCCTCTGAAACAAACCGATAATGGCGATATAGCCAAAAGAAGTATGTAGTCGTAGTGCGGATCTCTCCCATTCTGTGCGTAGGGGTTGTACAGAAACACCAAACCCTTGACCTAGTCCCACCACAAGATACAGAGCAGAAAATGCTGCAACGCTGGTTATGATACAACCTTTACCGCCTGCTTCTCGGAAGAGGTGGACTATTCAGTCACACATTTACGCATTCATCAGCGTCTTTGGAAGAATAAGAAATGGAGAATGGTAAGTAATTTGAATTTAGGTGGCTTAGCCCACTACTTATGTAAAAGCAAGGAACAGTACTCTTGCCAGCCAGAAATGGCAAAAGCATTTCGGACACTATCTAAACTGCTGAGAAAAAAATGCTTCCAATTTTAGGTAAAATAATAGCATTCACTAGTTACTCAAAGTGACTGCCTATACTTACTGTCTATGGAACAACTTTTCAACATCAATATTCCAAGAGAATGCAATTTTTTTATCACATTACTTAAAACCCAACACTGTAAGTATGTGAAGTAGGAAGAATGAAGAGAGAAAGAGAGAACTTAATAATTTTTAAAGCAGTACCATCTCTCACTTAGCATGCAGCTCATTTTTTTTTCCTTATGGCAAGCACTTTGGTGACTTAAAAAAATATATCCTGCTTCAAATAAAATAAAATTTATTGTGAAAGAAAAAAATCTTACAAAGATACACTTGGGCACTGAGTTTTAAAAATCTTATAGTGGATATTAAAAAGACCTGAGGCCAAGAGCCACTGCAAAACAGAAAAAAAAAATAGGCCTTTAAGAAATTAAATGGTTTGAACCTATTAAAATGCCTTTCTATTTTTCTTTCCAGACTAACATTTCATTGAAATCAATATACATCTTCATTTTTGAAGGGGAAGTGCAACTACACTTCCAACTGTTTCTCCTTTCTGCATTAGTTTTTTGTCACTTTCAAAATAAAAGGCTTAGATCAACTATAAAACATAACAGCGGCAATAACATATAAAAAATAAATTTTAAAAAACCCTTAAAGGCCATCTTAAGTTTTCTCAGTATTTGAAGAGCAGTCTTGCTTTTTAATGTGAAAAGATAACACAGGAGAACGACTGAAGGCCAATGTACAGGTGAGAGACCTCAAAATAACTGAGTATCACTTCTTACTGCCAGCTTCTATGCCAAAGGACAGTCCTACCTTGAAACAGTACCTACGTCCAGCTAACGTGCCCCTGGAAATTTAGCTTAGTTGGAAATACATTTTCATATAAAATAAGACAGTGCTATTAAGCAGGCTTAGCAGGCATACAGTACATAAAGAAGAAAGCTCTCCTATTTCTGTTTCTGTACAGGAAAAACTTTGTATTGCAAGAAAGATGCTACACGTGCCATTTAATTCTGCCCTTTAGGCAGAGCTAGCTCCCCTTACTTTAAGAATGTGCTTTTATCATTTGACTGTTTAAGACTTGCCCCTTTCATAAAACTCACATGGAAAGTACGCACACAGAAAATGAGGTGGCTTGGGACTAGCCAAGGAGATGTAACATTGACATACAGCTACGTGACTTTGAAAGCTTGTGGTTCTAAAATAAGGGACTCCCTTTTGTGAATACAATAAAAATTACCAGTGACAGAAGTGATCAATAAGTGCTACTCTACGATCTCCGGTTATGAGAGAGAGGCATCTCTCTCTCTCTCTCTCTCTCTGGTATAGATCTGCATTTAGGAATTTAGTACTGCAACTAAGTATTTTGAAAAGTCGAAAGTATCTAATTATTCATTTATTAAAGCATGGTTTCTACATTTAGGACCCTAAAGTAATAACAACTTAACTATAGGCAAAATTTCCACAGGCTTACAGACTTCTTTTCCTTATCCTGACCAAACAGCCGATAGCATTGCATTTACTGTCAAGCATGTTTGCACCAGTCCCTCAAACATTTCAGCCTTTCATAATCTTTTTTGTTAAATATGTAACTATTGATAACTAGCAATCTTACGTGAGAAAATACACATTGTACATTGTAGATAACAAAATAGCTTTTGTTAGTACAAAGGCTTTAACATTACATGTTAAAATGCAACATAGTATTACATTATCATATATACAAAGTCAATTCAATTATGATTCTTAGGGGTTAAAAAGACATATTTCTATGAACAGTCTCAAAAAAGATACACCATAATAATTAAATGTGAATATTTTAAAGAAACTGAATGTGTACAAGAATATCTTAATTCCAAACTTCCACTGTTTTAAGCAGATTATAAATGTGCAAAAATGAAGAGGGAAGGAGTTCTACATTATTATTTTAATGTTCAGAACTGACAGTGATTGAGATCAATGGTATTATGTGGCAGCATGAATCAAGCCAAAAGCACGCTTCTGCCTGCAAAATTGTATGCTCGCTACTGTATCTACAATATTGCTCTTCTATCTTTGCCTGTTATAGTAATTGAAACAATGCCTGTATTAGTTACTTACTCTTTTTGAAAATGTTTTTAGAAGTAACAGTTTATTAATCAAGGTAGGAAGACATAATATTTCAATTTTTCAAATGAATGACTAGGACTCATCCCTGCTTCTTAAAAACACAGAGTAAAACTGTACAGTAAAGAGATCTGCACGGTACAGGTCACAGAACAGGAGCAGAGGCCTGCCCCAAACTGTGTTTGTATTAACGTAGACAAAATTGGCTTAGGTGCTACCAGATTGGTGTCCAGGCAAATTTCAGTTTCGACCTGTCCAAGTGGTGCACAGCACTGTCCTTCACACCTTTTCTTTTGTCAGATTAAGTTTTAGGCATTGATGAAGGCTGTTGGAACAGTACAGAAAACCTCTTTCCCCCCTCTGTTCAGTTGTGTACGCATGTACTGGCTGACATTGTGTTCAGTATAGAAAGATCAGTAAAAATACACATTGAGTTTCCTTTAATCTATTTTTGCTAAACTTTTCTTTGTATTTTTAGAAGACACCAGACTCATGACAAATTTAGTGCTATACCTGCACTGAAGCAAACGGTGCACTAACGCTTACTGGTCTCCAAGTGAAAACATCTCAAGTCAGCCTGAGGCCACTGAGGTAGACATTACATGTTGGCCAGACTTTGCAGAAAACGTGAAAGCATCAAACAGGAAGGGTTATTTTATTAACAAACCAGGGAAAACAGTTATTTTTTGTGAATCTCCACAGTAACCAGCTGAAACAGGGAACAACAATTCCTTAAAAGTTGATGCCCATTTGTTTTTGCAACAGTACACAAAATCAATGACAGAGACAGTCTGGGATGTATAAGGAGGACTGCCTCTACTGAAGCAACCTTTTACTTAAATCATGGAGGTAAGCTGCTTCAGATGTTTATTTCTCTAAGCACTGGTTACCTGAAACATTTTCAGCCATTCCTGAAGGCCCGTCGGCGGCTGCACAGATGTAATGCGGCGACGTTGCTGTCCCTGGCCATTGGCTGCCCTCAGGTCCCCAAAAGTAGTAGGTGTGGCAGAGCATGGCACCAGCCCCGTAGTACTACGATACAAATAAAAAGTGGTAGTCACATGTAAAACATTAAGGAAAATTTAGAAGTCTATTGCAGAACAAAAAACTTAGTACAGAATTTGCAACTGTTACTTAAACTCTTTAACTTCATGCAAAAGCAATAACATGAAAAATTGTTCTGCTGGTCACTCAAGAGGTCAGTTCCCTCACTTTCATAAATCCACGTTTCTACCACTGCAGTACTAATCCTCCAGCTAGGGGGAAAATGGGGATCACCTTTCAAGGCTGAAAATTACCACTCCATTAATTGGCCAGCAGGTTGTCTATAAAGATGCAGGTTTATGTATTCCTTTCCTCACAAGAATATTTCCTTTCCTTCTGGGCTGCATTTGTACCCTCTGACTGGTGATGTAGGAAGCCAGAGCTCAGAGTCTCACCTGTATGTGAAATGTGCTACTGCTGCTTCATCACCAAACAGAAAAAAAAAAAAATCTATCTATTTTTAGCTCTTAATATATTTTGTTGACAAAGAGCTAGTAATATCAAGCAGTTCTAGTGGCTTAGTGGTTTGGAATTGTGCTTTGAAACACGCTATACAGTATTTTAAAGTTTGCGTGTTGATGGAGTGACACAGGAATTAAAGGGGGGATGAAGTGAAGAGAGAAAAGGAGCCAAAGGTGCTCCCTGAATTACAGTTTGATTTTTTCACTCTGACATGTTAAAAACCAGCTCATTCATATGGCACGGAGCTTTTAAAAGAGCTGGGATTAAGCTGCTATTGTAGGAGTCTAAAGAAATACAGCTGACTGGGTTTTCTTTTTTTTTTTTTTTAACACATAATGCAAAGTACTTCGTTCACAGAATATCAAAGTTGTATTCCCTAGCAGGAAATTTGGAACTCCAGTAGTGTTTGCACAAGCATGAAAATTTTAAATACAGTGTGGAACTCCAAAAAACCTTTTGCTTTTGTTTATGATAAATCCAGCTTTTTAGCAGGAATGAGCTTTGGGGGTTTACTGACTTTTCAGTGGCTACAGGAATAGCTTCAAATGATGCAAGGGAAGTTCCTTTTAATATTTATCTCGTCATAATCTACAAATATTTCACTCTACTCTTCCTTGTTCTGAAGGACAATCATAGCAGGTCCTAACATTTACCCAAACTGGTAAAGAAAAGTAAAGATTGGTTTGAACAGGCTTATTTTTAACTGTTAATTTTACTGAGTAATAACAGAAACAGAAGCTGATATAAAAATACTGTTTCACAGATGAAGGATCCTTGTAATGACGTTTACTAGCTTTACCTGTTATACGGAAAGAAAGTTCATCAGGCCTGTCAATTTTAAAGTGTGTCTGATCCTAGGGAAAATGGAAACAAGCAGGCACAAGAACTGCATCATTTGCCGAAATGTCATTTAAATAAAATATAATCAAACAGTTTAAACCAGAGTGGATTGGATGTTATTTAAGGATATTTTTATCCCAATAATGACTCAAAATCCAAGCAATGTCAATTGAAAGTATTTTTAAAATAAAATCTGGTTTTACAGCTTACTCATTCTCATCACCTGTACAGAGATCCAGCAGAAGGCCTATCATTTAAGGTCCAAAATAAGGCTCTTAGAATTGGCTTATATTGGATCCGAGCAATACGTAGCCTTGAGCTTGCCCCAGTAGAACAGTTACACTTTAATTTCTTCTGCTGTAAACTGGTTCTCAATCAAAAACAGTTATTCAAAACAGGATCTAAAAGCCTCTTTCCTTTGACCTGAGATTAAACCATAAGATTTTTGTTCATGCTTTATTTTTCCTGTATGTTTTCATTCCCCTGAAACAGCCAGCCAGGTTTCTGTGGAAGCTGGACAAGTCCAGCGGTTCCCCTGAATCTGACAGATACACTTGACAAAAAGTGTACTTTCTTTGTTGCTGAACTGTTTACTCTTACAGGAGTGCAGAGAACGGTGTGTCACCTGGAGAACTGGCGGTCAGCAAGAGTGTTCTTGCATTTGACTGATTTAGAAATCCAGAGAAGCTACCAACTTGAGACTTGAGGGAGATGTGGAAGCTGCAACATGTGCTTCTCAGCAACAAGACATTGCCTCTTTTTCTCTACTGCAGTGTTTACACAGCTGAAAAGCAATCCTGGAACCTGTTTCCCCACACCGTCCTAACTTTCCAGTCATCACCTGATAAACCTCTTAAAGGAAGAGAAATAAAATTTAAGTTACTTTTCAAAGATCCATCAGCGACTGAATGCTACTACAGCGCATTCAGAAGAAAGAACGTCCCCGGCCAGTTTTGGGAGGCAAGTGCAGTGCTTGTGGGAGGACTGATGCTTATTACAGGGAAAAAACGTAAAATGGTGTAAATTCAAACAGGATGGGAAGCAGTGTGACATCCCAGCACAATTGTTATGGCACCTATACAGCAAGAACTGCAGTTGTAAGGCGTGCATCCAGAGCCCTACTCTACCACCGCTTCTCACGTTTAGGAGCGCTTTACCCCACAAAGCATCTGACCGGAACAGCAGCAGTTTTATTTGTGCGATCTGGTACTATTTAGGAGTAGCAAGGAAGCAGACTAGAACCCGTAATAATTTTGTATTGTGGATAACAAGTATGTGTGTGTTCCCGTTAAGATCAGATGGTCTGCTCTGCCTACATAAATTTCCATTCTCTCATTCCTGTTACCATAGCAAAGTGATACATTTGATCACAGTTTGTAATAGTCTTAGGGTTTATCATTATGTCCCTTTTTAAAAATCTGATTGATTTTATTCCCAGGAATGCTTCAGCCCTCAAAAAGTCTCTGAGTAAATGGGCATGCTATATTTAGAATGAACCACAAGCCTCAACCGAAGAAATGCAAGTCTGGCTACTTCATTAAAACTCATCTTCAGTTCACGTAATTTAAATTAGCTAAGCAATATACGAATGCTGATACCACCCCTTCTTTGCTTTACAGTGCTTTAACATTAAGAGGAGACATGAATCAGGCTTAGCAATTGGAAAGATGGGATATAAGCAAGAATCAGGATCCAGTGATCTGTTAATCACATTTAATTACCTTGTGTATTCTGAGACTTTGCAGGGTTTCTTTCCCAGAGAGAAAGAACGGACCTCGGAGCCATGGTCCAACTTTCTCTTCATCTGCAAGGTGAGGGAAAAGAGTAACAACATGGATTTAGTTACATGACCAGCCTTACTTACATGTACTTCTGTAAAATTAATCCATTTTTACCTTTTAATATTGAATTTCAACAAAGTTGACACTCACAAGATGATTTAAAGCAACATTTTAGTTTCTAGATTCAACAACATTTAATAAATGTTTTATATGGTGCATGTATATATTATTGTTGTTTTAGGGTCCAAAATCTATTGCAATTACAGTCTTTTAATTTCCAAACTTCAAATGTGAAAAGGTGTGCAGAAATCGGTGTTGGTTTATTTACTGAACTGTTCTCTCTCTAGTCTCCTGGGAGCGGAGGGAAAGAACTAAACCAAACCCCTCCATTCTTTGTGTTCAGGTTCATTGCTAAGTCTCTCATGGAAATGGTTAAATTTTAGGTAGCCTGTCTGCATTATAAACCAAATATTCATTTTAGGGCCTAAAAAAAAAAATCATTCAAATATATTTTTTCTTTTGTCTACCCTTTTATTTAAGTTGTAAATTGAAAACATTTATAAAACTGCAGTAAGACTGACTGACAGATTAACTGACATTTTTACAAGAAGGGTAAGGATGAAAAACACTAAACCTCAGTCTTGAATGTCACCCGCAATTAGATATGATCAAAACCAAATAATGAGCAGGGCAGCTGCTAAAAGGGGAAGCCAGTCTGCAAAAATTACCAAAGAGATGGAAACCAGTGAAAGCCATATTTATCCAGTCAGACAAATAAAGATTACTTTCTGCATATTTGGGTAATCTTTAACCACAGGCTTTTGGACTCAATGACACATATGTATGCCAAATGCAATTTCTGAGTTTCTTGTCGGTTTTCTTTTTTTAAGATGTGACACACCAAAACACTTTAGCCAGCAGAAGGATGCTTACTGCTGTTTACAACTGTGAGCCGCAAAACACATAAACTACCTGTGTAACGATTCAGACTTTGATCATCTGCTCCCTTTTTTTCAGAATTTCATACCTACGCTACAGTTTAAAAGTTGGCATCTTTCTTACACCACTGATTTGACCTTTTTTAATGTTGCGTTATAACATAAGTTAGTTAACCATTTATTGTATCAGTCTACCTGCCTAAAAACGAAACACCAAAACCCAAGGGGATTCTCTAAAGCTTACGGTCCATATACTTTTCTTGGGATTTTTATTTTATTTGTTTTACTTTTAAAATACCTTTATGGCTTTCCCTAAGAACAGTCATTGAAGATCTTGTGTTTTGCTTCCTTAGTGTTTACAAAGGAAAGATAACTAAGATTAACTATTCTCATTTTTACCGTAACAGCTACAATGCAACCAGAAGAGCTTGCCTTGTAGCAGTGTTTTCTTGCCCATGCCTCGCGTGGGACACTCCGCAGCATCTCACCAGACCAGCATTCAGCCAGAACCGCCCCGAGCGCTGCCGAACCACCAACCTCACCCTCACCGCTTCCCCACGTCCCAGGAAGAGCAGCCCCCTGCGCTTCCCCCAAGAAAACCAGTTGTGAGCATCACTGAAAAACAATGGATACCATCTTTTATTGCTGTGCTAGAGGAGCGAGCCACCAAAATTACTGGAAGCATAAATAAGATGGTTTAGCATGAATTTCAGTATTTGATGATAGACTTTTCAGAAAGGATTTTCTTCTGTTCAAGGAAAATTTTTATTTCCAGCTTCCCTTTCTAAGAGGTTATCACTATCACGCTCCTCTTCTGCTTCTCGTAAGAGGGAGATGCAGCTTTCCAAAAGCACGCCTTAAAAATAAGGAGTACGAAGCCTGCAGTAGAATAAGCGGCTACAGTGATTTACTCTTTTGCGTTAGCAGAGAAAACAATATGCAGTTCTCTATTCCACTACCTAATAACGATTTCACCCGTTTCTTTCGGTAGGGTTTTTTTTTTTTTCCCCAGGTATTTTAGGGAACTTTCTCACGGGGTCCACCACACAAACGGACTTTCAGCGTCTCGGAAGGTGCTAAGCAAATACATGGGCAAAAATGTCGTTTGCCAGATGAAGAAGATAAAACTTTCTCTACAGCAGAGAGGTCTAGCGACAAGATTTAGACATCAGTACGGTATCTGTGTAACCGAAAAACAGACGCCACCGAGCGAACACCCCCGTATGTATTTAACCTGCCTCTAGGAAAACACAACTCCTTCAGACGGCGTTTATTTATCGAAATAATTGAGACTGTAGTCTATTAAAAGGGGGGG
>WAAD01031545.1:173536-201578 GCA_013389945.1 Fregata magnificens
CCGCCCCCCCGTTTTTCTCCTCTTCCCCCAAACCGCCTCGGAGGGCGGGGGCCTGCCCCCCAACCCTCGCTCTATTCCCCCAGTGCCACACGCTTCACGGTTTTCCAAGCGGGAGCAAAACAAGCTCGTTTCCACTAATTGTAATTATACCGTCGCCCTCGGCGAGACTGGCTGGACCCGTACGTGATCGCATTCCGTGGACGGACGCAAATTAGTCCTTCCAAAGTGCGGTTAATTTTAGAATAATTTGAAATGCACTACAGTTCTGCCAGGGAAAAGGATGCTGAAATACCCTCTATTGGCTAAACAATAGAATAAACGGGGTTTGAGGATTTAGGAGTTGGAAGACCCGAATCCAACAATTATGTAACATACATTAAAATTTTAATTCACAGCATAGCAGCGGTGAAGCGGTGAAACGCAGGAGCGGGTCTAGGGCTTCCCCGGAACGCAGGCAGCCTTCCCCGCGCACCTGGAGCAGCCTGCGCGCACACGCGCTCCTCTCTCTGTTAAAAGACAGCCCTCAGGCGACACCAAGCCATCTTAGCTTGGTCTTCAAATACAAATCCTATGAAGGATTCTCACCTGTATTTCAGGGAAAGCATAAGGAAAGCCCCAGGTAATTACTTGCTAGAGAACGCTCGGTTTTCAGTCGTTTCCTACTCTGTGCACATCAACAAATCGGTTCGATTCAAGGGCACTGAAGTTCCTGACATATGGTTGGGCTGTCAGACAGATACCTGCAACCAGCACAGCAGCTAGGCAGCTTTTTTTTTTTAGTTTCTATACAGACAACTCAAATAAGAGACTCCAGCTTCTGCAATCTTTCCTTGGTTCCCCCCCCCCACACACATACACACAAAGTTTTCTGCCCAAGCTCAGAGCAGCACAGAGCATACCCAGGCCATGATCTGAAGCTGCAACATTCCCCTATAATTTTCGCCAGGTGCAGTGGGAACTGGAGACACTCAGCAGCCCTCCAGACCGATGCACTCAAACAGAACCAAACACACAGTCAGTTCCTGTTGACCTGAGGGGAAACCATCTTTATCACCCAAAGCAGTATAAAAAAAGTAGAAAAAAGAACACACACATCTAAAGGAGTTGAATTATTTTCTGTAAAACCCCTCAGCTTCCTCATTGGTACTTAAAAAAAAGAAAAATCTCGTATGTATTATTACAATGGCTGAGCATGCCAGGTGTGTTAGCACGCTCAGATCAGGCAAAATCACTACCCCGACAGCACACAAGATCCTGCTTCTATACTGTTTTATGTATCTCTCATCCAACACTGAGGCCTCATAGTCTTTTTCATCTCCCAGTGAAAATGGTTCTGCCCATCAAATCTTGGCATTTATGCCATTATCCATTAAACTGCAGTGCTGTATATTTTATGAGAACAAAATGGTCTTGAGTTGACTTCATACCTCAGATATGAAGAGAGCTGTACATATCCCGGGAGACTATTACTGTCTTCCTTTGCTAGCACATCACATGCAAAGGGGAAGAAAAAAAAAAAACCATAGGCTGCATATACACATTAAATAATCACAGGAAGCAAATTAATACCCAAATCATCAGAGTAAGAACGAATTCAAACATTATTGCTGTGGGAATTTAAAAGTACTTCATATACATGCATGCATAATGCCCTGTAATGTTCACAGCTGTCTCTGCCCGTTCTCCAGTCTGTGAGTGCACTCGATGCAGACAGGGGACGACGGCTACTCTTCCTCCAGCATCACAGCGGGCACTGCCAGGAAATCCTCAGGGATCAGCCTCTCCCCCAGCCCAAAGGCAACTGTAACCTGAGAGCATAACTAGATTTATCTTTTGAACAAGATGTGCTTCAGAGTAAGCAGTCAACGAGTTGACTAACAATTAGAAATTACTATTTTCCTCTCTTTTGGAGTACTACTATGCCAATTCCTTCTCTTTTGATAATGATTGGCAGATACTCTCTCATTGTAAAAACCCACCAACTTAACTGCTAATCTCTTTGCCTCAGTCAGGACCCCTGTAGTAACCCCAACAATCATTTGCTAGTGGTAGAAAACTCGGTATATCAGGTATTTATTCTGCACAAAAGGTTTGGGGTTTTTCCTAATTTTAGATACAGATACCATAGACAGATTTTGACATTTGAACGGTGACCATCTTTCATCTAGCAGTCTGTCTTTCTCAGAGCAAGAGACAAAAATTGCATGTGGATATGGCTCTGGCTCTCACTTATTTAGTATTTTTCTCTACAGTAGTACCAGTTTTGATTCTCTACAAATGAAGAATCATCCTCTCTACCTCAAATTAAGTTTGGTAGGCTCTGGGTAGTTGCAAGACTACTCTAGTTGGGTGTCTGCTCTTCCCCAAAACGCATAACCACCGCCTGGGCTCTGTGGAGTCAACGGAGAGGAACATGCCCCACCACAGGCTAAGGGCACCTACTTAGGCTCCCGCTCTAAGTTACTGGCTAGAAAGGGCTTTCTCTCTCTCCCCTGTCCTCAGAAAGATTTAGTGTTACGAATACAGCACACTCTCAATTGTAAGAAATTACTTAAGGCTTTGCAAAAGTAGCAGGGAACTGCCCAGCCCGGGAAGACTGAGCAGCGCTGCAGGTCACACAGCTTCGCTCTGCGCCTTCCTGGAAAATACAACGGTGGAGGAATAAGACTCTAACCCCTCAAATGCTTCTGAGAGCCCGACAGCAAGTAGCAGAGATGATGCATTCGTTTACATCTCTTCTGACATTTGGAATAATATTCATTGCACTAACTTAATATGCTCTAAGAATACTTACTTAATGGTGTATAGTAAATGCTCATCACAAATTAAGGTACATTGAGGAAGACTATAGTTTATAAAGCAATGTTAAGAGAAAAAATCAAAAGTTGCCGTGTTTCTTTCCCTATTTGAGATATATATATATATTCAACTTCAAAGGTTGGTTTTGTTTAAGCTGAAGATAATTTTTCAAGTTTTTAAAACCACAAACAGCATACAATTCGTGACATTTAGAAAAATGTCTACACCAAAATTACATAGTTTCCAGTGGACACAAGTCCAATCTTCTTTCCCGTCAGTACTGCCAGCTCTTAATTAATAAAAATTCACACCATCCAGTTCTTTTCCTGTTGGCAACATTTCTAGCACCTTTACCAGTTTGTCATGTGGCATGCTGTAATTAAGACCATCTATTACTTCTAATGAAAGACTAGAATGAATTACAGAAATCACCCGCAGAGCTATATAATCCCCAGAAGAACGGAGATTACAGTGCAACAGACCAAAGAAACAACATTTTTGTTTTTTTGGTTGGAGAAACATATTTGAGCGGAGAGACCACAGGATGGTCTGGCTGTGGTAATGGCCAGTCAGCATTTTGGAAGCACACTGGTGCTTAAACCATGGAATGCAAAAACCGTAATTGGCATTTCGCATACACATATGTGCGTTAGGAGCATAATGTGTGCAGGAGGACTGTGGAGCAATATGGTTTGGTATCTCCATTAATATTGGTAAATGCATCATTCAAGACAGTGCCAGAAGGGATTCTGTGTACTCTGCACATTTAGCAGACGTTTAGCAGACTGACTCCTTTAGAAACATTTCAGAGGGATTTTCATGTGTTGTCTAATAGGATCGCAGGTTTTTTTCCACCCAGGAAACCAAATGCCCTAATCAAGTGGAGCCAAATCCTTAGCTGTGCAAGATTTACCCTGGAGACACCAAAGACGACGCAGGAAGGACAGTCACACTTAGTTATTTTGCCCTTTCTCAAATTTGGACCCGCTTAGGTTTTAAACACTCCCCTTCTGCTTGGTAATCTAGTTTGGGCAGCTGCAGCAGCCAGCGCTTTGTCTTCTATATTCGACCTCTTCATCTGACCACATACTTCATTTAATTTGCCAAATGCTCCCATTCAGGCAAGAATCTGGCCCTGCAGAGAGGTACTTCTGCCATCTGCTTTAGACGTTTAACTACAGCTTAGCTTAGCACACCTACATTTAAAAGCCTAAATTCCCCATTCAGTCAATGAGAAAGGCAGATGCTAGAGTCCAACTTGTTTAAAGTCTTAGAAGAGGAGAAAAAAATCCCATATGGTAGCAAGCGTTAAACATGTTCCAAAGTAATTCAGGGCAGGCCTTTCCTCTACAAAAGGGCACTGCTATTATTGTCAGATCTTTTTGTTTCTGAACATATTATAAAATGAAACAAGTGACACACTGGGATCTTGGAAATCCCATGTTCTCATGGTTTCTCCTGGTTCAGCTTGGGCTAGGCAATGACCTTAATTAAGGCTGTCACTAATTTGAGATTTATTAGCATGCATGCTAGATGCTGAGCTGGAGCGATCTTATGGGTAAATTCCATACCTGCAGGGAGGACGAGACAAAAGTTTTAGGACACTAACCAATTAAGGGAAAGTGATATTTGGATAACAGGCAAAGTTCAAGGGCACAGCGTACGATGCACCTTATCACACAGGTGTAACTGTGTGTTTGTGTAGAATATACAATTAGTATTGATGCAGCAGAACAGACTTGAAGAGATGAATTTAAGTGCACCAGTTTGTGGCCAACAGCTGCTACGTTCAGAGTATGAAGGCAGAACAAGTGCAACTTGGCTCCCTGGAAGCGGTTTAGATGGAGGAATTTCTACTCAATTTACTTATAATGCCTGCAGCAGGCTTAGAGAGGTCCACTCCAGCATGTTTGCCTCAACATAGTTAGAGAAAGAAATTTAAGCTTATGATCTTGTGTAGTACAAGTCAAACACAATCCTGCACATTGCAATGTGCACTGATCAGTAGCTTCAATGACATGACAATGATCAATGACACGTTTTTGCAGTGTTGATGAACTTAAAGTTTGGGATGAAGTAGGGAAAGCAACAGGAACTCTATTATGGGAGGAAGGACACACAGAGGCACTACAGTAAATTGCACGAAGTTTTCTAAAGCTTACTTAAATGGAGTGGAGAATACATATTACCAAGTATGATAGGTACTACTGAATTGTTTAACTAATTGTATAATGGGTCTTGGTAAAGCATTTTGAAGACTGCTTTCAAACTGAAATTTCCCACACATTATTATTATTTCCATGCAAAGTAAGGTACTGTAGTTAAACAAAATTGTAAATAGCCCCTAAGTTTTGTTTTTGCAGGGAAGGAAATGGCATAGATAGGAACTGAAAAAATCAGATTAATATTTATTAATAAATCCTGATTTTATTAGAACAGTATGAACTTTGATTATAAATACTGTTTTTAAAGGTATATATCTGTAGCAAAGATTTCCCATAAACCACGTCCTTTTAACATTTGCCTTTAAAAAAATACTAAGTTTTAAATATATTGTAATAGGATTCAAAAGGTGTGCAAGTTAATGGCCACAAAAATAGCTTTGAAAAGGATCTATACATGAAGTGTATATAACAGACTTCAGCGCTGGATATTTGGAATAAACTTCAAATTATGTTTTAAGAGCAGGGAGACTGCAAAGACAGGCTTAATGTAATATGGCATCACCGTGTCTCCAGCAGAGCAGAACTCCCCTCTGAAGGTCGTATTTCCTGTCCTCTTTGTTGGTTGCCTGTAGTTGGGCACAGAGCTTGCAACATATGCTTCGATGCTTAGGTTATTTTAAAGGAGTACAGCCAAAGCTGTCATACACCTATTTATGAAGGTTACAGTTCTATGCACTGTTTCTTGATGGCACCACCAGCTTAAAGATGTCCCAGTCTCACCTGCTCATTCCCATCCCCAAATGGCTCTTGCCCTTATTTCTGCAGGAACAAACATCTGTAGAAATGCTCTGTGAACCAGATTCATTAACTGATGTGGGGTGAGGAGAAATAGTTTTACGTTTTTTCCTTTGGTGTTTTTTTGGTGGGTTTTTTTGTTTTTTGTTTTTTTTTTTTTTTTTTTTTTTTGGAACCAGTTACTGGTTTAATTTTCCACCATGTCTTCACAAACTGAGCCAGCAGAAGCAAATGAGCAATTCACAGGCAGGGCACAACCTTCTTGAGCCAGCTACACCACTGAGAAAGAGGTATGAGGAACTGTGACCTGAGTGTCCCACGCAGAGAGCATAAGCCTATTATTTACACCTAGAGGCATCACTCTCTCGGCTATAGTTTGATGTTCATTTAAGCCAGCACAGCCACTGGGGGCGGGGGGGGGGAAGGCAGTCCCAGCACCCACGGCTGCCCTTGGCCATTCATTTCTATGCTTGCATCACCTTCTCAGGTGTGCCACCATAGCCTTTGTTGTATGGCTGCGTGGTCAACTGGGGTGGCAGCTGCCCCAGGGACACTTTTTTGCTGGGCTATTTTTCAGCCCAGTCAGATTCCCCATCTCCCTCACTGCATGGCCACACAGATGTCTGTGCCAGCATAGCGAGAGGTACAGCCTGCTCTCCTTTTTAACTTCCCCAAGCCTCCAGAAGAGCTACCTTAAACACTTGCCAAACTACAGCCTCAGGTGAAATGGCAAGGAACTGGGGTTTAGGCTTTGTCCTCCCAACCCAGGGGGCTGTATTATTACCACAGAGCGACTTATTTGCATTGAAAAACATACTTAAGTCTCTGTCAAATGGAAATGGACACTCACATATTAAAGTTTTACCATAAAACAAGCACAACAAGGTGAACCACAGGCAGGGGGTAGAATGTCAACCTTTCTTAAACATGTCATGTTAAAACTCCAGGGAACTTGTCTCAGAACTGCATATTATTTCACTGAAAAAAAACCCAAAACATTTTCTTCCCAAAGCATTTTTTTCTTCTTAAAGAAAAAGATGATGAAAACGAAAATATAAGTGGAGCTAGGCTTCACGTTGCTTTTAATTCCCTGTGACAATAACCACATGCAAGTTTCCTACAGAGGAATCTTGCATGGTTTGTTTTAAAACTAGCAATATTATCATATAATAAACATTTTTCATAATGCATATTCATAAGGAGCAGAGTTAAGGTTGCTAATGCAACCTGCACTTTCACGTACTCGACTGCTTTCCATGGAACAGGAACATTATGAGTTGCTTTTTTGTGTTTTGTTTCTACACAGTATTGTTACATTATTCATTTTTCAAAGGAAGAAGGTATTACATATAACGCATCTTGTGAAACATTCACTAATGGCAGCAGATCTTCATAAGAACTGCGTCTCCATTCATTGTGCTCCTATTAAAGTTAACTGTAATCTATTTATTATATCATTAAACTTAATATATTGTAAGAGGAATTCTATTTATAGATGCAGTAATAGCTGTGCTAATCACTCAAGTTCACATTGAACAGGGCTGTGCTTCTGTCTGAAACACAGCAGCAGTTGCTTCAGAGACCAAAGTACATTCCTACATTTCCCAAAGAGATGACCTTGTGTGCTACATCCTGCGCAAGCCCGAGTGGCACCGCGCAGGTTGCTGTGGCCAGCCAGCCTGGTGTCACCCTGCCCCGCTGAACAGCCCCTGCAACCCGCTGGCACCCACGCTTGCTCTGTGGAGGAAAACTGGCACCACGCATCCCACCCGGGTTCCTCCCTTGGCCCGCTCTTCTCCTGGGCATCCTTACACATCACTGAAGCCAAGGGCAGTGGCTGCCACACCAGCAGCCAGACACCACTTGGGCACAGGGCACAGTTTGGGGCAATACAAAGATAGCAGTCCACGCCTTACTCTTTGGGTGCTTATATAGTTGCTTACCAAAATACCAACCCTGGGCTCCATTTTTAGTGATTTTAGCTTATATTCCTATTACAGTCATTTCACAGATTCTGCCTGTGACGTAGTCCATAAAGTTAGAAAACCACACGCTTGAGACTGTTCTTAAATCCTACCATAGGCGCACAAAGCACAAGCCCTTCTTGCTGATCAACAGATGACGACCACAATACAAAAAAAAAAAAACCCACCAAAAAAACCCCCAAACCCTAATAGGGATCAGTTCCTTTTTTCAATATTTCAACCACAGAGCTGAATTGGTTTTGTTTATATTGACAAGAACGTTTCCAAATTGGTGAAGCGTGCATTTCTGCCTTTGAACACCAGTGGTCAAACTGTTTTCACTCAAATATAAGCAGGTTGGGAAATCACATTTGTACAGAAAAAGAAAAGTCTGCTTGGCTTGGAAGGCTTTCCAAAAATGTCTGTCTGACACACTGAATACAAATGGAGCACTGGTATCTAATGCCTGTTTTCCGTTAACTTATCCATTTTTGTTTTCTTTGGAGATAGCCTAATTTTGATTGCCAAGAGAAGTGTTTATTTATCTGGCATAATCTAGAGAAATCTATTTACAAAATAGTTTCTGTCCCTCGTTTGTGGTATGTGAGAATGATAAGGGGTTAGTGGTGAGCCTTTAGGCTACAGACAGAAAAATTCCTGGAATTATAGATTATAACAGAAGGATTTAGGAAGAATTTGAAGAAAAAACTATTAAAAGTGTCAAATCTCTTTTCCTACCTGCATTACCTAAAGAGAGTATAAAGGTTACAAAACCAAGCATTCAAAGGAGTTTGAAATGACAGGTGTAAGATGCTTTTACTCCTAAAAAGCTGCTTACCAAGACAATCCTGTGCATGGTGCATACTAAATAAGACACAGATTCTGTGGAAAAAACAGCATCTTAGGCTGTAATTTAAGATACACCGTTACCCACTTGTATACATGCATCAAGTTTGCAAAGGCAAACTTGCGAAGGTTTTAGGCATGGCAGGATTTTATAATGTCAAGGGAATTTAATTTTCCCCCCATCATCTGGCAACACAGTGACTCCCTGCTCGGCATGCCAGTGGCGTGGAACAGCCTGAGCCCCCCATGGGATGCCCTACTGCTGCAGGTAACCAGCGGTGAGGAATGCAGCAGGATGCCACCCTTGGTGCAGCAGCACTAGAGGAAGATGAAAAATGACGTGCCAGTAAGCTTCAGGGCCGTCTGCTGATAGCAGAAGGATAGGACCCATGAATATCAGCCTCAGAAAGGAGTTTGTTCTGTTGAATGTGCGTGAATCTCCTGGGCTCCCCCCCATCCCTTCCTCTTCCTCACTTCTGTGTGGTCACCCAGCCCCAGGGTCCTCCATTCCCCTGCCCTCTGCTCCCTTTATCAACCTCCTGGCGCAGCAATTCCCCATTAGTTTCCTCCCTCCTGCCCTCTCCACAGCATCTCAGTCTAACAAGACTTATTGTCCCACCTTATTACTCCTTTCCTTTTCCATCCTTTTCCATGTTTTCTCCTTCCCTGGAATTCAGGCGAAGCATTTTTCTACACAATGTCCAAGCATCAACAAGGGGGTGTGTGTCTGGACTGCAGGACACAGAGGATATTTGGCTTTCCCCGCCTCCCATACTTGGCCACATCTGCAGAGCAGCTGGAAGCAGCCACCACAGGGAAGATGCAGCTCTGCCCACGTTGCCTTTGGCTACAGCATGCTCGGTGAGTCTAGGGGAAGGATGCAGGTCAGTCTGGTCAGCACTATGACCTGGTGGGACACAGACTCCTTGCAGCCCAAAGTGCCTCTGGTACATGCAAATGATCATTTTTCCATGACACACACTCTGCCCTACCGGTAAGTGACAGCGCTGGTTATAAAGGGGACAATTACACATTATACCTGCTTGATCCAGCTTCCTCTTCTTGCCACAACCCATGCCTACCGTAGAGCACAGAGAAGGGGATTTACTCATCTTCCACCAACCCTCATGATTTATTGCTATGACAACTCTCCCCTCTCCAGAGGCCTGGGGGAGCCATGAGTGAGCTGGTTCCAAACCTTTGCACAGCAGAAAGGAATGCCAGGCATTCCGGGGTCACACCAGACACTTTGAAGCCTTGCTAACCCACTGTCATTAACCTTATGCTGTGCAATTTCATGTCAAAAGGGGCTACAGGCAGACTGAGCAGGCCAGCAAACCTGCCCCTTCTAAACAAACTCTTCCTTGAACAGGTGCTTCCAGTCCCGAAACCATACAACACGCTTGCCTGCCTCTACAAGAAACGTAGCACTGCGTAATTTAGGGTAAGCAGTCCCTCATCCAGATGGAAGGGATCAGAATTGTTAATCTTATTTTTTTTTTTTTTTTTTTAAACACTGAATCTAGCATTATTTAGGTAAGATTAGATATAGGTACCTCTAATACATTCGAGCCCAGAACAGATATTTTTAACAGAGATATCTCATAGAATGTGGAAGGTATGAAATAAGGTGGCATATTTCACAGTGTTTCAGAGATACGTTCAAACAGTGCTACCTGTATGAATCCTAAAAACCACAGCATACAAACAAAATGGCCATACCTGTCCACTGTTGTGTCTAAGCTTCTTTTGGGAAACCATTTTGTTCAGCTTATGCTCCCTTTATCAAGCTATAATATTTATACTTGAATTTAAAAATTTCAAGTAAAAAACCCCTGTTCCTACCCTCAAGGAAAATGCATATTGCAACCTTTACATAACCTCAGACATCACATATTTAACCATTTCTCAAAAACTTCTGTCAACTTGCCAGTTCAGTGTGATGCAACTGATGCGCTCCCTAAACCAATCCATTCACTGTGGGATAAATAGCAAGTCAGTTATCTAAATTCCTGGGTTTTGAAACTGACAATTACTTTATTTATAGACAGGATGGAGCAAATTAGAGATTTCAGAAATTTTTGGTTTGCTGTTCCATTCACTGGTAACCACAAAATTAGATGGCAACCATGGTTTTAAAGTTTGTAATGTTATGGAGACTTAGTATTTCATAAATCCAATTACTGAAGGAAACACAGCCCATCTAATGTTACTGATTTACCAAAAAAATGAAACCAATGAAATACTACAACGCAAAATGTCTAGAAATAGTCCAAGTCACTAATGTGGTCAACCGTATGGGGAAGTGTATTCTTTGCATCTTAAATTATTTTAATATTCTAGAAAGATGCAAAATATTACAAACTATTATTTGAAATTAGTACATGAGAAGAGGGATTAAAGGTGCTGCAATAAAGCCTGTGCAAATGTACGTCCTAATTCCTATTCCTTCTCTTTTGCTGAAAGCAACTGCTAAAGCATGTTATTAGCTGTAAGACTGCTAAAGCGATGCCAGCGATGTTCTGACAAATCTCTAGGGGTTTTTTTGCCCACTTTCCTTCTATTACCATATTCCATCTCTAATATTCAATCAGTGCCAAACTGGTTTACGTATGCCAATCTTTCTCACAGAAATGGAAAAAGAAATACTGCTGTATGTCGTAGGCCTGCTGATGTGACAGGGAGAGACTCAATGGAAGTGGGAAAGGGAAGCGGGAGGGAGGAGTACGAGAGCACCAGTCTGCAGTCTGGTGTTTAGCAGAAGTCTCAGTCTTCTGATCAGAAAGTTGGCAAAAATCGAAGCGCAGAGTACCGTTAGGTTCCTTGTAATTTAACCTTCAAACGAGCTTCGCACATTGTGTGGTCTCATCCCTTTAGTCTAATTCCATACGCAGAACAAACCAGCACCTTGAAAACTGGCCGGATCTGAATAATCCCCATTTTACTATCTACCTCCAACAAAATGCGCTACAAGACACTGACCAGATCATTCACTTATCAACGTAAATTTAAATCTCTATGCAGTTATTTAAATACAGTCCCAGTTGTTAGCTGAATTCCCCCTTGGGACAAGATTTGAAAATGTTCACTTCTGTCCCTTGTAAAATCATAGACAATGTTCAGGAATATTCAATTAAAAAGAAAATTCTGGGAAGAACTCATTTGCTGCTTGTATAAATGTATTTCCTTATTAAAATTTGATAAAAACAGTCTTAATGGAATACTACAACTTCATTCATGCTTTTGAATAAAGTGATTTAAATTGGCAAGAACAAAGTTTAAATACACTTCTTCCCAGCTAACTGTCGACAGCTTTTTTACGGCCTGCAGGGACACGTATGACTCATGCTTACGCTGTTCTTCAAAAACTAGTTTAAAATGCAGATTTTTTTCCACTGGTCTATTGTACTTTACAAGTAACTGCAAATTGAAAGAGACTAAAATCAGAAGGCAGACCACTATCACCAGAGGGATTAGAAACTCCTAGGCTATGTTGATTCAAAAAGCTGAATTGGTTGACCAATACGAGGGACTCTTATGTTGGTTCCTACTAAATTTCTAGCAAACTTCATTCAAAGTCTCTCCTGGTCACAATTATTTGAAATCCCTGTGTTTAGGAATCGCGGGTGGTCTCCAGATTTGCATGCAACATTACACTGAGCAACACTCTTATTCGCTGGTACACAATACTAAAAAAAATAGAACGTGTTCACCCTAACCTAAGTAAGTCGGCACGAGAACGCTACCTGGTGACAAGTCATCTGGCAAAGGTTTGGGGTTTTTTTTAAACCAACAACTGCAGCAAAAGTCTTTTCATGTGCCTTATGAAAATAGGCTAATATTTACTGATTCTGATTAACACAAAGTAAGTTTGGTAGAAAGCTAACTTAAGAAAGAGTCCAACACCTCAAATTTAGACTGAGCAATCAACCTGCCAAGGAAAATAGACCAGAAGATACTAACCTTCCCTGTAATTCAGAGAGGCATTTTAGGTACTGCAGACTACTGGGCTAAAAGCTAAAACAATCAATCATAGAATCATTTAGGTTGGAAAAGACCCTTAAGATGATCAAGTCCAATTGTTAACCTAACACTGCTAACTCCACCACTAAACCATGTCCCTGAGTGCCACGTCTACAGGTCTTTTAAATACCTCCAGGGATGGTGACTCAAGCACTTCCCTGGGCAGCCTGTTCTAATGCTTGACAACCCTTTTAGTGAAGAAATTTTGCGTAATATCCAATCTAAACCTCCCCTGGTGCAACTTGAGGCCATTTCCTCTCGTCCTATCGCTTGTCACTTGGATGAAGAGACTGACACCCACCTCGCTACAACCTCTTTTCAGGTAGTTGTAGAGAGTGATAAGGTCTCCCCTCAGCGTCCTTTCCTCCAGGCTAAACAACCAGACTTCCCTCAAGCTGCTCCTCATAAGACTTGTTTTCTAGACCCCTCACCAGCTTCGTTGCCCTTCTCTGGACACACTCCAGCACCTCAATGTCCTTCTTGTAGTGAGGGGCCCAAAACTGAACACAGTATTTGAGGTGCGGCCTCACCAGTGCCAAGTACAGGGGGACAACCACTTCCCTACTCCTGCTGGCCACACTATTCCTAATACAAGCCAGGATGCTATTGGCCTTCTTGGCCACCTGGGCACACTGCTGGCTCATGTTCAGCCAGCTGTCAACCAGCACCCCCAGGTCCTTTTCCACTGGGCAGCATTCCAGCCACTCTTTCCCAAGCCTGGAGCGTTGCATGGGGTTGTTGGCACCCAAGTGCAGGACCCGACACTTGGCCTTGTTGAACCTCATACAACTGGCCTTGGCCCATCGATCCAGCCTGTCCAGATCCCTCTGCAGGGCCTTCCTTCCCTCAGGCAGATCAACACCCCCACCCAACCCGGTGTCACCTGCAAACTTACTGAGGGTGCACTCGATCCCCTCATCCAGATCATTGATAAAGATATTCAACAGAACTGGCCCCACTACTGAGCCCTGGGGAACACCACTTGTGACCAGCTGCCAGCTGGATTTAACTCCACTCCCCACAATCTTTGGGCCTGGCCATCCAACCAGTTTTTTACCCAGCAAAGAGTACGCCCATCCAAGCCATGAGCAGCCAGTTTATCCGGGAGAATGCTGTGGGAAACGGTGTCAAAGGCTTTACTAAAGTCTACGTAGACAACATCCACAGCCTCTCCCTCATCCGCTAAGCGGGTCACCTTGTCATAGAAGGAGATCAGGTTAGTCAGTAAGATACATTTCAACTTAAGATAGGGATGTCAGTCTCCTTATCAGTATAGTCCTTCAAAGAGTCCTCTTAAGAGTCCTTCCTCCTTTTAGACAGACAAGCCTCAAAGCCGTGGCAAGATGTGTGGGCTACTCAGTAGCGAAGAGCCACCAACTAGGTACTCTCAGAGTAGTATCTTGTTAACCAGAAAATCCGAATATGCTTTGTGCTTCTTTATGCGAAATACTGAGTGAAAAAATGCTAAATACTTAATTTGCCATATCACAAAGTTAAATGTCTCTCAGCAGCTGAGGATACCAAGAAGCAAGAACATTTACACTAACTGGGATTCATTCACTTCCCCATTCATGGCAACTAGTTACATTACTATATCACACGCATCTAGTTTAGGAATGTTTTTTTTTTTTTTTCCTTTTACAGCAGGTGGACAGCTGGACATTTTGTGTTGCACTCTGAAGAGCTGGAGAAACGTGAATAGTGAGCTGGGTTAGCTGTTCAGTATTACACACTACATGTGGGAAAGAGAAGAGAGGAAGACTCAGCCAGAGCCCGCATTGATTCAAAGCATGGGTCAACAGTTCCAAGACACGGAAAATCCAATTCATTTCCTTCCCATTTCCAAGTTCCAGGGGACATCTATTACAATCTAAAAGGTATCTGTTTTGAAGGGCTGTGATCCTAAAGCTGTTCTCTAAGCAGAGGCAGCGTACACCAAGGTTAGAGATGGCTGTAGCAAAAGAAATTTCATCTCAGAAGAAAAAAAACATGAGAAAGACAATTATACTGCCCCCTCCACCCCCACAAAACCTATACTTTTTTGTTGCAATAGCAAGTGGAACTCACAAGTTTAGCAGATGCCCAGGTATGAGAAAATGGGGATACTAGCCTGAGGAGCAGTCATAAAGGCTGTGAGAACAACCAGCAGGCTGGATCCAATCCTCTCTATCTTTTTGAAGGCTATTTTCTTTATCTGCATCTGGCAGTTAGTATTTGTCTAGTTTTATACCTACCTAAATATGCAAATAAGCAAGGAAAGTGTCTTCAACTCTTGATGAGAATTTGTGCTCAAAGATACGTAACACCTACAGAGAACCCAATAAGTGGTTCAAATACAGTTTTCTCTCTACTGAGATGCACTTGATGAAACAGAACATGTAACTGGTCTCCAGACAAGATCCCACCACGCAACCAGCCAGCTGATGGTGTCAGGAGTGTTTTGAGGGTAATCTGAAGTTAGACGGACAAAGGCTGCTGCAGTATCATCCAGCTGGGCCCCTGTCATGTATCTAGCTTATGCTCTCTAATGTAAGTTTGAACAGTAACATCTATATCTGAACAAATCCGGTCCTGCCCAATGAAAACCTCAGCCTGAAAGAAATTATCAACTGATTGTTTCCAGACAACACAAGAATTTCAGGAATGCAAATTAACCACTTTATGCCCCTGACAGGTCTTTCTAAACCTTCTACCAGTTCTTCCAGCTTTTCATCTCCCCAAAACAAAACCACAGTTCTCAGAAATACTCTGGAAGAGCACATGGCTAAGAAAAAATTTCCCAGTGCTCAGATGTTAAGCCCCGCTGCCCCCAGCATTAGTGTCTTCAAAATGTTTTTAAATGAAAGGGAAAAGAGGAGCAGCTTGCAGTAGTTTCTATATAATGCAATTATACATCCTTTTATCTGTATGGATGCCAGCACGGAATTGCATTATTCCTTCGAGGCCTTTGGGAATGAGGTGAGAATATTATCTCGATCTGCATTAAAGCAGTAACAGAATTGAGTATATTTGCTTCTTCATGTTAAACTAATTTTAAGGAGCTCCTAATACATTTGTTAGCAATTTTTGGGAGTGATCTCAAAACTGGGAAGGAAGAGAACATATAGTTCAATGTGTATAATAAGGGCTTGTCAAATAACATCAATATTCCTTGTAATAAGATCGCCCTTTCAAAGTAAGAACTACTTAGAGATATGGTAGAGACCCCAGCTCAGTGGGACTGAATGGAGCGAGGGGCCCACAAGCTGAGGGCTTAACTAACCTAAAGGAGGAAAGGACTAAAAACTTAGCTAGGAATCAGACTGTTTCTTCATGTTGCCATTTCCACCTTTTGGTTGTAAAGAAACACTGGGGCAATGGCTGGGAACAGCAAGTCTACAAGTGCACACTCTCCATATCAACGCCTCTATACAGACCAGAGAGGATGACTTTAGACTACATCAGTAGAAAACTGCAGTTGACAAGGAAATAAATATTTTAGAAGAAGAGGAGGATACTGTGATTTTCCCAGTTCAAAACCCATTTTCAAATCTATGGGAAGATGACCACTGACCATCAGACATGTTTTACATCAAGAACAATCCTAGACCTAGAGGTCTGTCTACTCCAGAAACATTCCTCGTGCCTACTGCTATCTCCTCCTAATGAAATGCCCACACCCCCCTACAGATTTCCTTCACTGTAAGACAGGGACTGAGTGAACCTTTCATAAGCTTTTCTGAAACAAGCTAGTCAAAACCAACTCTCGACATGTAAAGCCATGGGCACATCCTCTTCTGGATACAGCTGTACCAGAAGAAGAGGTTACTCTTCACTTCTTAACCTATTTCAGTCAGTGAGCTAAGTTGGCTTATACAACTATATATAGTAGCAGATCTTTGGCAATAAATGCACTTTTTTCCCCTTAAACAGGCTAAGAAGTGATGACATGAGCAGCTTAAGTGGCAGATCTGAAACAGCAGAAGTCTGCTGGCAGGATGCATGACAAATACCTGCGAGTAGCCTGAAGGGTGGCAGTTTATGCAGCCAACATAGCTGAGTTGGAAGATGACATGTTCACAGTACCAACTGGTCAGACTCATAGAAGTCAAAATACATTGGATTCCCTATTGGTAGGATAAGTGATCCGAATTCACTGGAAAGTCGTGGTACTGCCAGGATTTGAACCGAGATCTTATAAACCCATATTACTGCTGCTTTAACCATTAAAACCTCCTGAATCTAATACCTGCAAAGAGTGGCAGACCTGACTTTCAAGAGTGGCTTTCTTTAAGAAAATCTAGAGGGAAATGACTTAGTCCAACATCAAGAGATCTGTCATAAAATTTAGTTGTGTTTGCTATCCACTGCTGCAGTTACAGGACCTTCTTCTCCCGTACTGGCAGTCCCAGCTCGCTCACTCACTCCCCCCCGCTCCCCCCACTGTGTGATGGGGCAGGCCAAATCATCTGTTCCACAAGTGCTATGAAAAGATAGACATGCAGCTAGCATTGCTAAAACACATTTCACTTATTCAGTTCAAAAGACAACTTAGTTGAGTAAACAAGTCTTTGGTCTAATTTATCTTTTTCTTTTTTTAAAGGAGTCCAGAGTTCTGTTTCTAGTGCTGCTACGCGGGACTTTGTGCAACACCTCTTGGCTCTGTGAAAGGAAAACTATAGTAACCTACTCACAAGATAGATATACAAAAGGCCTAAGTTCTGTTGAGAATTACATGTTAGTAAATATACATGGGGTCAGCTCGTAGACAGCTAACAGCAGGCAGTAACGCTGACATGGTTACATTACTTCTGCTGTACCAGTGGAAGCAGCGCCCACCACGCCCCAGGTGGTAACAGGCTGCCTCAGTCGTCTGTCACTCACCCTTTCCTCTGCAGCCCCCTACACCCGCCAGCAAAGCAGCTCTCGCACAAACAGCCCGACCTAATCCACTCCAATCAAACAAGCCAGGCTGGCGGAGCCTTACTATTTAAAATATCCATTTCATTTTAACAAACAACTTTGCCAGCAGATTTGAGAGGTCATTTCCCTTAAACAGAGGGCTTGTGCTGAGCCTACCCAGGCAAACAACCCACGAGGCTTAGACACGTGTTTATCAATGACTGCAACGGTGTAAACTAAGCCCCAGGACTTCGCAGAGACGTGGCTGCGGAGCATTAGCATATTCCTTCTACCAGTTGTGCTGCGGGAACAGAGCACCCACAAACAGCTGGAAGAAATAGTATCTTAAGCAGCTACAGCTTCTTGTTAAGACTGGATCTGAGCTCTTTGCCAACAAAAATGCTCTTCAGCCAGCTTAGCTGTAAGCAAATGAAGGGTTTGGTTAGCTGAGAAATAGCAGGTAAAAATTGGGACTTTTCAAGGCATAAAACGTTAACAGCTACATCAGCAAAGTTATTACACAAATGATCATCACTTCTATGAAAAGTACTCTGGCAGAAGCAACCATACTCACAGCTTTTTTTCTTTAACCAGAAAATCTCTGTATGCTATCATGGAGGCATATTCATCATCCATGTGATTTGACTGTAAAAGTATAACCTGTCACGGTTGACCTCTCAATGGATAATGAAAAATAATACGGTAGGCTACAACCTAGACCACACTTTGGCAACAAAGATAAAAAAAAAAAAAAAAAAAAAAAAAAAAAGAAGACGATACCAAAAACTTTGACAAAGCCTAATCTACTTACAGAAGTTTAGGACATCTACTAACTGACTTGAAGGACACCTTTAAAGGCTGTATCTGCAAGCTCTTTAAGAAATCCACTCATGTACAGAAATCTGCAATATGAAAAAAAATCCTGGGAGGGAGAGTTCAAATATACAAAAAAGTACAAAGTCAAAGACAGTACAAAGAATTTATGACCTTCTCTCTCTGTGTGTCTTTTTTTAAAACTCCTGTTTGAATACCTGATCTTTTTTTTCTTTTTTTTTTTTTTTCAAATTTGTTCACTGGTAAATAAACAGAACAGACAATTCCTCTCCGACCTATTTTAGCGGAGTCATAATAATAAACTTTTTTTTTTTAAATTTGCAGCAGACATGAGATGAGAGATTATTACTTACTTGAACACAGTAGATTTATTTGAATAATTCTTTTATCAGTAAAAACATGGATTTCTTGGTATACTTTTCTTGACATGAGAAAGCTCCTCTTACCCCATAAACAATTTGCCTTCCATTTTAGCTAGATCAGTTTCTTGCACCAAGAGGTGTGCAAAAGGCAATTTATACAAATATTTTTATGTCAAATCCTCAAGATAGTAATTACACAAGTAACTTTACAAAAGAAAGTGACTTTGTTTATAATCAGAGTCCAGCATTTGATGCTAGTATTTAAACAATATATAAGAACTTTACCACAAAGAAATATAACATGACATCAACCTCAGCTAACAGAGACAGCTAACTTTTCTTGTATGTTTGGAAAAGAAATCAAAAGAAAATAATAGGAAAAGACATTAGCTCTGCTTTTGAGAGCTGAGAGTAAAGAATTTCTATACTTATTGTTAACCTGTGTCATATCTGAATTCAGCCATTATTATTTATGTCCTTTTAGTTCAAAAAAATGAATAGGAACTTTACTCACAGAACACCAGAAGCCATAAAGACAAAACACAAAGAACTGGGAATGCGATGGAGCAAGTAACGAGAGTGTAAGTCAGAAGTTCAGTATGTGCTTCTCTCCATTATCAGTGCATGATAATTTTCTGCTATTTTCTGCAGAGGCTTCTTTGAAGAGAACATTGAAGAGTGATTATATGTCCAAACCTTAATAAAATGTCAAAATCCACTGCTTCATTGTATCTGCAATTATGATGGTTTCCTCCTACACATGGGATAGGAAAGGATACAATTTTGTATTCATGGTGTTCCAAGCACTATGTTTTAAATTGTGACTTGATGTAAATCAGTTATTTGCCAACCAGAAAGTCGTTATTATAACCTCACATTTTAATAAAAATGGCATTTTTGTTTTCAAAAATACTGCTTCAGATCTGGAATACACTTCTAGAAATTGAAGATTTTTAAACAGTTAGTGGCTCTCACTGGGAAATACTGTGGCCAACAGCTTATGTCACCACTACGACAGGGACAAAAGACAGCAGACTGGGTTCTCCCCTGCAGCTTCAACTCTGCTCAAGTTGGAATGAGAGAAAAGGCCTCTGGGGAAAGAAGCTGCAAAATCTCTGTTTTGGCCTCAAAGCTTCTCCCTTTTGCCAGGGCCAAAGCTCACACTTCCGAACTCTGGGGTCTGTCCAATGCTAATGGAAAAAGCGGCCGTACCCGACTGGGGTGGTCCTGCCTCCACCTCCCGCCTCAGATGCTGCTCTTGATGCCAGATACTAGATGGAAACTACAGGCAAATCAGACCTGCCAATCACTGGCACCAAAGCAACGTTCGCCCTGCTCTCTAGAACTCCCACCATGCGACAGTTTTCACAGTCAAGGTGAATTATGTCCTAACCTGCAGGCTGAAATTCCCTCACTTATTCTCCATAGCACAGATAACATCTTCTGACAAAACAGAACCAACCTTTTAATATTGATTTTTCTCTGTATTTTGGATGGACCCTCTTTTTCCAATGTGGACCACCACCTGGAAACTTGTTACTCAAAAGAAACAAACTCCTCAGGTAAGATGAAGTATGCTCCTCTTCCTTTTTTAATCATGCTACTCTCTACAGACGGTTATGATAGTATTTTTTCCTCTCTATTGTAGAAAAAAAGAATCACTCTTTGAGCTCCAACAACCAAAAGCATTGTAAAGATTGTACACAATCTATGCAGTTCCCCTCATAGAGGGAACACATCAAACAGAAAACTTCTGTCAAGAATGCACAGCTAAACATTGATGGCCGATACAACGGTATTTAGTCAGCGTTTGTGCACTGGCTGCTGCATAGCTGAATGGCAAATCTTACCACAACCTTCTTGCCAGGAGATTTAGCCCTCCTAAGAGTTGGGCTTGGAGGCGTCAGAGAGGAAAGGATAATTCTTGTATTTTCCTTGGAAACAATGCAATCATGATTGCGAGACATACTTGTCTGAATTAGATGTATAATACCAGGTCTCATAAGAGACGCTCTGAACTTCTAAAGCTTGCCTGACTGTGATAGGAGCTATTAAGGAGTCTGCTTTAATGGATAAGAAACATGACAACTCCCACAGAGAATCAAGTGGTGCTGTGCTGGAAGGACTGAAAGTGCAGTCCTACCGTTGCGCTTGTCCTCACAGAGGGGAAAAAGAAAATCATAGCTCACGTTAAGATTTCCAAAAGTGTCTGTCCTGATTTTTGTTGAGAAATACATGCGTGAAGATCTTTGACTTCTTATATCCCTTCTGAAAGCATTTACTGCAGTTAAATTGAGAACTTTTTGGCATTCCCCTAGCGTCAGTAAAGCATCTGCAGTGCAAATGTTAACCACCATTTTGAATCTGGTGGCACTGAAAAGGTCCTTAAAATAACAGATCTTCTTGGCGAGGCAGAAGCATCAAGTAAGTTCACCACGACCTTCATCAGCCTGAGAACCATTGCTCCATCAGCCAGTGCAGCATTTGTCTGTGTTAGTCCTGCTCTGAAAAGTGACATATTTCACCTAGATTATCACCAGCTTTGTGAGACAGCTTGTTTTCTCTTAAATCCTGACAACTAGGGAGACTGGGGAGACCAAATAATAATAATCTTATTGCTGCCCCTTGCCCTTTCCCCCAAGGTAAAATGGTCAACTAGCAGCCTACTGAGTGGATTACCAAGGAGCATGGGTACCCATGGACCGGGTGTCACACCAAAATCCAATTTCTGCCTGGTAAACCATGCTGTCTGAGGTACATTTTTCATCTGATTTATAGCACACACTGCAATAGGAAATTTCTGTAACCAAGAGGAAGGTGATTATCTTTCTGCTTTGGAAATAGCTGAACCCATGGTGGCTATTACTTATAAATTCCTCATCAGATGATGTTTTCAGCTAACCAGAATAAATCTGTTATCCATAGTTTCAAGACCTCAGTGAATTACTGCATTGCAGCCAATGAAGGCTGTATTCTTACTTTTCCTGGTACACATTGCCTAAACTAATATGGACGAGAATAAGCGCTTTCCATTATTCGCAGCTGACATCTGTCATAATAATTTATCTGTCTCTTTCACAAATGGGGGGTATCTTTGTATTCCTCACATTGCCTTCAGAGGGGAGAGCGTATTTGTTTCTTTGCACTTCCTATTTTGAATTAAGGCCATTTTCAATTCTTTTATCAACATTATTCTCAGAGGAGATCTCGCTTTCCGTGGTATGCTCTTTCAGTACAGGCCTTCGGGCTGACTTCTCTGACACTCTGTATCCACCCTGTGCCTACTGGAAATCTTGATATGCTGAAAAAAAATGTATCAATTTGATTCAAGCTTTCCCTACATACATCTGCAAAACTAATGTGAATTAGGATTGTATTTCCTTCTCTCCTAAAAACAAACATAGGATGTAGGAACAGAAATGATGGAAACAGTCACTAGTCATATGCAAAATGAGAACAGTAGATGGATTAGGATTAAGCTAAAATTCCTCTTGAAGAGACTTGATAGGAATAGGCTGTACAATTCCATTCTGAATTTTTGTAAAAGATCCTTCATAACCTGAAGGTACTTCCAGAGATTGCTCAGGACCTGAAGCAAACAAAGATATAGCACCTGTGACTTCTGCACAGCTTCACAGAATGTATTTACAGGACAACGTCTCAGAATTTTATTTAACTAAAGCTATGGACAGCTATTTGGTGACTGAACGAATAAAATTGAAGAGAGTGGCACCAATGTAAAACTAGAGAAGGGCATACGTCAGCAAAGTGGATCATTGCAAGGCTGGTGAATAAGGCCTTCCTTCAGGACTTTGACGCTGTTGCAGGTATACCTTGCCTAGTGGTACTTCCACCTGCTGTACATCTGGGTATACTTCTGTTTCAACAATACACATGAAGGGCCAACATTGCAACAGTTTCCTAATTATTTTAATTTGCCTCTTATTTTTTTGAGAAGGTTTCCTAATTGAATACTAAGCACCAAAAGTGATTCATCATTGAAGCAACACTGAGCTCTTGAGTTTACAGTACAGCTGTTAACCCAGACTTCCAGGGATGCAGGACTGATGTATCTTTTTTTTTTTTTTTTACTGGATAACTTCACTGGGTTGGATGATTTGTCCAAACCCCAGCACGTTGAAGGCCCGTCAGCAAAGTTCTCCAAAGCAGAAATACTCAAAACAGGAAAACTGAGCTAAAAGCCCATCTTCTACTACAGAAGCAGACAATCTTTTCACCAAAGTGAAAAACTTCAAGAGGACATTCTCTGTTGTCAGTAACTGACAACTTTGATTTTGCCCACAGGTTGCAAACACAAGGAAGCATCCAGTGCAGGAGACCCAGGACCTCAGCATACCAAAGACAGAACCATTTCATCTCTAAATGCTGTGAGGTTTCAGCAATTTCCGTCCTTTCACTGAAAACTGTCTCTGATGTGTTCTCATTGCCAGTCAGTTGCTTCAGATGTTGATTACTCACAACATTGATTTCTCCACTGTTTTCAGTTCCCATAGATAACTACGCTATTGTTCTTTCACTGAAGGTTTTATCGTGAACTTCTCTGAAACAAGTCAGTATAAAATACCTTTAGTGGGACAAGGTTCTGCATGGAACTTCATTCTACTTCAACTACAGCAGTGCCTGCTGTCTGTCTGCTTGTTAGGAATATTTCTTTTAGTCTTTAATGCAAGATCATCTACTACCTTAAGGGCACTTAAGATCCTACCACAAGCTTCATCACAAAACTCATGTGTAGACAGTGTAACAGGCAAAGATAAATAGCCCAAGATCTCTCAATCTGTTCAAATCTGTACATCTATCAATTCTGAGCACCAAACGTTAATTAGACATTAAGCAAATGTTAGCAGTCACATGCATTATTTTTTAAATAATGTGGAACAAACTATACACCTGTAAAAATTATAATGCTGCAAAGGAATTCTGTAAATTTTTCAAAATATTTAAGGTAGGAACATGCAAAAGGCTTTCCAAGAGGTGGTTCTCAGACAACTTTAAAGATGTAATTTGCTTCTCATAAGTCGCGGTCGTTTGAGATTCCCTACCACAAATACAAAGATGACATCATAGATCTGGAAGATTCTAACTTGTACCACCAATGTAATCGTCTTGTATTGAGTGTGGAAAACTTATCTAGACATTCTGGCTTCTTTTATAACAAAAGCTTAAATTATTTACCGGCCAAATACTCTCACTGAATTAGTTTTACACATGAACTGAATTCAAATTAACATTGAAATTACATCATGCTTATAAACACCCAGACTTAGATGATAAAGTTCCCTGTTACCACCTATCCACAGCCTGCAAAGTACCTAGTGCTTTCTGCTATGCAAGAACAAACCACCAAGTTAATTTACAGTTGCCCTTCTTCGTTTACCTAAAAGGACTTCTGAAATATACTTGTAGTGTCTTTTGTTCATCTCTGCTCATCAAGACACTTCACAGGAAGCTTTAACATTTCCTTAACTTTAAGCCACAGGGTTGGGCACAGTGCTGAGTGGGTCCTTATTCAACATGCCGCCCATTTGTCACACCTGGAAACGATGAAGCTTTTGAACCACATCCTCCCCCATGTTTAGCTGTGCCAACGGAAGATGCTACTGTCCCCACTGCAGAACCAAAGGAACAATCCATAGGAGAGTTTTTCAATCCACTTCAGGCAAAATTAGCTGGGTTAGCGCAAATCACTCATTTAAATTGGCTAAGCTTTTCTGGCTGATTGCCCCATAGCCAGTGTGGGAGCTCTGCTGGCTCTAGTGAGGCCGTAACCGCCACCAAAGGGGCAATAGCAACCAGCTAGGGGGAGATGAAGGTTTCCAGTGGCATAGATTTTAGCCAAGTGAACGTCTGTCTACAACCTCCAGCATGTGATTTTTAATCAAAGTAGTGATACTAGCACAAGCGGTTGTAGGAGGTCATTTACGGTGACAGAAATGCTTACATCTGCTCTACATGCGCCACAGATAGATGTTCACTCTGAACAACTTGGCCAGTTAAAGAGGTTTTATGCCCGGGTATTCTACCACCTTTCTGCAAGAGGTTACTGACCTTAGGGCTCTGCTGCTCTCTCATGTCCTTCATGCAAAAGGTTTTCCAGGTAGCTTAAATCACTTTTGATAGCCTTTTAAACTTAACTAACTTTGCCTAAAGCCAACTGGAGCATTTACAGGATCCATTTGCCAGCAAAGCTGAAGGGAAGAAACAACTTCTGGCAGAGCAGCAGTACTGGGAAAAGAGGGAAAAAGGAGGAGGACGGGTTGAAGGCAGAAGTGTGCAAATAAAGCCTCTAGCCAGCAAAGCTGTATCCAGAAGATGGCAGCTGTT
Source organism: Fregata magnificens (assembly GCA_013389945.1). Lineage (NCBI taxonomy): Eukaryota > Metazoa > Chordata > Aves > Suliformes > Fregatidae > Fregata > Fregata magnificens. Next base: position 198,551 of record WAAD01031545.1, read on the forward strand.
CATAACCTCTTCTTGTACTTTTGCATAACTGCATTTTAAGACAGATGTGCAAAAGCAAAGTGCTAGAGTTTATAAACTCAGGGGGTGGAGGAGAACTACCCCTGGTGCAGCAGCTGTCACAACAGGGTCGTACTTTGGCCATCCCTTTTTTTGCTGTACTGCAATACACACCAAGAATTCTAATAAATTATATTTGATGTAAAGAACTTCAATGAGTTGCAGTTAGCAAATTCTGCACCTGACTCTTGCCAAGCACAGAGTGAATGTGCTTAAAATGTGAAAGCTAACCAGTGAACAGCATTTAACTTGCAATTCAAAACACATAGAAAGCCCCACCTCAATCTTCAGTTTTATCAATATCATTTTAAACATGATCACTCTTAACCCATTCAAAGCAAAAGTCTTTGCATCACATTTTCCACATATGTAGCTCACACTATTAAGCAGCAATGGTATTTTGCAGCTGAAGAGTGTTGTTCTCCAAAATCTCTGGATGCTTTGTAACTATTCTTATTCGTTAAGTACGTAAGAAGCATCTCAACTTGATTTCCTCTCTCCAGAACACAAAAATCCAGCCAACATTGTACAAACATTTCTTAGCAGGTCTGGAATCAGAGCTTGTCTTCTGACTTCCAGGCATCGGCTTTAGGAACCACAATAGTTTGCTGCGCTGCAGGACCAACATCCACAAATACAGCATACCTCCATATTATCCGTAAAGCAAGGTTTGTGGGTAGAGGCAATATCTTTCCCTACTTCAGGTAATATAGATGGGGTGGGGGGAAGGGGAGAAGAGCGAGAAGTTGAGCTGACAAGGTTTCAGGTATGCTTCTGAGACCACCTGGTCTGCTTTTAGGTATGCATCTGAGACTTTCTGGTTCCCACTGAGCAGAAAGGGTAGTGTTAGTAATGCAGTTTGTCTCCAACGGGAAAGAAAGGTGTGAAACAAAGGGAAAAAAGATTATAACATGCCATGACATCAATACCTCTATTGAATCTATGGCTTTATTGTCGCAGGCTCAATGCTTTGGAAAGCATTTTGTAGCTCTTCCTGAAGGGTTAGGACTGAGAGGGTCAGAGACAGCGTGGGTACTCTGAGAAATGTTCACCCACTGGTGTTTTCATCCTTCATCAGCTGTCAGAGCACTCCGTATGTGCAAGGCGACTGCTTAGTCACCCCTGGGTGTCCCAAGGGGCTCAGAGCACTGCATGAAATGCACCAAATTCCAGGAGGAAGCCAGGAATTTGATGATCCTGTTACAAGGGCCATGCACTAGACCCATGCAGAAGTGTCCTAACACATACCAATTACCTTGGATTTCAGACAGTAAATGATTAACATGTATGTCTAAACGCAGAACACCTGTTCTCAGTTTGCACTTAGCTTCAAAATTTCCTGCTTCCATTTCAGGCCTGGGAGAGCAGCCTGTTATGCCTGAAAGCTTGTCCCCTCTTCCCAGCTACGGTAATGGATCTGGTAGAAGATGTACCAGCTCCAGACACAAACTTTGTTCAATTATCTCTTCAGATCATCTCAGCCAGTGCAGTACTATCCCATATTGCTAGCAAGATAATCAATTTCCGTGTATATGTAAAGGGTTGGCTTCTGGCAAAGATTTATATAATTGTACATAATGTGAAGTTCAGTCGCAACATCAAAAGGAAAATTATTTTTCCGTTCATGAGAGCAGGGATTTTACTGTTTGTTCACTCATTTGTTTTGGCAACAGCCCTGATCATGAACACAGTATACAATCCTATGGTTTTTTAAAAAAACCCACAAACCAAATCAGGAGATGCTAAAGGAAATGAACCATGAAGTGGGGGCAGCNGAGATGCTAAAGGAAATGAACCATGAAGTGGGGGCAGCAGGATAGTATCTAACATTTCTGCAAACAATCCATTTGTCACTTTCACGGACCAGGGTTAATTAATATTCTATAAAGGTCTTCCAAAAGCTGAATACCTCTCAAGTTCTGAATTCATGGGGCTGACCTTAGACTTTCTCAGAATGATTTTTAATGCAGTCTGTTATCAGCAAAACCCGTTTAAACACATGTCCCATCTGCCAGTACCCCATTTGCAAAAGAGCTTCTTATACTTGCAGACAGTAAAGCTTCTGCCTGCTTCCCTCTCTCCTCTAAATACCAGCTGTATGGTAATGAGCACAAACAGCTGAAAAATACTGCACAGTAACAAAGCTGGTACGAAGCGGGCAGAACAACACTTCCACTCAATGAAGCAGTTGTAGCATGAATTTAGCAGATTAGCTATTGAACAGGGGTGGGGGGAGGTTTGGAAAAAATGTAAAGGGTCTGCACAGATAGCAAGAAAAATGAAAAGAGACCAAAGGGGCACAAGCTACCAAAGAAAAGCCCAAATTCTAAAGTACTTTTGTTGAACTGCATGAACCGATTCTTCAAATTTTCTGAGGCTTATTCCTCGTGTACTAATGATATGCCAAATGCTATTCTGATCATTTGCAAGTTCAGTTAGTTTTTAAAGGAGGCAACTTGTTAATGAAAGTTTTCCATTCATTAACAAATCTCTTCGTCGGCTGGGGGCGGGGGAAGTCCTTAAGAACAGGAACACACTCTCCTACTTCAGTTTCTGGTACTTTCAGCATGTGTGACCAACAAGCACCATATTATCTATTAACTTTTTGCATAATAGTCCTCTCAGCCTATACATTTTTGTAAAGCCATTTTTTTAAATGCTGACAACATCCATGCTACCCTCCAGACACTGACAAGCTTTTTAAGCAGTGAGCATAAAAGACACTTGCTTTTAAGAAAATTTGTGCATAACTGCATTCAGCTGACGTACATACAAGGCATGCAGTTGAGTATTTGTTTGTGCAAGTAGCTAATTAGATATACGTTGTTTACATAAAGTCTAAAAATGGCACATGCACTTTTGCACTTGAAATCGCATGCATCTATCTACTGGCAGATGTGAAAGATGCATGCAGTTTTGATACATAAAGCTGATGTGAAAATACATGACTTTTTTCGTGTTTGTGATTTCC
>WAAD01031546.1:6170-23191 GCA_013389945.1 Fregata magnificens
CATTATCAACACTGTTTTCAGCACAAATCCAAAACATAGCCCCATACCAGCTACTATAATGAGAATTAAACCTATCCCAGCCAAAACCAGCACAATACTGAAGCTGAAAATAAACTGAAAAAACAAACTTCAAGGTCACTATGCCTTAACCTGGTTTGAAGCAGGTGCTCATTCTGGCTTGAGGCTGACAATGTTTGCTGTCATTGCTTTGTTCTGGAGTATATCACAGAACTGCTGAGCTTGGAAAGGACCTCTGCAGATCATCTAGTCTAACCCCTCTGCTCAAGCAGGGTCAGCTAGAGCAGGCTGCTCTGGACCACATCCAGATGGGTTTTGGGCATCTCCAAGGATGGAGAATCCAGCTCCTCCTTGAACAACATGTGCCAGTGCTTGACCACCCTCACCATTTAAAAAACCAACCAACCAATGTTTTTTTCTTATATATTACCTGTATTTCAATTTGTGCCCATTGCCTCTTGTCCTGTCAGAGGGCACCACTGAGAAGTCTGTCTCCCTCTTCTCCATTCCATCCCATTAGGTATTTATACACACCGTAGGATTCCCCTGGAGCCTGCTCTTCTCCAGGGTGAACAGCCCCACCTCTCCCAGTCTCCACTCATATGTCGTACACTTCATGCTCTTAAAGATCTTCAGAGCCCTGCTCTGGACTCACTCCAGTCTACCCATGTCTCCCTTGTATTGGGTAGCTCAGACCTGGACTCAGCACTCCAGGTTTGGCCTCACCAGGGCTGAGCAGAGGTGAATGATCACTTCCTTCGACCTGCTGGCAATGCTCTTCCTAATTTCAAATTACAGATTTCCATACTATTTTCAAACTAAACTTAAAAGCAAGCACCTTTTTAGACTCTCCGTTTTTAATATGAACAAAGATTACTTAAAAGCTTTCTTTGAAAAGGTTTATTTTCCTACCATTGCTTTATTCTTACTGCTAAGCCTTTCTGAAGAACCCTGCTGATGCTTTCTGCCTTCAAATGGCACAGGAAAGATACTGCATCTTAAATCAATAAAGAACTTTAATTCAAAATCTCAGATCAGGAGGGAAGTCATGCTTTTGCAACTGAGGCAGTTGCAAAAAAAAAAAAAAACCCTTTTAGATTGGTAGAACAACAACACTTAAACATGGTAAAGAGGTAGTTCTCTCCTTTGGTGGCTAACAGCATTCAACATATAGATAATATGTTATACAAATGACTTTCACAGAAACATTTCTCAGAAAAAAGTATATATACATATGTAACACAGTATGTTGTATATATAAGATGATATAAGACAAAATATAAAAAATTTATAAAATAAAGGCATTCCACTTCAATTTTTCCTTTTTCTATCACCAGCTATATTCCAGCAGGTGTGTTTGGGAAACAAGCCATTAGTCACCACTAAGTACTTCTCTGTAACTTCCAATTTTAGACAGGCTTATAAAACAAGTCATAAAACAATTCAAAGCACACAGGTTTCTCACTTTCATCAGCTGAGAAAACGTTCCTGTTACTGTAAAAGTATGACCATGAAAAAAGTGTGAATTCAATGTAACAAAGCAGCACTGCTATCAGATGAAACAGAAGCACACTCCTTCCCAGCACTCCTCTTTCTCCTCTTTTTCAGACTTCTATCCACACACCCATTAGTATCCTGAACTGATCTAGGTTGTGTATCACATGTACTTCAGCCAGGATTACCCCCCTGCTACTATTCCGCAGAGAGCTGAAGATACTGCTAAGCTGGTGCATCATTTCTGTAAAAGAGAAAGTGGCAGGAACAAGCAGTTGGAAAGGCAATGAAGTTTCGTTTCAGCAAGACCAGCAATATTAAACTCCGTCCACACTAGTACTTCTAAATCTGTGCAACCCCAGGTTGGTTGGGCATGAGCAAATTTTTAAAGGTGCTGCCTACTAGCCCTCCTTTTTTATTTTCCTGAAGGAACTTACCCAGAGAAAATAATATGTATTTGTTTGATAGCAGCAGGTCAGTTCTTTCAGGAAGAAGAAAGGAGAATTTATGCCATACTCCCTCCTGTTACCTCTCACCCCCAAGTTTGCATGCATCCCGGACATTACGTAAATCTAGAAGACCAAAATGGAAAAGACAGTGGAAGGGGGGAAAGGGGCCAGGGGACATAGCAGGACAGAGACAAGGATGTTGTACTTTTTGTTTAAAAAAGTATTAAAAGATTCTGAAGAAAAAAAGATGTGTTAGCTCTATATAACAACAGCAGGCTCTTACACTTTCTAGCTATTTTTTCCCCTCAGAAAAGCACTCTTTCAGTAGTACATAAGCTGAAGATCTGCTTCCCAAGAAACAGTTTTGTTCTGATGAACTCTGGCATTTATGCTTCTTATATACATTCTTTCACTTTGAGAAATCAGATTACATGGTCTAGATTAAAAAGTTTCATTGACAATTCTTCTGTTTGTTTTGTGGGTTGGGTTTTTTTTCCATGGAAAGATATTTGGTAGGTTCCAGAGTAGAAACTATGGCACTTTCAGGAACATTTGCTTGATTTATTCATTTTAGATTTTCCCCTGAAAACTTGGGTGTTAGGTTGTGGTTTTGTGGAGCTTTTGTTTTGTTTTTATATATTCTGTGTTAGTATTTGCACAAAAAATGAAATCTAGATGTCTTGCTATGGTGGGTTGACCCTGGCTGGATGCCAGGTGCCACCAAGCTGCTCTATCACTCCCCTCCTCAGCAGGACAGGGCAGGGGGACAAAATAAGATGGAACAAAAAACCTCGTGGGTCAAGATAAAGGCAGTTTAACAAAAGCAAAAGCAAAGGCTACACAGGAAGCAAAAGGAAAACAAATATTCTATTCTCTACTTCCCATCAGCAGGCAATATCCAGCCACCTCCCTGGAAGCAGGGCTTCAGTACGCACAGCAGTTGCTCCTGAAGACAAATGTTGTAACTAACAAATGCCCCCACCTCCTCCTCCTTTCTCCTAGCTGTTATTGCTGAGCAGGTGTCATATGGTATGGAATATCCCTTTGGTCAGTTTGGGTCAGCTGTTCTGGCTATGTCCCCTGCCAAGATCTTGCCCACCCCCAGCCTACTGGTGGCAGGGGGAAATGTTGGGGAGACAGCCTTGATGCTGTGCAAGCACTGCTCAGCAGCAGCCAAAACACTGGGGTGTTATCAACACCTTTCTAACTACCAATACAAAGCACAGCACTATGAAGGCAGCTATGGGGGAAATTAACTCCATCTCAGCCAGACCCAGCACACTTGCTTTCCTGGGAAGTTCTCAAAAGCATAAGCTCTTCTTGCATAAAGAGAGGCAACTGCTCTGCCCAACTTTTAGGAGGAAAAGATTGAGATCCAACACTCACATCAGCTATGGCAGTTATCAGCACATATTAAGCACTCCCACCAATCTAATGCTGTAATACACATAAATACCTAATTAACATTCTACAGCCAACTACACCAAGTTTCTATCAGCACTCAAGCATGGGGCTCAATCTCAGCATTAGACAGCTCGTTTCTTTACTTTTCACCACCAGTATTTGTCAAACATCATCTTAGAAAGTGCAAGTTTGCAATTCCTCACTAGCAGCTCACTTCAGCTGAGTAAGTTATTTTTACTGGTCACACTTCTAAATGTCAGACCTCTAAAATTCTGACATGGCTCAAGTGTTTAAATTGGCTTATTATCTTTGAAAGTTTACTCAGGTGACCACATAAACACAGAAGTAAACTGAAGCAGAAACTGTTGTCCAGAACAGAAGACAAGTTATTAAAAAAAGGCTCCCCCAGGTGTAGCAATATTTCAGAGACAGACATCCTAAGAGAACTGACTGTGAGAACTACTACCCCAAAGTCACAGCCCATGAGCCTTACTGTTATACCAGGAGTACTAAGAATAATCTTAATGAGAACAGAAATAGTTTTAACAGAACAGTCAGCCATTAATAAGGCCGCCTTCTGATTTCAAAACTGTAGGTTCACATGCTTTTGTGGATTTGTATCTTGCAGAAGAGACCTAGAACTGAACAACCAGCTTCGAAAAAGCAGCAAGGCATCTGCACCGAACTTTTCTGATCAGACACACCACATGACAAGAGCCTGACAGACACCATCAGCGAGAAACTTATGCTGTTCAGCTGGGCTTAAAGTATATGTCTTGTCTAGTCCACAGAATTAGCATCTCCTTTTCTGTATCAACTCCTAGGAAAAAAGCCTAAGACAAATCTATCACCACCTGAACAAAAACAAAACAAAAACCTAACAAAAACAAACATCACCCCCCTCAACGCACTGACTTCCCCCCAGGACATAATAGCTAGACATTTGCATAGGACAATCCACTCCCAAACACCTTTCAGAGCTGAAAAAAACCAAAAGAACATCAAAAGTAATCTTTTACCAGACTAGGGAAGATTGTAAATTGTAATTTTCCATTCTTCTTAAAATGGCGACAGAGCACTGATATAACTTCACAGCCCTGCCTGTTGTCTGTGAGCACTAGAGGCAGAAGGCACAGACAGCTATGTCCTGCACAGGCAGTTCATGGCACATTTCTGCAGCTATATATGGACCTTTAGGTCCACACTTTGGAAGACTAATTCAGTACCTAGTTCCTCACTCTACAGTAGAACTTTATGAACAGCCAGGTTTTAAGACACACCCAAAAGCCCCTCAAGATACTCCTAATACTACCTGATTTTGAGCACTGACCATTATGGCAGCCTTCTAGTACCTGAAGGGGGCCTATAAGAAAGCTGGAGAGGGACTTTTTACAAGGGCATGGAGTGATAGGACAAGGGCTAATGGTTTTCAGCTGAAAGAGAGTAGATTCAGATTAAATATAAGGAAGAAATTATGCACAATGAGGGTGGTGAGGCACTGGAACAGGTTGCCCAGACAAGTTGTGGATGCCCCACCCCTGGAAGTGTTCAAGGCCAGGATGGATGGGGCTTTGAGCAACCTGGTCTAGTGGAAGGTGTCCCTGCCCATGGCAGGCGGGTTGGAACCAGGTGATCTTTAAGGTCCCTTCCAACCCAAACCATTCTATGATTCTATGGTCTCCACATGTAAGAGCTCTACAAGGTAAGACAAAGTAATTATTTCTTGGCTAAATAATCAACACATTGACTTTTATTCTAAGGGTGAAAGTGCTTAAGTGGGTTTAGCAAGACAGTTCCGTTTTTTACAGAACCAAGAACTACAATACTAATGAATGTGGCAGCAAAATTTACTGGTCTCCAATGACAGATGGAAAACTAATTTTCTTCCACCTTTGAAACCCAGTTTTAATAGTTTAGCCAAAGCACTTATGAGTCACCAGAGACAAGGTAATGAATATCTAAAGCATTTTATCGCATATACTATCCTGTAGCTACCGCAGAAACACAATAGCAAAGAGGTTTTAAGTACAGTCAAAAAAAGCCTAAAAAACCCCCCACATTCTGAACTGTATTAAAACAGTACAGGAAATCATATAATTTATTCTCCCTCACCTCTTTTTCTATTAGGTTGCATTATTAGATAAATAATGAAAAAGATTTATCAAGCCTACAATAGCTAGAGAGGCATCCCATCCCATTTTCTACAAATAAGTCTGCAAAACTAGAGTTGTTTATGCCCCCAAAGAGTCAGAGTGTCTCCTTCCAGGAGCCATCCACAGGATTTCCTTGACCTGCATTTTATAGTATCTAATAATTCAATATGAAGGAACAACGTAAGTCAGAAAGCTGTGGAACTTTATTCTTTTCCCCTCCAGTTAAGCGTTCCTATAAGCTGTGCAATGATAGGTTTCTTTGGAATTTCAACGTGTTGAAGAAAAAAACCCAGTCGCACTCACTTGTAAATTAAGTCCTGCTTTCACAGAAAGCCAGGCTTATGCAATCATGCTGGAAGCAAGAAAATAGACATCTCATGTTGCCTTCACACATTGTTTCTATTAATTGCAAATCAGCATCAGAAAGTTAATCGGATGGATTAACATCATTGTCTAGCAAAACAGTCCTAAGAAAGAAAAAATAGTTATACTTGTGAGCGCATAGCACCGGAACACAAATTAAATATTGTTTTTGAGAACACCTATGCTGACAGTGATACAAAGACAGAAGTTCATCACTAGGGTACAACTGTATTATGTGAAAGATGTCATATTCTGCCTTAGGCTCCATAAATCACTCTTGGTTTTTTTCCCCCGTTTGAGAGTTTGTACTAGCCTCAGTTTGTATATAAATTGACCTTTTATAGACCAGCCTTAGTTGTGTTAGACATGCAGTACGTTAGATGCTTTCAGTTCAGTGCTGTATGCATTTAAGAGAATGTCTTCCATAGCAAAACTCAAACTCATTAAATCAGTTCTGTGTGTTTTCCTCACAGCATTCATTTCAGTTGAAACAATCTGGCTGCTAACATTTGTTCCTTCTGTCTGGTTCCCCTCAATATTTACTCCAGCCACCTTTTTTCTTAATATTATCCAAAGAAGAATTGGCTTTCCTAAAATATCCACGCCAGATGGCTCTATAGTTATAAAAAGCCAGTTTTACATACTGAAGCTAAATAACCAAATTACTAGTACTAGAGAGCTTCATTGCTAAAGTACTGCTGGTCATTATAAGTCATAAGATCATGTAATATAAATACAAAAGAAGTAGGATTACCCTCTATTCTTTATTTTCTTTCTCTTAAAGCACTTTCAGAGAGTTAGTAAACTAGTCAATACATTCTAACAGTGTCATGAGCAAATATAAGTTCAAATATATACAAATATAAATTTAGTAAGTTCAGAACAAAGGTAATGGGCATGTGTATACACCTATCTATACAAAATAGCCAAGAATTAAAGGCTATAAAGTTTCTTTTCCAATTATTACATCAGGGAATCAATGAAGATGAGATGAGGACTGTATGCAAAGCACACTGCCAACTGACTCACTCAATATGTAGTAATAGGAGAAGCGTTAGTATTGAGAAGGAACATTCAGAACCACCTTTTGACGTATTTAAGATACTCCAAATATTACACCTCCTTTCTTGAATAGTTAATGTTCCTACACCTGTAACTGACAGCAACCATAATCCACATTAGGATAGTCAAAAACCAACACCAAAGTAGTGACTCATTAATGAAGCACTAGAAATGTGTTGTCTATTAACTGATGATTTATCAAAACTTTCACACATCTTCCCCCAAAACATGCAGTACTGTCAAGTAATAGAGACAGAAATACGCACTAGTGAAATAATAGGACTTGTCCCATATGCCAGTTTGTTACCTTTTCATAACAAAAGGTAGTCTTATGAGTCTTATGAAAAAGGAAATACCCTCCAGCTTGCCATACGATCTGAATTATTGTAATTGGAAAAAAGACTGAGACAGCTTATGTATGGTTATTAAGTAGAAAACTAGGATGTAACTTAAAGTCATGTTTTTACACACAGATTTGAATATTGTTAATTACATAATGATAAATACTGTTATCACTGTCAGCAGAACACATTACTAACCAGCTAACGCTGCCACACTATGCACTGACAGTACACACCACTGAGAAACCTCTATTTAGTAAACAAACTTAACTAATGCTGCAAAGTCCCACAAGAAAAAATCCATACATCACTGTCAAACTATTTAAGAAATTTAAATTAAACTTTTCTATTAAATAAGTTCCTCAAAGTGCCGCTAATTCAATATATAAGAGAGCAATTAACAGTTACACTACAAAAACATGTAGCACCAGGAATGTAATAGAAGTGTTTATACCTGAGAAAGCACGCGCAAATCTGGTGAAAAAAATATTCCCAATTTTAATTTAGCAACAAAACTTTAACAAAACTGAATCTAATCCTGAAAAGAAGTTACATATCACTTTGTTTTCACTACTAAGCAAAATGAAGTTTTCTACTTTGAGTTTGAAATGAAAGGCTATACTCCAAAACAGTTTTACAACAATACACAATCAACAGCAAGATGTGTTAACACTGGTAAAACAAACAACTGTGGGCAAAGAAGAATCTCAGCTGTTTTTCCTTTTTAGTGTGTTACTCCTCCTGCAAGTTCATAAACCTGACAACATACTGCAGAAGATCATAGGACTTCAACTAAATACATGATTGTTGAACTCAGGAAAGAATGACCGATGACGGCTAGAGGCACTAATTCATTACTTAATGAATTTTCCAGGAAGCATACCTTCAACGAGTTAAGCAACACTTAAGATTTGCTACAACACCAAATTGCATAAAATTAAACTTGAACTTTCCACTGCTGGGTTACTGCTTCATATTTCCTTACAGCCAAGAAAATGACCTTTTACAGCATGAAAAGGTTTTAACCCTCCTTCCCAGAAAACCACATTCCTTCCAGTCCAAGAGCAAAAGAGTTTATGCAGACACATCAGAAGAAAACAGCAATTACCAGCAAAGAGGTCTTCTCTGTCATCATCTAGCATGATTTCTGCCGGCTTTGGACCATTGGAGTTTGTGCTGAGGTCTTCCGCAGGAAGACTTGCTGGCTCTGGAGATGAAGGACTTGACTGTTTAAAAAAAAAAAAAAAAAAGTTAAATAATTAGCAGAGAACCAGTTGCCATGTGTCAGTATATAAGAATTATTGCAACAAACACTCTTTCATGGCAAACAAACAAGGGAAGATGTACAGAAAGGAAACCCTGTCAGCTATTTCCATTTCCTACTCCTAGCATGGTAACAATGAACAAAGGATATGAGCTAGTCAACAGCTCTTTTCATTTCTTTGTTGGAGAGAAAAAAAAAGAGTCACCCATTTCCTCAAGTTTAATTAACATGAAACAAAAGCTGCTACAGAAATATCTAGAATAAGTTTATTAGTATTGCTGAATGTAATTCGATTTTTAAGTTCCTTTTGGAAAGGCTTGTATTTAGATTCGGATTTGTACATAGAAAGAAATTAATAAAGAAATCTCCAAGGGCTCTATACCAGTTTTTCAGAGATTAAAAGAGTGCGTTAACGCCATTCAAACAATTCAAGGCTGCTTGCAGCCATAAGAAATCTTAGTATCTTTGCAACAGGTTGGATTTGGGGATTATTGCCACCTAGGGTCACATTGTACTGACATGGAAGCTAGGCTTGCCATAGATACAGTTCCTTCAATTCACTGAAGACTAGAACTTGCCCTGTGAAAAAGGGAAACACTTGAAGACACTCAGGAAAACTAAAGCAATACTGAAGCTGGTCTACCAACTGTATAGCTTACTCACAAAATAAATACGCACCTAATCAAAGATCAGTCCTTCAGTTAGAAAATCCTTGTTGAATAAGTATCAACTATGGTTATTTCAATAGCTCTAGAAAATTTGTAAGACTCACTGCTCACAACTTCATCCAAGATAGCTAGCTAAGGAGTTTTCGACAACAGCATATTTATTCATGAATGCATGTGCTTTACAAGGAGCACCTGAAAATTGTGTCACTACTTGCTTCCTCGTTTTTGCATAGAGTTGTCATAATTTAAGTTCAGAACCAGAATTCAAAACAGATAGTAAACATTTCAGGCTACACTTCAACAAATGCCACAGGCTACAAAAAAAGCCTGAAAAATACTGAAAAACCACTGAAAAATCTGTCCAGGTTGTATTTTCACACTCATAAATGTGGCAGAGGCAACAGTTCTAAGGGAGAGGCCTTCCTTATAGCTGGCTCTCTAAAAACAGTGTACGTTTTTATGACACTGCTGCTTTACTTTAAGCAGCATAGAGCAAGATCCTGGCCCCCACATCTATCCAGACCTCAGTCACCCGAAATTGTGGTACAGAGGAAGTAAGCAAGAAATAGTAAAAATCCTGCCAAATTCAGACACAGTACAAAATAGTTTTTCAGACAACACATGAAATCAAGACTCTCTTGACCTGGAAAGGTGTTAGCCCAAGGTTTTCCTTGCTGAAGACAGAAGAAAGATAAAAGCAAATACAAGAATACCAGAAAATTTATATTCCTCTAAACCAGATTATGGTTGCAACAAGGAACTGCTCCATTCAAATGACAGAAGAGGTTATATCCCCTCCCCTCTGCCAAAGGCTGCCACTCTCTGAAAAGCCCACATATAACGCAGCGAAACCAATAAACAAACCAAAGTGATGAGCAACAAAAGGAGCAGCCTCTCAAACTGCTTGTTGGATTTTGCCCTAGAGCCTGCGAAGAAAGTCAAAGCAGAAACACATGGGAACTGTACGTAGGTAGCAGAGTATATAACCTTACAAGCAACCAATCCACTAGTCACATGTACACTTCTCATCTCATACTAAACCAATGCCAAAATGATCCCACAGCAAATAAGAGTGCTCTGAGTTAATAATGGTGTATTTGTTCATTCTGTGAACCATGATCCTTAAGATGTATCACAAGACTTGCAACTAATTTAAACAAAATGAACTAGGAAATTCAAGAAAACCTCACCACTTGATGTGCTTCATTATTCTACAAATGCTAGTACAGATGGTATGTGTCACATGCAATAGCCGACAGTTTTAAGCGACTTGAGAACTCAGAAGTAGCATATTCCAGAAGAAACAGTCTGTGCAGTGCTGCATAGAGCTGCGAGTTCAAGATCTTGTGCTTCAGCTAGAACAGCAGAGCACAGAAATGCTTGATTTCCCTGTGAGGTTCAAGCAGTTTAAAGCTTTATCAGCAAAAGCAATTCTTCATGAAAACATTATAGTGATTCTGAACCAGTTTTGCTGCTACTCAGCTTTGAACAGCAGCCCACTTACATTTTGATAGATCTGAGGTTTCGGACATAGTGGGGACCCCACAATATCACAGATGCACAATGACATGTAGTTCATGCTTGTCAATTCACCTCTATGGAAAACAGCTGTAACATGGCCAGGCACAGGGAACAAAAGCCTTCCTGATCACTTGTTCCATACAGCAGATGGCTTTCAGTTTTATCCCTTAATTGTGCTCTTGATTAAGGAGTGGTGGAAAAGAACCCTCACACCTTCAAGTTATTCCCCCAGCCTATCTTCTCAGTTTTATCCGAGGTAGCTAGTTTGGTTACTGATGATTACTTTTGACTATACCTGGCTTCTAAACACAAAAACAAACCCTACCAGACACACGATTCGCCTTGAACATGTAAACCTGATCAACGTATGGCATAAGATGAAAAAACAAATATTTACATGCCTAAAGCAATAAGTTAACCAGAGGACAATACAAAACCATTCCCACTTTGAATGAGTCCCACAGACTCTTCCTAGGAACAGCCATAAATACATGGAAAGATACCAAGTTCTGGTAGGGTTATGGATCCCTTTCTGTTACTGAGCTGGTAAAGATCCTGCCCTTGGCACTGCTCAAGAAGGCCAAGAATTTTGCATGGGATACCAGGCTTCACAGATGCAGTTAGCGTATCAGTTACAGAGGGCTTTCTCCAAATTTCACATACCTCTGTCTCCACAAACTGCAACTGGAGAATACTCACAAAAGGAGAGGACTCAAACAGACAGACTGTAAGGGAACCTCAGAAACCTCAAGAAGAAAAGTTTATTCATGCAGCTGGTGTAATTTACATACAAGACACAAAGTCTAGAAGTGACTCTTACAGGAAGATTCCAGGTGAAACAGAAGTCCTGCCTATGTATTATTTATTTTATAAATATATAATAGATTTATATTCATTATAAATCTCAAGTTCTGTTTTTAATAATAGTAGACAGTGAAGTTTAGTTTTGTGGATGCTTTACAGGTAAAATGTCTTTCCTTTAAAACATCCTTTCAGCTCTGTACTGGTTTTGGCTGGGAAAGAGTTAATTTCCTTCATAATAGCTTGTACAGTTCCATGGCTTGGATTTATGACCAAAACAGTGTTGATCACATGGGGATGTTTTAATTATTGCTGAACAGTGTTTACACAGCATGAAGGCCTTCCCTGTTTCTCAATGCTCTGCCAGCAAGTAGGCTGGGGATTGCACAAGAAGCTGGGAGGGGACACAGCCAGGACACATGACCGCAACTGGCCAGAGGGATATCCCATACCATGTCACACCCTGCTCAGCAATAAAAGCTGGAGGGAAGAAGGAGGACGGGGAGGGTGTTTGGAGTGATGGTGTTTGTCTTCCCAACTAACCGTTATACGTGACGGAGCTCTGCTTTCGTAGAGATGGCTGAACACCTGCCTGCCGATGGGAAATAGTGAAGGAATTCCTTGTTTCGCTTTGCTTGTGTGTGCGGCTTTTGCTTTACCTATAGAATTGTCTTTATCTCGACCCACAAGTTTTCTCACTTTTACCCTTTGGATTGCCTCCCCATCTTGCTGGGGGGAGTGAGTGAATGCAGGGCTCAGCAGTTGGCTGGGGTTAAATCGCAACAAGCTGACAGCTGAATAAAGTATTTCCTGGCCTATTAAGCTTTCAGTGGCTCTTCAGTATTTTTAAACAGCTGTCATTCTCACATAGGATAAATTAAGGATGGGGTTAAATATCTTCACAAACAGTTGAGACTTTATACGAAGAAGACAATGTGTAGAAACTTCTTAAAAACGATTCATGGTCTGAACACTCACTGTAACTTTGGACACAGCATCAGCTTGTTTTTAAGAGTTTTGCAACAAAGTTTAGTTTGTTATCTTCAAAAGTTATCGTCAAAACAGACAGAGTTCTTAGGGAACTATGAAAACCCAGACAGCCACAGTCCTGAATGTATCAGAAATTGCAGTCAATAATTCCTAATAATCTGATTATTTTACAGTCAGTGGGTCAGAGCACCCATGCACTCAAACAACTATTAACGTATTAAGCTATTCCAGTTACACCCTACTACAGGTGCAAGCTAAAAGACACTACCCCAACTTTGCTCTTTTATCTCTATGAAGTACAGCTAAAATGGCCATTACGATGGCTGTCAGAGGAATTAGTAATTAGCACAGTGAAAATCTGAATATCAGACAAGACATGGAAGATGAGACTAACAAAAAAAACCTCATGGGTCAGACACACATGGACAGCACGGCTGTTTAGAAATTTTAAAACTTACTTGATGCCAATGATTCGCAAAATGTCACAAACACGTCCATTTCCTGAAAGGTTCATGCCTGTGAAATTTCTGAGTGACTCCTGAGCTGAAAGTCAGGTGAAGCATCCGACAACCAAGATATCTGAATGTCCTGGCCATGAGGTATGCAGGACAGTCAGGGTTCTGCTTTACTTGTTTTCTAGAAAACAAATTTCTGGCGAGAGGCCTATGGGCCCATTCCAATTCACAATGGCAATAACAAGCTCAGTTTTCCCCTCTTTCATTGAGCATTACATTCAGTGGTAATAACTAAGCATTTTAGAGCTTTGACTTATGAAGAAACAAGAACAAGTTCTCACATCTGCTGTTGGCTGAAATTACAGCCCTAGATGTTTGGACATCCTTCCTTCTGTTAATAGTAACCAGTTCAACTACTTGCCTGAACCCCTCCTAGCCTCCTTCAGTCAGAACACAGGAGGCTGACAAAAGCTGACCATCATACTATTCTAGTTGTTCAAGTTAACTCGGCTTATTGTCTGAAACGGGGTTACAGAAGCTCACAAATCACAGCATGGGCAGAGAGAATAGAGTCAACTGTAGGACAGTAAAATTTTCAGCAGAAAGTAAGAGGACGCAAGCAATCACACTAGAATGAACACTTACATGCTTCCATTACAGCCTGGATTTAACACCAAGGAATAAGACACACATTTCCCGTAGAATTACACCAATTAAACTTGGATACAGACTTAGTTTTCTGCAAAGGTATAGTACGGTGTTGAAGGACTTAATATTTTCCTCTCAGATATTCCAATGGGGTCTTTACTGCTTCCTCTATAACTGTCACTGTTAAATTCAATGGGTATCATTAAAGACATTGGGACTTCTGTGCCCATTTAATGTTTTGCCTTCTGTGCAAAAACCAAATGCATATTGCAGATCTTTGACAGGAACTGATAAACTGACAATGAGATTATATACACATGCTGCCCTAAATGACAGTCCTTGATAGATTACCACATCTACTGCTTACTCATTGTTTTCAAGTGCCTCCATGTATTCTTCCATTACAAAAAAAAAAAAAAAACCAACAACCCAGGAATATAAATACCAGTTGAAATGAGTAGGTGGCAGCTCAGCTACATGTTCACATGGCACCTGCTTTACAAAAGACAGAGACAGGCAATGCAGAAATGAGTGAGAAGTTTAGGGAAAATGAAGTAAGAAGTGATGCAACAGATAAACAAGGAAGATGGCAGAGAAACAGACTAAGGCAAGGAGAAAGAAGGAGGAAATGCTGAAATGAGAGTAACACTAAACATATCATTTTTCAGAAAATCTAACATATGCTTTTTTCATATGTCATCAAAAGTGACTTTCATACAGTTGTTTGTGGTCTTGCCCAGTAGTGGCAGAGGACACACACAGCAAATTAGCAATTTGTTGATTACCAGCTTATAACAGGGGACGATTCTTCTCATAATGTATAGTTAACTTCCAGAACTTCTTGTTGTGCGTATCATGGACACCTTTTTCTTTTAAAGCAAAACAAAAAAAGATGCACTTGAAAATTTAGCAAGTAGATAAGTCCATGGAAGATTATTAATATTGCAATGCTACCTAGAGCTTAGGAAGCCCTTTAGCTACAAAAACCTGGTAGCTGGGAGAGCACTGCAGGTGACTACCAGCACTTACATATAATCACCAGCAATATTCTTCACACAGCATCCACCATTGAGTATCGTTGTAAATGCAGTCTTGGCTTACACCATTTGTCTGGTTCAGTCTGGCTGTTCTCATTGATGAAAGCAACTCTGGCAGCTAGAGACCACTCAGTGACCACGAATTTAATGGAGGCAGTCCTCAAGACATTACAATATGGTTGGCACAATGAAAACCAAATAATCATTCCACTACTCTTAGGCACTGTGGATATCTGACAAGGAAACAAGCACCCCCACCAGCTCAGACACGCTGCTGCTCAGCCCGGTGCCCAGAGTTCATAGGTGCCTCATGTTCCCAGAAAGGGAAGTATTCTCATACCCTGCCACCCAGCAAGTTTTCAACTCCTAGAACATGTTCCCACCCCAACCCAGAAATGCCAGGTGTTACAGCTCAGTGTGATCTTTTAACGTTTTATAATCTAGAAATAAGAGAAGAATTAGTTCAAGACATTAACTTTTAGCATGTGCACAAAGAAAGTTAAAGCTCCAGCTTCTTTTTCTTCACATCAGAGAATTCAACTTGAAATAAACAATATTCTCCATTTCATTATACAGACAAGCCACTGAAGTCAGTAAGCCTTCCTGTATTTAAATATTTCATATTTGCTGCTCATAATATACATTAAATTTATATTTTGTCAGAACAAACTTAGATGAGTTAGCCTGTGTCTTCTAAATGGAGACTTTGTTAACATGGAAGATATTTGGAAGACCTGCTAGAAATCTTACAGCTTCTCCACTGCACAACCGAATCATAGGTAAGAAAGGAACAGCATGCCTTTTGTGAGCTGCAAAGGGAATGAAAGCAAGAAAAAAATAGGAGGAGGGCTGAAATTAATCACGCAAAAAAGCAAATGGACAGCTCCAACATAAAACAGTTGGGAACCCTTTCAAAGTACCATAGCCTTCATATAAGTCGGCTTTGGGCCTCACCGTCCCTTGCCGTGCTCTCCTCTTGTATCAGCAAACAAGTACATGGTCAACTACAAAAAGCGCAACGCCATTCTGTTGTTACCATAGAACTTCCATTGCCATTTAGAAACAGCTACTTCATGAATATTTACAGGATTAAAACAACACTCAAGACAGAAGTTTAATTAGGCTCACACCATGAGATAATTGTTCTTCTCTGGACCAAGGTGCCCTACACACTTGAGTTAAACGATCTACGTTCAACCTAGTGAGAAGTTCAAAGTCAATTTTCATGACCTCTTCCTTCCAAATTTGCCAGAAAACCACAAGATTAAGGCTCTTCCCTAAATGCTGTAGCTGATTAGACGTCAAAAAAAGCTTTATTGACAAAGCTTTTCAAAGCTTCTCTTTAAGCAAAGAGGTTTCCCCTTTCTACTTCACTACTTTCTTCCAAATAGACTGTCTACAAAAATAAAGCAGTACAATGGAATGGTCAGCCAAACCATCCAATACAAAGTGCATTTTTTGCCAGTTTTTGCAGTTAGAGGAGTCTTTAGTAGCTATTTTTAATCATTAAGATGAGAACTTCTCATTGTAACTGTGATTTAGACACTAAATCTATTGTATCTCTTGCAGCTTTAATTCTAGACCATATGAGTAAAGACGCTATTTATGGTATACTGCAGTCTCTCCTAGCGCACAGAGCAAGACACCAATAATACACACTGTATCACACACAGCTGCACAGAAGTCTACTGATACAATTCTTGTCAACTGCAGGTTCACATCATTTGCTATTCCTTCACAGCATTTTTCCACACATCTGTTTCTACCAATGCACAGATTATGCATCTACAAAAAGAAAAAAAAAAAAAATTAAGTGACTTGAGAGAAGGCAAGTAACTTTAAAATACATTTAAGAGCCTCTTTGTATAGTGGCCTTGTTTGTTAAGGACAGGGAACAGCCAGAGTAAAACAAAGAAACATGCACTGATCCTATCACTGTAAAGGTCAGGGACAGGAAACTCTTCAGGAAAAGAGGAACAGGAACAATTTTATTTTTAAATGGGCAACCGTGTACAGGAAGAACGAAGTTATTCCAGAAGATACTGGCAAAACACTCAGGTGAAACATGACTACAACAACTCAGCAAAAAAAGCTCCCACTGTAATGAATGAACACACAAGTATTTTTCATAACGAGGACCTATCTATGCATTCAGTTGTTTCGGGTTTTTTTTGTATTAGACGCCTGACATGGAAAGCAAGCACGGTTTAGAGATGTACCCAGTGCAAGTTTTCAGAACTTTCAGACTCTGATTTCTCTGAGCAACCGCAGGTTTCATAACGCCTTGCAGGCACGCCTCCTCCCTTCGGTCGCCCGTAACTGGCCCTCCGGCTGGGAGGCGAGGGGGGCGAGT
>WAAD01031546.1:26473-52810 GCA_013389945.1 Fregata magnificens
GTAAGGAGTTTAGCTTCTCTGATTCAAAATAACACTGTATTTATAGGTTGAGGGTTCTTTTAACTTACTTTTCCAGTACTTCTGAGATCTGTGGCCACAGAAATCTATTACAGATATTTTTGTGGCAGAGGGGACAAGGAGTAATACAAAGGTAACTACAGGACCTGGATTTTTAACTAATTGGGATTTCAGTTTGAAAAACTGTGGATTAGTAAATCTGGGTGGAAAAATAATCCAAAATAGAGAAAAACAGTCAAGGAAATAAATTAGAAAACTATTAATGCTGCAGGAAAACCTTGGATAATTGCAAAAAGCCAATCACATATGAGATCGTGATGTGTTACTGCAAAAACCAAAACCTCAATTTAATGACAAGCCTCATCCCTGTCACTGCAGGTATTAATATGAGTATCATTCAACAAATACGTAGTAGCTGTCAACTCTACCTCATGCTACTAAGTCAGAACGTAAGGGAGAGGAGGGGAAGCTACCCATGTATCCTAATGGAAACTGCAGCCACCCCTTCCTTTGCGGCCAATAAATCCACCTCTGTAATGCTACGTGAGAAGGATATTAAGATTTCAAAGCCAAGAACCTGAACAGCAGAAACATCAAGGCTAAGTTTACACATGGAACTTGTTTCAGCCCTTTGTGTATACACAGTGTGCCTGCTTTAATTACCTGGTTACACGCTAATGTTTCCATAGGAGCCTTCTTCCTAAGGAGCATTGACTGCGCGGTTACAGGCACTTTTTCCTTATTGTTTCCTAACAGTTAACTCTGTACTTCATTTATTATAAGCAGTTCCAACCCTACTATGAAGACAAAAAGATTCGTCTCCTCACAAGCTTTTCTCTGAGGCTTGTCACTACCAAATCTAAGCATTTTGCAGGCACTGATAAATTTTATCTTCAGAGTATTCTTGTAGGAGTATGTTGCCCATTACACAGGCAGTGAACAGAGACTGAAAAATTAAAACCCGAAGTGTTCACTAATTTGGATGCCCAACCTGCAGCAGCTAGGATTTGGTTTTTTCTACAATACCTAACATTTCAACAGTTTCTTTACCTAGGCAGCAAGCCTCAGTATCACAGTACTAGGCTTACCCACACCCATTTTTAGGGGTGGACTTTTATTTCCTTCCTTCTCTATTCTGTCCCTTGCTTTTGTTTTGTCAGTCCTTGTCAGGTCCCATACTTTCTTGATTAGCCTTGAGAGAATTTGAGAACCCTCCAAAAATGGTCATTTCTGGTTTTGGCCCACCAGCCAGCAGTTCCTTCAAGTCAATACATCTGCTGCACAAAACTTTCACTTTCCTGCTTCTGCCACAGCATCTGTGGGCTCTGCAAGCCTTTGCAGTCCAGCCTTTCAGAGGAGATATGGAAATCAAAAATGTCTTC
Organism: Fregata magnificens; assembly: GCA_013389945.1. Taxonomy (NCBI): domain Eukaryota; kingdom Metazoa; phylum Chordata; class Aves; order Suliformes; family Fregatidae; genus Fregata; species Fregata magnificens. Next base: position 27,874 of record WAAD01031546.1, read on the forward strand.
TGCATAAACACTCTTGGGAGTTGTTATGCAATAAAACAGATGCAGAAAGAGGTTTCACTGAGGAGTATAGTCTTGCCAATTTTAAATGGCTTTTAAAAGGAACAATACAACAGCGTTGGGGCTCCATTTTTTTTCCCTAGTTCAGGCCACAGATGTGCTGAAGTGTTGAAATGGTTACAAGAAGTTATCTGGCTATGGGCGATATAGCGTTTATTACTTTGCTTGGATATACTTCTGTCCCTCTGTCCCAAAACAATTAAATTAGATGCAAAATAAAGACAATGATGTTCTAAGCAATGTGAATCGAGGTTTTTTAATCAAATATGTGAGATTTTTGTAACTTCTTACATGTGTCAGACTTCACTGACTCTTGTTGTACTAATGTAATAGCCACTGCAATGTCATGTTGTTTTAACAACTGAAATATCAGTGAAACTGAAAGAAACTCAAGACTAAGAAAAAGCTATTTTGGAGAAGAGAGTGATGGTGAGTTACACAAGCTCAAGCCCTGTGGTTTGGGTCTGCATGGTGCCACAGGAGATTATCTAGTCCATTGGCTGGCAAATGTTTGTCAAACTTTTTCTTAAACATCTCCAGTGATGAAGACCCCAAAACCTCTGCAGCGCAAGCTGCTTTAGTCCTTTGCTATCTAGCACCAGAAAAGATACTCCTCATGCCTAACCTAAAACTCTATCGCTATCCTGCCAGATATACATCCTCACATGGAGTATGACTTTGTAGCAGCATGGCGCTGTTGGGGCTCATTCAGTTTGTGATCATATTCAGCACTGATACTGGCCTCATTTAGTATCTGTGAAGTGGTTTGGTCACACTTTGGAGTAAAATCTCACGTTCCCTGCTGAATTTTGTCTTTCTTTTTACTGACATTTACTCCAATCCCATTTTGAATTCTCTTGCTATGCTACAGCTGTTTGGTATCACTTGCAAATATAATATGTGTTCTCCCTGTTCCATCACTGATAAGAATATTAAATCACATCAGGACTATGGTAGACCACTGTCATCTTTCATTCAATGCATCCTTCCGTAAAAATGGTAATCATTGAAAAATAGTCTTTGACTTTGTTTTCTAACCAGTTTTGTACCTACTCTATATTAGATTAACATATAATGTTTCATTAGCTTCCTTATGAAAATGTCATAAAAGATAAATATTCAATAAATATTGAAAGAATATTTCCTCACAAAGAGATATTGTAAGAAAATGGCTAAGTGCAGTGAAGGAACAACAACCACCAGAGTGCTTAGAATTAGAGTAGATGAATTTTGGAGATTTGATTTTTCTCATTTATAAAATATTAGAAAAGGAATAGTGTACTATTNGCACTTGTACACAGCAGTAGAGCTCTGCAGTGAGTCAGCCTTCCTAAGAAAAACCACAAAACACAAATATTTACAAAATCTGTGCATTTGACACATGTGCCCACTCATCCAGTCAGCCAAATGAACATTACACTTCAGATCATGATGACTGTTCTTCTGTGAAACATATGCCATCTTTCCATCTGGGCATTTAATTGCATATTTTACAAAAAATTAATTTGTTCTGTCACCTTTGTTTAATTCTCCTTCAGTGAGTGGTCAGTGTTTTCACTTATTAGAGAAAAATAATTTTTACATATTTGAAAGATGGTGGTTCTTTTACCAGTTAGATACTTCATTCGCTTTTGGAGTAGTCACAGGTACTGCCCTCAATCAATTAATGGAATGGGAATTTCTGTTCCCCAGTTCATCTAATGTTGCAGTATATTAAAATATAAATCTCTAGTAACATTAGCTGGGTATGTTTACCCTGTTACAATAGTACGATGATGTAGAAGAATAGTGATTTTTTTTTTCCATCTTCATAAGCACTAACGGCAGGTGAGAACTGATCAAGAAACATTGGTTACTGTGATATGCATTTATCTGCTATCAGGATTGTCCTTAACTGCTTATGCTTTACAAGAGAGAGAATGCCTTCCAGCAAAGCTTTGTTTTTATTTTGGCACTACTAGCCTTAAATCTAAACCGGGCCATTCCAGCTTGATGGGAGACACACAGCAACCTCTGAGGTATCCTGATTTGCTTTGGGCTTCAGTCACCCGTTCACTGACCCCTGTCTCTCAAAGCTCATAAGGAGTTGTGTCCCAATACAGGAGTCATGCTGAAGACAAATATAAGGACATTGTTAGCAGGTGGTAGACCTGAGGCATCTCTTGCCAAAATAGAAGCCATGTGTCTAAAAAGCCCCAGAATTGTTGGAGGTGGGACAATACTTGGAAGAAGCATCATATGCACTTACCTGAAGCTAACCCTTCTTCAAGCATCTGCTTATGGCCACAAAGAGAAGCATAGTCTTAATCACATTAAAGAGAGTTAAGGGTTCCTAAATGCCGAGTAATTATTTGTTCAACTACAGCCCAGTAAAATTTTTGGGTCATGTAACTGCAAGCCCATGGTCCATGACTAAGTCAATTTCATACGTTTCTATAAATATAAAGCTGTCTTGACCTGCTTTCCTACTTTCAGAGAATGTAAGGAAATCATGTAATGTCTGTAGCTGGTCCCATATAAGGCATGAACACTTGCAGCATTTTATTAATCAATTTTAACTCATTTTATGAGGGATAAATTGTTACAAGATTTTTGGCGACAAATCAATAAAGTCAACATTCATTTTTTACTATTCTCTAACTTGCTAGGACTTTGAGTTAGAGGTAGGACCATTAGAAGCCTTCAGTCTGCTTGAAGATTCATATGGAATCTGAGCTGCTCTCGGAGTGGTATTTGTAGCAATTCATGTCAGTGCATATTCTTTGACTCCTTTTTTAGAGCTATCTGTTTATGTTGATGTTTTGAGTTGTCTTCATTCTTTCATCCAAAACTGGATGATACAAGGGTACCTAGAAAAACAGAACAGTGGGGGAAAGGAGGCTGGACCTTCGTCACAGTGTCAGAGACGAATAACTGCACAGTCTCTGTTGGTGCCACCCCTGTGTGGCACATCAAGAGTTACCATTCGAGAATCCCTCCAGTCAGAGAAAAGGTTTCATGTAGCTATTATGCAATTTTTCTTTAATGGATTCCAAGTTTCTTCAACTGTGGACCATTTTCTTTTCCTCGGCTGGGAGACAGGGTCAGAGGTGATCCTCTTTTTCTGCAGCTAGTTTCTAGTACTGCATTAGGAACTGCTCAGGAATGCCTCCTAACTCTTACCATCACTGCTTCACCAGGGGAGAATTTAACATTACCATTTATTTTTATCTAATTTCTCCAGGGAAAATTTAATCTAGTGAGAACATTAGGGTCAGAACCATAACGAAAACAGTTTCAGTGGAAAAAAAACAACAATCCATTTCCAAGTGTCTGTTTTTAGAAGAAAAAAAAAAAAAATCACCTGCTGAAAGCACACACTTTGTTAAAAAAATCCTGTAGCCAGAGCTGCATCTCAGTGTACGTCTTTCAGCCAGCAGTACTATCTCCATCTAGCGTGTGACTTAGGAAGATGAGATCTCAAAATAGTTTTGTGTTATCACTTGGTAGGTGAAGAAAGATTATGTTGTCTTTCTCTTTCAAAGAGTTACAGTTCTCAAGCTAATCTTAGTTTAAAAGATTTGAGGAGGGAGTAGGGGGGAATGTGAAAGAAGAGGATGCTTTTTGCATGTGTGAGAACCTTACAGAGAATCATGGCAAAAGCCTAAAGGTAGAGAAGATGGCAGCATGGAAGAAAATGGAAGTGACATGCAGCAAAAATCGGTGTAATCACCTCTCCAGTTCACCACCATAAACATAATCCTTGGGAGCACTGTATTGTTCTGCCAAGTCTTGAGCCTGTGGGAAGGAAGCTTATTTTCCTGCTTGCTTGGCACAAGGCAGAGGCTGTGATACTCACATACAGCAGCCTACTCCCATGCTGTGGGATCCCAGTGATGGGGGCCTTGCTATATTCTCAGGTGGCTGAGAGTTTTCAGTTGTTACCATAGGAACAAACTCAGGTTTTACTGGTCACAGGATTTTTCTGAAAGAAGATCTGCATTCTTAAAACATTAAACTGTAGTGCTGGCTAATTCATCCATTTATAAAATGTGCATAAAAGGCAAGGGCAACATTACAACTAGTTCTTTGGGATAGATAAGGAACAATATTTGTTATTTATATTCCAGACACTGGAGACAATGTATTTTGTATGTTCTCATGACTTTGAAGCCACTGCTAGGGAGTTGCCAAGAGGGTCTCCGAAGAGCTTGTGGAGGGTCAGGGTTTCGGGTTCCAGCCGTTGCTCTGCTGCAATTACGTATGTGCAAAGGAGGGAGGTGTTGCGTCTGCTCTTACATAGGTGTTCAGTGCTTTGAAATTGTTTGCCCCTCTCAGCTTGCTGTGTGTGGTTGTTTTGAGGTAATTCACTTTGATTTTAAAGCAGAAAGTAAGAGAATGGAAATCTGCTCTCTGAGACCAATGTTGGAATTTTAAGAATGCTCGTATCCAACACATAGCTCCAAAACCCTGCACTTCAGTTCTCCCTTAGCGTTTTCATATGCATTTTGGGTACAGTTTACCCCTCGTAACTTTAGCTGGCTAAAAGGCAGGAATCTAGTCTAAGTTATTCAGCTCAATTTGTAGGCTACAGGAGACAGTCAAAGGAAAAGATGATTTCTCTAGAATCCTACCTGTCTAACTCTTACACTAGGATGGAGTGCCTGATGAGTGCCTATTTCCATTGCCAGGAGAGGATGCTTATACAAATACATAGATAGATGCTTGACTTCAGGACAACTGCGGTTAGGTGAGAAAATCTCATTTAGCAAAACATATGCATATATCCTAAATTATAAACTCTCCAAGTTATTGAGCCTTGATCTTAAATGTGGCTTGTTGGCTGATCATGGTATTTATCATCATAAAAATTATAAAGTGGCTGCAGAATTAACCTGACTCAAAATACTATTAATAATACTCAATCCAAAATTAGTCTGAGAAAAAATTGCTTCCCTCCCCTCCAGACGCACTGGCACATGTACTGCTGCTGCTTTAAAAAAAACAGAGTCCTAAAATTAAAGAAAACAGAAGACACACTCAAACTTAAAAATATCTCTCAAAATGTTTGCATTTGCATGGATTAAGAGAGCTAGGCGCCAGAAAAAGTTGTTTCAAATGTCTCCAGTTATTTTTTTTCAGAGCATAATCTACAATCCACTGAGATTTTTTTCCCACTTTGTGAACGTATAAGATAAGGGCATGTGAAAGCAATTTTTCATTGAAAATTGCACACTAAGTATGCATGAACCAGTATTTGCTTTATTTCAAAGTTCCACAGCCCAAATGCAGCTGTAATTTACATCATTTACAATTTTGCTGTAAACTGACTTGGGGCATTTGTCTACATTATAGCCAGACCAGGCAAAAGATAAGTAGGAAAAATGAAAAACTTCTAACATAATTGATTTCCACCAAACAGCACTGTCTCTGGCTGTTATAACAATTAGTTTATCAATTTAATGCTAATTACAGCTTTCCCAATAAGTAACAGGAAACCTCGCAAACATCCACTGAACAGCAGTGCGAAAGAAGAATCTGGCACTGTTGCCACTAGAGCTAATACAGTACCTAATACATATATTTTTGTATCTAATACATATATTTGTTTTTCTTTAAGATATTTTCAGATATGTTAAGCCAAAATCTGGCTTTACAACATTGTCCTTCTTTGAGAAATTTTATTTCACTATGGTCCAGCTAAATTTATCCTGTGGAGGCGTAAGTTTGGCCTTGGAAAAATCTATTTCCTTCAAGTCTGTGCTTCAAGTGATAACAGATGCTAAACACAGAGTAAGAAAAAAAAGATTAATCTCTCAAGAGCATTGAGAAAGCAATCAACATATTGTCCAAATAAGTTAATAATCACATTTTCAAATTTCTTTGTAAGAAAACAGCTTCAAGAGCTCAGGGAAGTCCTTAGAGGAGCATGCAGTCATAAGATAGTGAGGAATCCGTTGATAAAGGGATGGGAGCTTCAGAAACAAACTGTTGAGATTCACTTGATGTCTTAGAAAGGATTTTTTAAGTGCTTGACCTGCATAAACTACAAATTTAACTACAGAAAAGTGCATGTTGTTTTCTAATCTTCTATTTATTTCATTTATGTTGTATCCTACAATATATTTTCTTTGCTTTAATTAACTTAGTATTGTGTATGTCAAAAAACAGGGCATCAAGCATCTCATTTCAATACTACAGGTTACAAGTATGATTCTGACAGTAAATTAATTAGGGAAATCACTGAACCTGTTCAGGATGAATTTAGTATGAACTTAAAGTGATACTAGTGAAATTCTGCATGAGCATTCCAGAGTGGCACATGGTGGGATTGTCTTAACTTCACCTAACCAGTCCTCCTTAAAAACCCTAGCACTACCGTAAGGAGGGACTTTCTATCCTAGGCACATTTTTCCCTCTCAGATAAAGACAGATTATAAAGAGCTTTGTCTTACCTAATTTTAAGCATGATATTAAATTGTAATGTAAGCATCCTCATTTCTATGTTCCCTATTTAGCTGGCAGGAGATATACACCTTCAGAGAGCAATTCCAATTTACTCTAGATCACCCCCACTTATCTCCCTTATATCTTTCAATCAACCATACAGGAAACCTGTAGCAAGTCTCATCTTACCTTTGGCCCTTACCTTGGGCAACTCAGGTGGATGTCCTCTTTGACACAAGCTATCTTTTAGCTTTTTTAGCTTTGATCTTGTAGATACAATATATGTGGATCCACACGGAAAAAGCCACTATAAAACAATACATAGGGAGTAGGAGGGTGGGGAGATGGAATATATATCTATCTATCTCAGTGTATATAGATAGAGTATTTATATATACAGATATATAGTGTGTATATATAGTATATAGAGGCTATATATATATTTCTATATATACTCTATATAGAGTATATATACTCTATAAATATGCTCTATCTAGATATACTCTATATATATCTGTCAATGTGTGTATATAGTCAGTCAAAAGTTTGGGAAGCAAATTTTTTGGTGTACAACAAAAAAAGTTTATTTGTCCTGGAGATCACTAAATTCTCTTCCTGTGGCTGCTAGTATACTGGCACATTAATATAAGGATAGTGGACTGATATCTCAGTTCCTCCTTCTTGTTTGCAGTTCTACAGATTAAAATGGAAGAAGGAGGAGCAGCCTTCCACTTCCTGCCTGACACTAGGAATATAGATTATAAACAGCTGACAAGCTGATTTATCCAGAACAACGAACACAACCGGTCCATGGAATTAATTATTTCAAGATATTTGAGCTCTTTGAATTATTTAGAATAATTTCCTCCAACAAACATACCCACCTTCCTCTTCATAGACCAATTCAGTTTCTACAAAATATGGGCTATTTTGAAGCCTTTGTTTTCAGAAGATGTTCAGATTTGTGGTGTTTCAAAGCTACATTTTCCCAGCTGCTCCCCTGGCTGTCCACAGTCGCTGACCACTCACTGCAGCGGACATGCCTGCGGTGCCGGTGGGATTGATCGCTGTTGGAAGCCCTCAGATGAATGGCCAAACCAGTAAGACCAATATGCTGGGAACTGCTTAGTGGCAATGGGCAGTTCAAGGCATGGGTTGGGAGCAGTACCTGCTCTGTGTGAATGGGTCACCTGGCTCTGCCCAGAAGTCCAGCCCGGTTCTCTCTGTGTTAGCAGAGGATGTGATTGTGTTCTGTTTTTTGTTGCCCTGTCTTATAGGAGGTTATTGCTGCGCTGGTCCTCCAACCGACCAGCTGAGATGAGCAGTCAGAAGGGCTTTTGCCAGCCCAGGCAGGATCCAGCTGGGTTTGCAGTCTGAACGAGCCTGGCTGATTTTGTCCTGGGTAGCCTGGAAACAACTCCCACTTACTTGGTGACAGAAACACAGGACTAAAAATATTAAATAGATCTTGCATGGCAGATAAGTAATGAATAGCACATGTGAGAAGTGGTGAAGAAAACATGATGGTTTTGGAACAATAGTTAAGAATTAAGTTTCATGTTTAGAGGATATTTATTTTGTCATACCCAATGATTGAACTATTATTCAGTCGCAGTACTTTTTGATCTATAAAAATCAAATAACTCTGGTTCAGTACAAAAATCTGAATGTAGACATGGTAGTTGAAACCTTGAGAAAGGCTTAGACAGTCATATGGTGTAGTGTCACCCATAGTTAAACTAAGTTAAATATTTATAAGGTTAATTAGTCTTCATGTTTTAAAATAGAAATGATCTGCTTCTTGACATTTGGAAGATTTACCCTATATTCATTTTATTATGTGGAAGGAGAATTTTTTTAGTGGTTGGGATAGGACCATAGTTCTGCTTTGTTGTGGTAATTCGTCTGTTCCTACATTTGGCTAAGTTTTGTCAGCAGCATAGATAGAAAGGCAGCGCATACAACTGTGATTTACACAGGCATGCAGTGAGACCAGCAACTGTCTGCATGCTTTTAGTTATCTAAAAATTTACCTCACATCCCCAAGATCATTCAGGTACATGTTTCCTAATGACATCAAAAGGGTTGGACACTTGCACACCTGTGTGGATTGAGCTTTAGTTATTCTTTGGCTTTTACCTAAACACTCCAGAAACTTCCTAAAAGTGCACGCTGCCATGCTAGCAAGATGCATCTGCTGGGAAGGTGCCTGCCTCCATTAAGGAAAAAATCCATTTTAGGCTCTCAGGGCAGTAGGAGCCACAACCAGAGTAAGCAGCTGCCTCATCTATGCTGTCCAGAGCAGAGATGTCCCATCCTCTCCCCAGATGACAGGGCTGGTTACATGGAACAGGAAAGGATGGAGCGCGGCCCATGCAGTGAAAGGACACAGTCTGCCCCTGTGGCAGAGGGTGCTGGTGCCTGCGGGTGGGTGGCCCAGAAACAGACTTGGGGCAGTCTGCGTGGTCCTCACCATCACTGCTGTCCCTGACAGCATGTTAACAGGAGTATGCATCTGGCAGGTACTGTTTATTCATTTTGTGACCCTGGTACATGCCGCAACATTTACTGTCATCGAGCCAGTCCATATGCCAGGCTGACTTCTGTGTACCTACTCATCAAAGGGCTGAAAAAAGCTATGCTGGCACATCCTTTTTGTGGAGCAGGCTGCTTGTGTAGCAGGGCAATAATGTTGCCCTGATAACGAGGCAATATTATCTGAAGAACTGGTGAAGACCGGGAGGACTGGGAGAAATGCAAGAGCAGTGCTGGCACCAATGCTTTTGTGCAGGTGTTTAGGCAGCAGTGAAGACACGTTTGCTGTGCCGTTCGACACAGGTTGCCGGGTCCAGGCACCAACTGGTCATGGAGAAAGGATGAGGAAGGCTGAGCATCACTTAAAGAACTGGATCCGGACCCCTGCTCAGCACTCTTCCCCCTCCAGACTCCAAGAAACAGTCTAGCAGTGGTCCTTACATCCTTTCACTGGCTACAGAGGAGTGGACGGGGATTGAGGGAAGGTGGCGTATATTGAGGCACTGTGTATCCTCTCCCCTGTATTTGTGGCCCACTGAGGATACAGCCTGAGCATTCAGGAGGTACCCTGAAAGCTGGCAATGAGAACATAGGCAGATATATAAAGATATGGCCATTTGCTTAGTTTTTCTGTATGCCCTGAGACAATGTGGGATTCAGGATAAAATTAAAAGTATTTAATATATCTTCATCTTTCAGTATGATCTAAGCAATTTATGCGTACTGAGTCAAGCTCATGATTAGTATAACCCATTTGAATATTACATGGGGTAAATTCCTTTAAATTTTTTTTCAGGGGCTTATACATTTTTACTTAAGCCTTTTAAAACATGGAGGAAATTAAAGTCTTCTCTGAGGTTCTGATGGATGAAAAACTTAAATGCTGACATTGTACTGCTTATTAGATCCCAGCATTAGAATATCTAGATTAAATCAAGTGGAAAACATTAGTGGATTTGTAATTATGACTTCAGTATGATGGGAATGCGTTCTGGGTTTTCTGGTTTAGATAGCAAATGTTATTTAGAAGCCACTTCTCTTAAAAAATCATGAACATAAACCGTCAGCCTTAGGAAATTCCCATACTGTTATTTAACCAGAAGTACAAAAAAAAGGAAGCAAATGCTGGTTTGTACTAGTGAGCTTTTTGTTCTCTAAGCTATTGCCAAGAATATATTTCTCTTTGCTAAGGCAGTATGTTGACATGGAACGTATTATTTTAGATGAGCATGTTACTTCTGGAAAAATTCATTGGTCTCAGTCAAAGGATTTTGTATTTTTTCTTCCTCAAAGAAAAACAATGCATTGGATTTCATTTTTCCCAGACATTTACGTCAAAGCTGGCATAAGCAGCACGTTACTTTATGAATTCAGCAAATTAAGAGACTTCATTTTCTAACACAGGTGTTTAAACTACACTTGGAAACACAGTTTATACCCAGAACATACTTCAAGGTTGCCACTTATGTCCTCATTTCCATATTCTCATCCTTTCTTTTAAAATTTATGGTCTAAAATAGTCCTTTTTTTGAGATCACAGAGTATATTGTGTTACATTTGGGACTAGGTAGACTCCCTCTGGTGGCTGACTTCAAACCTCGACTGTCCAGGGACTACCATTTCTCTAGGTTAAGTAGCTACATTGGTAGAGAACTATGTGCATCAAAACTTCCTGTGAAAACAATGTGACCGGAGCCTGTCTTCATGCTTCTTTACAAAGCAGATACCAAATTCAGTCACAAAAGTCACAGAGATGTACACCAGAAAAGCATCATGAAACCTGTGCACCAGTTAGCCAGATAAAAAATGCTTCACACATTGTCCCTCCAAGAAGATGAGGAATATATGAACGGAAAAAGGAATAAAAAATGGCTTGCAATATTGAAAAATGCTAATCTACTGAATCAAAGCCATTGCTTGTCACCGACTGGCAACCCTAAGTAGTTTGTTGTCTTTAGAAAAACCATTTCACTTGATAGCTTTGAGTAATTACTGTAATATGCATTTTCAAAGACACATCTGCTTCCCAGAGAAGCTATCTGAAACTGATGGGAAGTGGCAGCAAGTTGTTGTCTCATCCATCTACCACAACGGGCAGTCAACAAGCCATATCAAAAAGGAATAGTCAATGCTTCACAGCCAAAATGCAAAGACATTTTAAGCTGATACCACAAGTATCTATCCTGCGTCAGTCCTTCAATCGTGACTTAGTTGATGAAACAGATTCAGACTTAAAAAAATTGTAGATGCTTTATAGATAAGTGAGAAGAGCTGAAAGAGGATTAAATTCTGGAATTAAAGAACTTGAGAATTGTCTGTTAGAATTTTAAAAAAATAAGTATCACATTCAGGAAGCAAATATGAAATGCACAAATAAAAAACAAGGGCTAACTGGTGAGGAAACAAAACTGCATCAGGAAGTTGAGAGTGTAGAGCAGACCACAAGTTGATCCTGAGGGCATCACCTGCAAAATAGGCAATTTTCATCCTGGGAATATTAACAGGAGCATTTTATATATGGCATGAAAGACAGGTTGTTTTTTTTACTCAGCTCAGTGCTCAGGCCCTAGGTCAAGAATATTGTGTCTGCAGAGCACAGTAAGAAAGATGTAGACAAACTAAAAGGACTTCAAGGGACAGCAACAAGAAGGATAAGAGGTTAGATAACATGATCTGTGAGGAAAAGCTCAGAAAACAATGAGGGATGTGATACTAATCTAATATATGAGAAGTTGTAAAGAATGGTGTAAAGAAAAGTGATGGTGAACTGTCCTGCATTTCCCTCATAATATGGCAAGAAGTAAAGGCTTATTTGCATGTGGGAAAGTTTTGGGCAGATAATAAGAAAACTTTCTAATATGTGTGGAGCTGATCATGTGTGGATCAACTCTTTCCTGAGACACTACACAGTAGTCTGAACAATGTCTTTCAAGAGTGGTCTGTGTATATGTGATCTTAGTCAGAATAGGGAGCAGATTGGGTCACTTTCATTCCTCTAGGTCGCAGGGTGGCATCTGGTACCTCTGGACCTACACAGCTTCTGCAGACTGATTCCTTTTGCTCCGTTTTAGACTGTAGCCATAAATGCAAGAACAAGCACTGGATTCTCTCATTGCATTGGAGATATACCACATTTTATGGATTGTTGAAAATGGCTTATCAAGAGACGCAGAATTAAACTCTCATTTTTCCTTGCCTCAGAGTTTTCTTGAAAAAGGTGACTAGTGCGTAAAGCTTGTTATGAAACTTATTTGTTACGTTTGGCATCTGCTGCCACTGAATGGTACCAGGGAGTGTGGATCTGTTGTTTTTCCTCCTTCATCCACACTTCACATATTTTTTTTCAACTTTATTTATATCTGAGAAAGAAGCCACAGGGGATTTTTTAAAAGGGAAGCATCCAACACAAACAAGTGTTCCAATTCACGTGAAGCAAGATAGTAATCCTGAAACATAAACCAAAATCACTTAGATCATTCTGTCACAATATAAATCCTGTATGCAGTATTTTCTTAAGAGTTTTTTAAAAAAATGATCTTGTCTCTCACATTTGTTCAACCTGATCAGTTATTTTTGTCAGTTATGTATCTGTCTGTGATAACTTTCTGCCTTATCATGGGATTGTAGGAGATGGAGTTGGAATGGACCTCAAGAAATTTCTGGTTCATCCCACTGCCTTATGCTCATCTGTCTCCTATCTGACAAAATGCACAGATCCATTTTTAGAACATACAATCTTTTGTTTTTCATTATAATTTTTGGAACAAACTGACATGAAAATTTCAAGGTAGAGGGAAAAATACCACATGCCTAAACAGAACCCGGAACAATATGATGATCCTGCCTGCCTGCCTTCCAACATTTTGCTCTGTTAATGTTGTGTTTTCCTCTTCCTTTTCCTCCTTATGCTATTTTACAGCTTATTTTTCTAGAATTGTTGCTTTCTAGCTTCTGTCTTTCCTTTGCCCTTATTTCCTCTGTTATCTTCACAGGTGATGGTGCAAAGAGAACTGAATGAAACTACTTGCTATAGAAGAGCCATCAGCAGCACGGTATCTTTCCACTGAAGAAAATTGAAATGCAGTAAGCACAGAAATGGTGCTGGTAATTGTTGATAATCATCTCAAGACTTTCCCAGTCCATTTTTCCCTACTCTGATTGCATTTATGTTGTGGTCTGGACATGCCACATAAGGACACAATGATTACTCTGTGTTGCATCCAAGCAACTCTTTCCTGCCCTCAGTTCTCTGGCAGCTGCTTGTTGTTTCCCCTGGACATCAGATTCCCTTCTCTACTCTTTCAGCATGGACCTGATGCCAGCAGCATGACTGAAAGCCAGGCCAAAAGTGACAGCCGACCTCCTACCTGGGTACTTCTTATGGGCATCTGATCTGTTGGAAAAAACCTCCCAGTGAAAAATCCAGCCTGTTTCTTGGAAGGTGCTCACACACCCAATGTAAACCTGAAGACAGGAAATAACTCTGTAAAACAGAATTATTTTTAAAATTGATGAAAACTGCCTGGAGAATAGAGTCCCATTTTTATAAACACCATGATGGTGCAGTACAGGCTACCCATGTGTTACCAAAACTGTTTAGATATATGAAAGTTGGTTTTCAATAATGTAAATTATTGCAGAGTTTTTTGTAATCAATTTTCAACCTCCTTTGTGATATTTTTTTTCCTCTTTTACTCTCTTTCAGTAGCTGTCACTACATCTGCATTGCTCTGCAGCTAGTGCCGTTGTCAGGTTAGGGACCAACTGGAAGAACTCATGACAGCCTCTGCTCCAGACAACCTGCTGTCCTTTCCAGTGCTGTTCTGGAATGGATCCCCCAGGCTGCCAGCTGGATTGTGAAACTCCAGTTTATAAATCATGATTTGAAATGGAAAAGAAGAAAAAAAAGTCTATGCATAAAGAAGAAACGTGAAGCACTTTTTTATTTACAACATAACTCATTAGGCTTCGACCTTTATGTTTAATTTTATACTCTATTTGCAAGAAAAAGAATTTAAATAGTTGAGGAGCATTTTGTATTTCTGAATGTCTGATAGCAAAGATTCATTTGCCCTGAAAATAGAATCATAGAATTGTTTAGGTTGGAAAAGACCTTTAAGGTCATCACATCCAACTGTTAACCTAGCACTGCCAAGTCCACCACTAAACCATGTCCCTAAGTGCCACGTCTACATGTCTTTTNAAACAACCCCAGTTCCCTCAACCGCTCCTCATAAGATTTGTGCTCTAGACCCTTCACCAGCTTCTTGGGTGCTCTTCTTTGGATGCGGTCCAGCACCTCAATGTCTTTCTTGTAGTGAGGGGCCCAAAACTGAACACAGTCTTTGAGGTGTGGCCTCACCAGTACCAAGTACAGGGGGATAATCACTTCCCTAGTCCTGCTGGGCACACTGTTTCTGTTACAACCCAGGATGCTGTTGGCCTTCTTGGCCACCTGGGCACACTGCCATCTCATATTCAGCCGGCTGTCAAACAACACGCTGAGGTCCTTTTCCACCAGACAGCTTTCTAGCCACTCTTCCCCAAGCCTGTAGCATTGCCTGGGGTTGTTGTGACCCAAATGTAGGACCCGGCACTTGGCCTTGTTGAACCTCATACAATTGGCCTTGGCCCATTGATCCAGCCTGCCCATATCCCTCTGTAGAGCCTTTCTACCCTCAAGCAGCTGAACACTCCCACCCAACCTGGTGTCATCTGCAAACTTACTGAGGGTGCACTCAATCCCCTCGTCCACATCATTGATAAAGATACTATAAATAAAATAGGGAACAAGAGAGCTTAGTGCACATACAGTGACTTGAAATGTGACATGTGCTTGTATAAATGGAAGATCTATGTTGATCTGCTCTGAGCAGTTGTCTGGGTGAAACCCATGCATTTCAGTGAGGATCCTGGGAAATCCCCCAAAATATTGGGACTTATGCAAGGTATCTTTCTTTTCTGTGGGCAAGAAAAGTGAGCTGCAGACCAGGGAACTCCAGTAGTTACAAGAAAGCAAGCATGTAGATCCTTGAAGGAGACAAATTGAAAAAAATGACAATGATGTTTTGTATTTCACTAATGTAAAAAATTCACAGGAATTCTTTTTATATGCAGGGACTCCCATCATTCCTAGGAGGTGGATCTGTTTCAGAGCTGTTAGCCAGCTTTAATGCTAGGAAAGGAATCTCACCAGTCTTATACTGTCTCCACAACATCCATGCTAAAAGGTCTATTAATGTATGTGCTAAAACAGGGATGAAGGTGAGGAAAGGAATCTAAGGCTCCACTGCTGAAAGTAATGAGCTAGTTCATCAGAGAGCACCTAGAAATATAATTTTTAGTGACCTTTTCTCTAAGAAGCACTGTGAGTTGAAATGGAGCATACATGGTAATTTACATCAGCAGTGCCTGTGAATCAGGCTTAGTTCATTGATGTTAGAATTAAAGTTTGGTTAGGAGAATGACTCCATCATCCCCTCATTGGACACCATGGGAAAGTAGATAAACTTGATATATTTTTTGTTATACAAATAGTAACAATCTCCAAGAACTCATTAATTGATGGCCTAAAGGCTATGAAGATAAACATTACAATTCCCAGAGCAACAGCTGAGGTTATGATTGTGCAAAAAATAAATTCAATGAAGTCCAAAACTAATCATGCACTGATTTTCCCTAGCCACATTCTCACCTCAGTTTGGGTTTATTTTTCCAACTTTTTGAGCATGACTTCTCTTTGCATGGCTTTAAGAGTTACAAAACACAGAAGGGTCTCAGGAGGGACCTATAGGCTGTGTTCTGCCACATCCACCATGTGATATCTGGGAGACCCCTTTCTTAAGCTGATTGGATCCCAACTCACTAGGGAATTCAGAATTGCCTGGATGACTCTAGTAGTATTGAAGCTAGTCTCCTTTCATTCTTGCAAAACCATCCTAAGGTGAAATAATCGGCGGCTGCTTGTTTTTTTTTAACAGCATCCGAAGTGCCTGGGTTGTGAAGACTGGGGGCATGCACAACTTTTTTCTTACCTTATTTGCTTTTGCCTTACGTGGCTTCATCCCTGACTCTTAGTAGTCTTTGTAAGCTTTATCAGAGAGAATCCTAAATCCTTCACTTACTTACTCTTTGATTTGTGAAAGCACTATAGAGTTGAATATTTTGCTTTCATTTCATTTATGAGGAAAAAGGCTTGGACTGCATTTTGCACTATGAAATTTTGTGACCTCAGATCAAGAGATCAAGCAGGCACATGCAAACCATATTAATGCCCTGTAAAACACAAAGAGAAAAGAGTACATTAACAAATAGGGAAGAACTGTTCTGGCAAAATGAAATAATGCAGTGCTTTCCTGGGAGAATAATAGTAAGCACTGTCTGAATATTAATTAGCAGAACCAAAGCAAAAAAATTACAGTATAGCTGGAACAAAGGGATATATGCCACAGGAGTACTGCAGGGCCTGCTGAATGAATACACATACAGTGCTTTCTGATCCTAAGCTGCTATGTGCGTTAAGAGTTAGTGACTTTCTGCAAATAAGCCCATTAAATAAATTATGTTTACTACCTACAGCATATATATTTCATAAGAATAGATCTCTGAACTGTCCTATCTATGTAACCTGCCCTGTAGATTATAAAAAGGCAGCACATACATGGTTGTTTATGGCACTTGGCGTGAAAGCAGCACATTTGTCATGTCACTAGATGGTCACCTGCCAGAAGTTGCCCACATCCTGTTATCTGCTTATGTGTCGATAATATACTTATCCTGGTTGTCTACAGTTAAATGAAGTCAGTCAAGTTTCCAGGGAGTATAGCACTGTTGGTATGCTATGAAAAACCTGAAAGGGAATTTGTGTGCAGTGAAAGGAAGTGAATGTATACGTTTAAACTTTCTAAGTCATTCAAGCCTTCAAGCCTAATAATGTCAATAAAACACACTAATTATTTAAACAAAAGGACCTGCAGGTAAGAGAAGAGCTCAGACACTGGGCAGCATCTAAAACATGGAGGTGCCTAAGAAGATTAGTGGTTTTATACATGTTCCATCTTACTCTGTATAAATATCTTCTACATGGTAATGTTGTTTGCCACAAAAGAAATGAACCTGTTAAAACTCAAGAAAGCCATCCGATGCCTGGAATTGCACAGACATATTTAATAAGGGCTGTACATTCCAGTAGTGAGAAACTCAGAGTAATACCCTAAGATATTCCCAAAATGGTATGTGAAAAAACCTCAACACCGTTTTTCTGGCAGTCCAAGCTGGTAAGTGTCAGGATGCACCATGCAAGGACAAGTGCTATTTGCAATGACTGTGGGAGGAGTCCTGGTGGTCTCCCCTCCCGCTCTGGGCAAGCACAGGCAAGGTCGCCAAGGCAGGGCCCCTATGGTATCTGGAGACCACCGAGATACTAGATAGTGCTCTGGACAGATTTGGCAGTGAGCAGTTGAGCCGGGTCAGTGTAAACACCTGCACAGTATCTGAGCTGCTAACTTCTGAGGAGGAATTTCTCCTAATTGGTCTGTGTAAAGAAAACTAATGTTAGGTGGGGAAAAAAGCATATATTGGTCAGAGAGTGGATAAGAACCTCACTCTGACCCAGCTGTGTCTTGTCTGTGACAAAGAAAAGTGAAATAAATTGCAAGGTCATTGCACCCTGCCTGTATCAGACTGTCTTTCATATTCAATAAATGATGTGTGATTACAGTAAGCAGCTAGCTTTGAGGGAGTATATTTTGGCAAGGCCTCTCCCCTCTCTCTTCAGCACTGGTGCTATGGCTTTGTGCCATGGTATCCTCCTACCTGTCAAAATACTTCAGTATGAATGCACTGACTGCTACCGAGTGAGGAGTAAGCCTGGCATTAGGCAGCTGCCTCTGGAATGTGTCTCACCGGGGCAAAGTCCCTGGGCAGAGGGGTCGCTCCCCCCATACCCACAAGGGTCCTTCTGATATCAACAGGACTTCCCTCTCCAGACCAGAGAGCGGTGGTTTTAAGAGCTAACAGGCTATTTTGTCTAGGTCTGCTTGTGGAGGATACAACAAAGTGATTGTCTCTTCATCTATTTTTCCCTTTTTCCCTCTCCAAAATGACTCTGTGTGGTGGGATTTTTTGCTGTTTTGTTTTGATTTGAGTTTTTTTATCCTTAAGGGTTGTTTTTTTTTCTCACTGCTTTCCCTCGAAAGCTCAACATTCGAATTTGTTTCTTTTGTGGGTAACATAAACTGAAGACAGATTTTGTTTGCTTCCCTTTACTGAACTTCTCTTGTTAAAAATGACTGATGCTTGTTTATCCTCTCTTTTGTGCTTTGAACAGATATCAAATCCCATGCTTTGAGAAAGGAATATAGAAGGGGATCATGGATTCATCATCATTCGTCATGCACTTTGATATGCATGTGTGTGCCTGCACTGCAAACTGAGACTGCAGATAAATTCATTTGTCTGCTTGCAGTGAGCTGTAATTAGACTTCTGACTAGCTGGGAAGTGACTATTCAGTACCCTGCGACACTACAGAGCTAGATTAACTTTTTTTGAGGCTTTTCAAAAGCACCATTTGCACTTTCTGGCATCCACTGAATAATAATAATGTAACTGAATAGCTTCTTAGTATTTTACTATGCAATAGCATATATGAGCCCACGTCATCAACCGGGAGCTCACTGGCTTATGTCCCATACAAACACCATGTGTTTTGGCTCCATCCAAAAGGTCTTACAGTCTAAGTGAGCAAGACTGAGCCAGAGAGGGCATTTTTTGAGGCTGTCAACTTTCCACATAACTCTACACCTTCTGGGACTTGCTGCACAACTCTGGCCCAGAACATAAGTACAGTACATGTCTTTATTGCTCCACTCCCAGTGCAGATGGCTTCCTAAAGGCAGATTTGTCTATCAGTCACAAGTGGGGTGCCCCAGTGTAAGCACCGCCTAGCAGCACAGAGCCAGTGGAGAAACTCTGGTGTCAGCCTTTGGCTGGCTGATGGCACACAAGGATGGCCACTGTTTGTGCACACAATCTTTGGCTACAGTCTTCGTCCCTAATGTCTGCTAAGACCTAATGAAACTTCAAAAGATACAGGAGAGAAGACTGTTAGGTGCCTAGTCCAAAACACAGAAGCGTAGAGGCCACCTTGAAGAGACTACCAGCTCCTTTGAAACAGTGGGTATGTTCTTCAGCCACAGTCAAGGATTGACACCTGACTGTCTAGTCCTTGAAATGATGTAGGTAACCTTCCAAGCCAGTGCTGCATATAACAGCTGCAAATATGTATTCCCCTGTCTGCAAGCATCTTGGAGCAGGAATTCTTCTAAGACAAATAAACTCCTTAGCAGCCTTTAATTGGAGGGGTATTTTCCCCTGTAACAACATAAAATTCTTACCTTTTAGGCTGGAATATACTGTTCTCATATGAATAGTCAGTTTTTCTTGGAAATTTGAACAAAATCAATGTAAGTACTTTTAGGAACAATAAAATAAAATTGTATTTCTGCTGCTACTGTAGAGAAAACACTTGAGTGTTCTTTCTTACCAGCTTTAACGCTGAAGCCTAAGAAGTCAGACAATATACATCTGGCATAGGAACATCTTCAAAACTCCAGTAATCTCTTTCAATGCTCAGATAAAATTCTATTTCGATCAGTAGAGCTATCATATTAAAAAATTTCTGTGTACATGTGAAACACAACTGTTAGGGACTATTATTTAATTCTGATTTCCTAATGATGCTTGTTTGTATAGATACATTGAATGAGTTTTCAATCATACTAAAAATCAATACAGGGAAGTTTTGGTTCTCAGTGTGTAAGAATTTGTGTCTGTGTGTGAATGATTGAAGGGATGTAAATCAGGTTTCCTAACAGAAGGGAAGCAGGAGAGTGCAGCTGCAGTACCTTAAATGAAGCCTCAGGTTTAATAAAGTCTGTTCTTCCTCAGAGCTTATTCTTTACATTTCTTTAGCCAAGAATTATGTATACTGCAACACTAGCCCCTTGACACCATTCAGGGGTTTTTTGATGTCACAAAGACCTTCAGAAAAACAGCTTTTTAATGTTTCTATTTAATGTTTCATGTCTACCAGGTTGATTGTAGCATTTCATTAGCCTTTTCCATTTGTTTAAACTACCTATTGCTTCTTGTCCTAAACCATAAATGTCTAAGTGCAGTGGATGTCTTTCTGTGCTGTATGTACTCATCCAGTGCCAAAAAAGCTGTGACTTGTTACCTATGACTGGGCACCCAAAGTACTATAAGATACCTTTGTGGAATATTTGCTGTGACTGAGATAGAAGACACCTGGTTGTTACAGAACCTGCTATCAGAAGGACTGCTGTACTACATTATGTTAATGACTCTTTCCATCCTGAAAAACAGTAAAAGGATAATCAAAACTAATCTGCTGCCAACTTTAGGATTTGAAAAATGAACTTGAAACCCAGCAAGAAAACTTTCACAGGTGCTGTGATTTCTACTGGAGGAATAGAACTTACCATGCTATGCTTGTTTTTCTGTTGTTTAGTATAGGAATGAAACCCTCTGACACAGAGTGAGGTATCTGCCTGGAGAGAGACTGCTTAATAAAAAGTTCTTAGGCAGGCTGGGTGTTGTTGAGCAATCTCAAAACACCCTCCTGAACCTTTTTGAAAATTTTGGCTATACCGGAGAAGAACTTGGGATGTACACACATGACATAGAGAAAGGAGGGTCAGCAGGAAAGAGCATGCTGAGGAGCAAGTGGACACATCAGAAGTTACTTGCTGCATCCCCTGGGAGCTACAAAATAAAATGTGCATTTCAAGTTTAGACGGGAAGATCCCCAATCCTTTTCCGTCAGTGGGCCGGGGGCTGAGAGCAGCTGCAGCAGCAGCAGAGAAATGTGGTGAGAACCTGCCAGGAAGGGCCAGACTCTACACAGGGCCAAGAGCCAGTGAGCTGCAAGACAGAGCACCTACAGCTGCTATTACAGAGTGCTCCTTGGTAGTGCGATGTATATGCGTGCCTCGCAGATGACTAAGGGAGCAGTGACCTTAAAAGAATTGCTTGTTTCATGGAGTTTCCCCCAAATCCATTTATGATTCAAAAATGGCAAAACTCACTCAAGTAGGAAATTGTTGAGTTCAGTGTTTAAGATGCCACAAATGGAGCAAGTCATTGCCTGCAATACAACGGGATGTAAACTAGCTTTATCCCGCTGATTAATACTCTTTGAAGAAGAATGGTCATTAGGCCTAAACTTTATTCATAGATGTCAGGGATAGGAGGAATTAATACATTTTCATTTCCTTTGTTGTAATAGGTCAAGTAGCAAAATCTAGAAGAAGATCAAAGTTCAGTATCTGTACATTTTTTCCACTGATCCTAATGGGAATGGGTTCCTCATTCTTAATTTTGTCATTGGTAATGACTTCTCTGTAGTTAGACTTCACATGTCACATAAGATAGTTTTACTCCATGCCATCACCGCAGTAGAGGTACCGTTCATTCTTGTCCCTCAGGGATTGCACTAGCTGTGCAGCTGCAGTGTAAGCTTGAGCTGAGTCCCGTGATATACGCTAATCTGATAAATCACTATATTTGGCAGTGGTTTAAACTAACACCCTTGCAGTGAAGCAGGGTCTAAACTCTAAGACAGTAAGACACTGTTCAGGGAGAGCTCAGGGAGCTCTTTTTGCCATTGCTGAGCTGCCAGCTGCCTGTGCGAGGGACTGCAGCCCGCAGGAGGAGTGCCAGCCTCGACCTCTTTGCACTCTCACTGTCAGAACTTCGGGCTCGGTTTCACAAATGGAGCTCTAATTTTAACCTCTTTTTGTACAGCTTTATTGCAGCTTAACTACAGCTTACACACATACAGTATATGTTAGATATAAGTCTTGCAAATGCATTTGTACCAGGCCGTCCTGACTGCTCATACAACCATAGCCTTAGCAGATCAAGTAACCAACCCTACTTTAAATAAACCTTCTGTGTCATGGAATTGGTAGCGCTGTTTAGACATTTCAGTGAATGTGCCCTATTTATTACTATTTTGCTTCAGCAGTCCCAGAGAAATCTTTGTATGTTCAGGGAGGAATATTAAATAGCCTTTACCAAATAGAAAATTGAATCAATTTACTCCATAGTTAATTAAAGCTTTTTCTTTCATTCAGTGTGTTTTGTTGTGTATCAAATTATCCTCATCTTATTGACATAAGAATGGATTCTGGAGAAGGCATATATACCATGAGGTGCTTTGGGATAGGACACAAAATATGACATGAATGTGTATAACAGGTTTATCATCTGTACATTCTTTTTCATAGATAATTTCATTTTTCTTATTCCCATGAGACTTTGACAGGGGTGGTAGGAAGTTCCTTAAATGCTGAACATCCCTTTCACAAATAGCCACAAATAAGTATGAAAATGCAGTGCTGAAACCACAAGAACTAGCTTTTGGTTTCTGAATGCAGCTTTTTCACACACTGAGAGCTTAAATTTTTGTATGGCTCCTAGACAGGCCTATGCTGAAAGATAAGATTTAGATTGCTTTAGATCTAAACATGTGGCACTTTGCTGGGCATTTATATATTTGATTTTGGAAGATTAAATACCTTTAGATCTTTAAAATACCAACTGATCTGAAAGAAAAAGATAAGATTTTAAGACCAGATGTTAAAATTGTGAAAGTATTAATCATGAATAAATTCATACCTGTAAACTGAATCTAGGTATTTAAATTATTCCAGTTGCAAGTGAAATCAAGTGTTCATATGAGGTAAACACCAGAAGAACAATCTATCCCACGTTCATAACTCAAACTAAAAATCCTAAAGTTCTTCCTACCCCTAAGTTTCACAACCCCCAAATTTTTTTACCTAATTTAGATAGTAATCTATTTCTGAAAGAGACTTTGTCCTCTTGAGGTTCATCTACAAAACAAAATGAAGGTATGACTGTAACATGTGATAGTTTATCCACACCAACCTCATAGGGCAAGCACTGATAACAGTAACAGTCGTTGCAGCAGCACAGTCTTAGTGTGCGCTATCAGAAAAGAAACTCTCCAGGGAACCGTAATTAAATTAGAAGCGGTATACTAGGATGCAGTACAACTGTGCTTTCCTAGGCAGACATATCTTTACTTTCTCATCAAAATCACCAAGAAGGTTAGGAGCACAAATCTTTATTGACTGCCAGTAAAATTTGTTATACTAACTCGTTGAGGCACTTCATAAGTCTTCCTCTAACTTATCTTTACAGGTTATACATATAATAAATATTGTTCTTCTGTCCATCTATCAATCAATCAACAAATGGGGTTGTTTGAGCTAATGGTGAACTAATGGTGTACTAACAGTTCTCTCTGGAAGAATAAAGCATGCTTCAGCTCTGTAAAATATAATAGTTCCCCTCCTGCTCTAAATTTGATAACTAGGTAAAACATACTACCTGATACCATGCTCTAAAAAAATACTATTAACTACCTCTATATTAGTAGGGGTGGTTGTTTTCAAGAATCACCTGCAGTCATCTTTCTTGCTACATTTCATTCTGCTGTCACAAGAGCCAGCAAATAAGTGTGTGACATTCTGACAGCAGCCCAGCAGTTGATGTGGATTTTTGGTGTTACACATTATAGTCCATAGCCATTATTTTTTAATTTATGGAGAGCTTGAATTTGTATGTATGTGTGCTGTATTAACTTTAGTACAATTTCTCTAAGTCAGCCCGGTATGCCTTCTTTTACATACATACTCTTTACGGCCCCGAGTTCTGTTCTGCACTCGTTCATGATATAATAATAATTTGTTAATTCCTCTTCCTTCTGAAGACTTACAACAGCTCTCAAAGCCTGACATGAAAACGTATATTTTAAAAACACTCAATAATTACTGATCTAAAGTCCAGAGAGGTTGAGTGGCATTCCTGTAGGAATCCTCTATTGCAAAAGTATTGTATTGTAGAAACTCTTCAAATGTCAGTAGTATTTGGTTCTTAAAAAATATGTCTAGGTATAATGCATAAGCTGCAGACATGCAGAATAATCCTTAGAGGAGCTAGTGAGTAACATTTTGACTACACACCTAAATGAAATAGGATTTCACGTTCCATTTCTGAGCTGATTTAAGAGCTGATGGTTTTGTCTAGAACATGCAGAAAAATCAATCTGAATTAACTTTTAAAATGGATTGGCTAAACCACATTAAATTTCTGTGTAGCCAACTCTCATTTAGAATGTATTAATTTACTTTGGAAGTAAATGTAGTTAAATCAAATTAGGGCCACTTTAATTTTGAATGAGAATGTGCACATAATGCAGTTAAACTAATCGCAACTTTCAATTCACACCTTTAGTTAATTTGAATTAGTTTTCTTGAGTGTTCCCAGACTTATAAACTCTAAGTCTCACTGAAGTCCATACACATTTCTTCAGATGTGCATTCTTACCTATCCAGATAAAACAGAGCAAGCAAAACAGCCTAAAGGAGCATGTCCTGACAGCCAATAATGCTGTGGACGCAGGGTGAAGGTAGAGTTTCCTATCTAGTGAAAGCTATGGTGAAAGCAACTGTGTCTCTTGAGTGGTATCATCCAGTACCTGAACACCGAAAATGTTTAAAACCGCCTACTGTCAACATTTCATTATATCTGTGATAGCCAAATTTTTGATAGGGAAATAATGTTATCAAAATTGACTGCAGTGGGTTGCTACCACTTGACAGGCAACATCACCTACGACAACTGAGAGGCGTTTAATGAACCGTGGGTGTTGATTACAAACGCCAAGTTCCCTGCTCTCCCTGCAAAGTGCAAATCTTAACGACCTGGTTTGCTGTATACCTGATGGCCACCCGCTGCTGGGTATGCTTGCACTATGTACAGCTTGCTGCTTCTTTGAGGAGCTGCAAATGGAAGAGGCTGAAAGAG
>WAAD01031546.1:56663-72023 GCA_013389945.1 Fregata magnificens
AACAAAGGAAGACAATATCATCCTGGTTGAAAAAATACATGATTTGTTCAAAGAATTAAAAATCAGCTTGTTTCTGAAGTTATTCATGCAAATAGCTGCAAAAAGAACAGAGGTATGTGGCAATAGTGATATGTACAATGCTCTAGCCAATTTCTGAAGATGTTATGATGTGAAATGTGATGTATGGTTGTTGTTTTTTAGTTTATATTAAACAAATACCAACTGTAGAGACATACAGCCACATTTCATGTATCAAAATTCCCAGATCTGGTTTGTGTGCTGGAGCGCTACTCCATTCTTTTTTTCTGGTTTTATCAGTTTATGTGGTAAAGAATTACTACATTTTCCCACAGACTTTCCTCCAAATACAGACATTCAGAATATCCCAGTGATCCTTTAGACTGTTACACAGGGACAAATTCCCTAAGACAATATCTGAAAAACAAAATATATTTATTGGCAAGCATAGTAAGTTGCCTTCTCCTAAGCCCTCAGTAATTACCAACAATGATCATCCATTACCTGAAGGGGGAAATGTAACAACGTGTCCTCATAAACAATGCCAGTTAGGAGGGTTAGAAAAAGATATCCCTCAAGCTACAAGCCCAAGGGACTTGTGGCAAAATTGTGTGTAGGAACCACAGCTTCCATCGCAAAGGTGCGTACCAGGGTCCCTGCAAGAGCAGGGGTAAAACAGGCTGATGTGGAAAGCATGGAGCACACCATATTAGGAAAAATTTCTTCACTGGAAGGGTTCTCAAGCACTGGAACAGGCTGCCCAGGGAAGTAGTTGAGTGACCATTCCTGGAGGTATTCAAAAGACATGTAGACGTGGCGCTTAGGGACATGGTTTAGTGGTGGAGTTGGCAGTGCTAGGTTAACGGTTGGACTCGATGATCTTAAAGGTCTTTTCCAACCTAAATGATTCTATGATTCTTAATGAACCAGCCTGTAGGAGAAGAAATCCCAAGTATTTTCAGTCTTACAAAGTCAACAGGTCACACTATTTTTCAGCTGAGTACATGCACAGGCTGGCAAAGTTCCCTACTCGCCCCATCTTGATTTCTTTCCACACAGCCCGTAATTCTGTATGAGTTTTTCATAAACAGATCGTGGTAGGAACAGGCACTTTCTATTTATAGCTATTGATGCTTTAATGCCATGTGTGTGTATAAATTCCTCTTGCTTTTATAATTTTGAAAAGAAAACTAATCCCAACAGAAATTATTACTGCAATAAAAAAGTAAGAGAAGATTGTATTTAGGGGCGCATCAGTTTCAAGTTCTTCACGGATTAATCAAGAAAAATGTTTACAAGAACTGCATGAAACAAAGAAATAAGATTCTATTTTATTTTTTTCTTTAGAAAACAGAAGCAGTATAGACTATTTCTGAAAGTGCCACTGGTGTATGCATCATTGCAGTTAATAACTTATTCCAGGTATTAAGTCTGTCACATTCCTCTGACTTGGAATAGAATTGAAGAATTTACAGCCAGAGACCCAAATCTGACCTAGCAATTTGAAAGCATAACAGAGATATGAATCCAATTCTTCTCTGTCCAAACACTAACACACATACCTTGTATCAGAGAGACATCTGAACAAGTCGTATTTAATATCAGACTGAAATGATTACAAAAATGAGAGCATGAGGATTATTAAACACTCATTTGCTGAAGAGACTCCACTCCTAAAAAGACACCATCAACCAGCTTTAGTTCATAATGTTAAAAGTCTCTTCAAAGAACAATAAATTTGGTCCACTCTTATTTCCCACATTCCACACCCTCACATTTTTAAAAACACCTGTTTTTTCAATTTCATTTAAAAAAAGAAAAACCTCATCTTTGCAGATATCTTTGTGACAGCAGCAATATTAACAACCTATTAGTAAGATCCCAAGGATTGCTCCTAAGTTTAAGAAGGTTTTTGGTTTTGTTTTTGTTTAAATTTAGCAGACAGAATTGTGTAATTAAAAAAGGTGAAAGCCCAACTGTGGAAATCTCCTTTTGCACTGTTTTTTGAAAAGAATTACAGAACATCTTTTCTTCTGCTGGGTTATCCCAAATTTGCCGGTTGCAAGAATGACTCCAGATATTATAAAACAGTGAGAGCCAATGGCTTCTCTTGAAGATGTTAGAGCATCAAACAAGGGATGGAAGAGTTTCCTGTATCACAATACCAAGAATAGGTGAAATAAGACGTGTGAAGTGGCAGCAAGGCAGGAGAATAACCTACCGAACACACTTGTGGTCATTGGGGACCTCGTGCTCGAGCAAGCAGGAAGACAAGGAACCAGAGGAGTGTGATGGAGTACGTGTGTGGATTGGGAAGCCCCGTAAAGGCTTTTGAAGGTATGCGCTCACTTTACAACCTTTTTCTCAGGTAAGATTTTCCATTCAAGAGGGTGGAAATGCTCTTGTAACAGTAAACACAGGGTCTGGCCCTCACCTCCTTCCTAAACAGTGGTGGGAGATAGGGCTGTGGCAGTAGCAGGGAGCATCTCCTCCCACCGCATACTTGCTGGGTAGGTCTCAGGCTGTTATCTCAGCCCCCAGGCCATCCATGCCATCCATCAGCCCTTATCTCCCTGTAGGCCCAGCACCGCCTCGCGCACCCCGGATGGTGCTGCCATGCAGGGAAGGCAGGGCTCTGGGTCGCCAGCACCATGCGGGGCGGTGGGGGAAGGTGGATGAGGGGCTGCTTCTCACAGCGGTCTCCCCACGGCTTGAGCTGGCTGAAATGCCAGTGCCTGGGCATGGGACGAGCCCCCTGAGAAGGGGCAGAAGCTGAAGACTTTGACATGTTTCAATCACATTTAGTTTCCATTTCTTTGAAGCTCAGATGGGCATATCTAATCTCTTAGGATGTCTGCACATTTTCCCACAGCAGCCAGATGCTTGCAGACTAGTACAGGATCTCGTGTCAAAGCAGGGATGTTAAAAGCACTAAGGATGCCAGCCTTCTCAGTGTCTTCACGGGCTGATATTACAGTATCTCTTTATAAGAGCTTGTTGCAGCACCAGGGATGGAGCAGTTTGCTCTTCAGACATTCAGATCATACCACTCACCAGAGACATAGAGTGAAAAATTCTTGATATTGCTCAAATAGGGAGAAAAACCTGGAAAGACACTGCGCCTTTCAGATTTCAGACTCAACTCTGCAACCTTCTGCTCAAGTCAATAGCTACACAAGCATGGTTTAAATCCTTAGAGGGGCAGTTCTTAGATTACGTGAAAGCAGGAAGAAGATTTGGTGACTAAACATCCAGTTCGATTTCCAGGAGAGGAAAAAGGAGAGAGAAGGACAGCCAAAACAACAGCCAGGGGTAATCACAAAACAGCGAACAGTGGAAAAGGGTGCTTTTACTCCGCATGGCCAGGAGCAAGCTGCCAGGTATGACCGTAAGAGAAAAAGTTGAGTGTCAGGTGTCAAATGTGCACACAGAATATGAATCACTTGGTTTCCAGTATATCAGTGTTTACCCAAGTGCAGTGCAAACAAGCCAGGTAGCATTTTACACTTTCTGAGTTCTGGTCAAAATGGGTGAAATATTTACAGAGCAATGAGGGATTAGGCCCTTAGGAGTGTACACCATTTTTCATGACTGCTAAATTATAACTGACTTTCATTTTCGGTGTAAAAGCTCATTCTTCTGATACCTGCTTAGACTCCCTGTTGGGATTCCTGATATAGTCAGTAAGGCAAACTGAAACCATTTGAGCCAGAGCTTCCTGCAACACAGCTCCTAAAGAAAACATTTTTAAAGTCAAGAGATGCTACTAGCATTGAACACACCCAGGGAATTAAATCACAGCAGCGAGATTTTCCCAGAGGATCTCAGTCGTTTAATATTTGCCACTGCTAGTTCATCATGTCCATTACCTGTTTGCTGAAGGAAGTGTTAAGTTTTGCTAGGAAATGCCAACCCAGTAAGGGGGGATTTGAGAGGTCTCCGACTGTGTCAGAGCTCCTTGCCTCTTTACTCCACAGGCAAGAACAGCATATCTCCTGCATTTTACTGGGAGGTAGCTTTGGATGCTGCTGGCTTACACTCTAATTAATTTATTTGCTGTTAACACAGGACATGCATGCTTACCCTACCGCCTGCAGTCTCCTGGGCGAATCGTGGTACCCTCTTCTTGCCCGGGCTACACTGGCTGTATGCCACTGCTTGCCACACTGGTCCAGCTTACACATCCCTCTCTGTAACACAGCTATTCACTGGCCGATACTGGCGTGTGTGCGGAAAATTGGCCACTCTCAATACCAGGGACCAGAGGTAAGGTTTTGTGGGTCCCCATCCCAAGTCTGAATTTCCTGGTTTACAAGGACTGGATTTTTACCTGTTATGATATACTCTCTGCTGTGAGTATAGCAAAAATCCTCTGATGTAAAACATTACCTAACTGTTAAACACTGAAAAGGAGTAAAATAATAATTTACCTTGTCATCTAATTGAGTCTGATTATTGTTTAAAGTATCTGACATGCCACTAGAAATCAGGAATATTTGCTTCTTTTACTTCTTTGAAAATCCCTGTGTTTTCCCAAAAGGATGTATAGTGCTCAGATAATTTTCTTAAAACCTTGTTCAGAATATTCCTTTGAAAATGTGGAAGATCTTTCTCCTTGTTGTATTTAATGACCTACTTGTCTAATAACGACATAAAACTCTAATTAGCAAATCAGTGCTCCAAGCTATAACTTTTTTCCATTTAAGAAGCAGAGTTTAATTTCTGAGGGCTATCATATGAATTTCTTTTTTTTTTTTAATAAACAGAAAAAGGTCAGTATGAGCTAAGGGAAAAGTGCAGCCTTTAATTCTCAACTTACTTTTTAAGTGAGAGAAAATATGATGATTCTGTCAGAGGACAATATTATATAGTAATATTGAGTAGTTTACATGATACAATGCCAAAAAACACAGACGTTGAGAATAGTAAACCTCACTATGGAGTAAAATCGCCTAAAAATTATTTTTCTGAGGAGAAGACAGAAAATGTATGAAAGCAGCATAATACTAGTAATTTGCAAGTGATAATTATTTGACTCCAACACATTGCTGTATGCTGAACAGGCAAAGAAATATTTTCTGTAGACAATATGTGGGTCAGTGCTGAACAATTTAATGCAAACAAGAAGGCAAACGTAGAGAGTACCTGTAGACTTTTGACACCTGGTAGGCTGCTGAGATTTGTATGTTGTGGGTGTAGGCTGGCCTAAGATCGAAGCACAGAATATCCAGACACAAAATATCGATTGTGAGAAGACAACATTTGTCTGATGCAACAGCTGCATTACAGCCATTTTTTGCAACTTATACATTGAAGAAATCTTGGGGAAATTTCTTGGCCAAGAAAATAGGAATGTTGATACTCTCTTCCTTTCGCTGACACAATCCTTATGAAAACCTGTTACACCAGTCCCTGAAAGGAACATGTGGACAGCCTGCATCTTAATAGCAGCAATGTGTTTCCCCAAATTGGCAGTGCTAATGAGAACTAATAACAATAAATTCACTTATGAAAACATTTCAGAGCAAGAGACAGGAAGAATAGGGAGCGTTGCTGACAGTCTGCTACGATAAAGCCTGAGCTGGGAGAACTCTGTTTAATCTTTTTGATTCACTTCCAGAGCTGGGCTTGAGAGAGAAACAGATTTAGATGATGAATATTTTCAAAGTACATTAAGAAAAGGCTGATGACAGTGTGATGTACTTTTATTTGTGAGTTTACTGATAACATACTACCAATGAAAAAAAGTAGAAATAACTCCATTGTGTGCAACTTAACTCAACTGTGTCTGTATACTGGGATTTTTTTGCCTTTACTCTTTGGGCTCCTGGGGTGAATTATTCTCTGCTGCAGGTTGTTCTCTGCATTTGGGAACAACAGGGACTCTGGATTGAAGGGATCTCTCTGGATTTCATTTTTGTTTGCAAATACGTATTAAAAGTATAGCTAGGATCACTGTTGTGCATACACAGAGTCTGTGGTCAGATACTGCTATTTCCACATGCGGACATAGACACAAGAAAGGTTTGTGGGGTGATGAGCCAGCTCCGTATATGCCCTTCAGTCCATAAATAGAATGGAGATAGGTGTCGTAGGAGAAAACATTGAAAGACAGCCAGATGGCAAAGAGGTCTCAATCCAGACTCTTCCAGCATTTAGGATAATGGACTGGGAATGAGGATATAAGGTGTCAGAGGGCAAGTTATCTTCTCTGTCATCTCCTGTCAATGCTGTATGCTGAAGAGAGCAGTGCTTAAAAAAATGTATGGTCTGCATAGGCATCTATTATTAAGTAGTGGTTTCTTACATAGCACTATATACATGATTTACCACAAAAGAGAGAGGAATGAATAGATGCAGCTAAAGGCTTAAGCAGCAATTTGCCTTTTGACTGTTGCAACCTGGCCAGATCCTCAAAATAAGCCTGTGCAAAAGTTAAGCTCACTCCAGGTATTAATGGTTTGCAGGATCAGACCTCAGTTATAACACAGGTCAGAAGGAAATTATGTCAGAAGCGGGCAGAAAGTGGGAAATAGTAAAACAGTGGCTTTATAGAAGCCCAGTCTGTATTTTTTAAATTTTATTTTCTTTTCAGGATTAAACAAAACAGTTACTTTTTGTTTGGGTTTTGGAAACATTGCCTAAGCATGGTTTTTCTTTACTTATTGGATAAGTCTCTTCTCAAAAGAATTCTGAAACAATAAACATGTAAATTAATTAAACTAAAATTACTATAAAAGCTGTACAAAAATAAAAATTAATAAAGCTGGTCATTGAGTCACTGTGCTTGGTTGACTGAACTATCTAGACAGAGTTACGAAAAGGCAGATGCTTCTACTCAGATACTCAGCAGAGTCTTTGCTGTCAGAAGAGTGAAGAGTGTCTTAAGCAGAGACTTTTTGTTAGCAATTCTTAAAAAAAAAAAAACCAAGTCAGCCCAATTGCTATGCTGCAAACCTGAGGCTTGCTCTGGGGATGAAACACACAATCTCCCTGTATAGATTTTGCTATGTTCATTTTAGCTTTGCAGGAAACCTCTGACAAGAACCCAGCTCATGCCCATGGGCAGCCAGCAGTGCTGTGTGGGAACTGCAACACTGTGGGAATCGCAGGCAGCATCATGTTGCCTGCTCCAGGCAGCCACTTGGTGCCTGCACTTCTGAGTTCCTGCTTCTTGGAAAAAGAGAAGAGGAGAGGGAATAGCACTTTGTTATCCCTGGGAAATGCAGGTTAGCAAAGATGGCCAATGGCCCATGTTTAATGCTATGACAATAAGGAGCACTGGTCTCTGACCAGCAACAAGAGTTGCAAGGATGGAGCAGAAATGCTGTGCTAGCACTAGCAGGCAGTGGCTGACATGCAGCTCAAGGACTCCTTGAGCAGAAGAACCGGTCATCCAAATCTACTTTAAATTCAAAAAATTCAGGTATGGAAGAGGAAAAAAGCAGACAAAAAAGGAATAGAGAAAGAAGGATAATAGAAAAACAAAGACTAATATAGATAATAGCAGAAGTCTTGCAGATAAAAGCATCAACAAAGGGGCTGGATATAATTAATCAAAAAATTTGAGTGTAGCCAGAGAGAAATAACTGAAATGTTTTTATACTAGTGCAAGAAGTTCAGACAGCATGCTGCAAGAACAACCATTACCAGTGCAAGAGATGGAAACAAGTATTATAGAAATAATAGAAATGGGCTGTACTAGTAATCATGCTTGCAATACTTAAGGGGGTGCTCTGCTTGGGGAAGAATGAAATAAATAATGATAAAGGCTGGAGGAGGCAGTAGCCTATAAAATTTTAGAAATGATACTCTCAGATTTATGCCCTCCATGGCACCATTTCTTATATCTTTAGGACTGTTTAGTCTAGCAAAATGAAAGCCAAGGGTAGAAAAGACTATTCTATAAATACAGCTAGGTATGAATACCTGTGAGGGAGAAGAGATATCTAAGGAGAATGATAATACAAGGAAAAATAAATATGACCTGGCAATAAATAAACTGAGGCTGAAATTCAGAGAAGCATTTCTGTCAGAGCAGGGAGGTCCAGAAAAACATCCTAGAGGTGCAATGGGGGCAAGATAATGCTGTTTTGACCAGCAACATGAAAACCTATATAGCCTCTAACTTTGTTCAGTACAAAACTTGCCATATGTTCATGCAAGGATATTATCTTCTTTTTCTTTTTTTTTTTTTTAATTTAATTTAATTTAATTTTAATATATTTCAGGTACTAGCAATGAAAATACTACAACCACCTATAAAGTGGCAGAAGCATCAAATACCTTGTACAGCTAAATCACCTGGCAGAAACATCAAATACCTTGTACAGCTAAATCACCTGGCTTTAGAGAAAATCACAGAAAGAGGCAGACA
The DNA here is from genome assembly GCA_013389945.1 of Fregata magnificens. Lineage (NCBI taxonomy): Eukaryota > Metazoa > Chordata > Aves > Suliformes > Fregatidae > Fregata > Fregata magnificens. Next base: position 65,059 of record WAAD01031546.1, read on the forward strand.
AACTATAATAAGATGCTTCCCTACTAGAAAAAAAAATCACCTACTAAAGAGGGGGTTGGGATAGAGACTAAGCTAATACCACAGGCAGGTAGCAATAGAGGAAAAACCTGCTGTGAAGTGTTTCATTTTTGTGATTCTTTAACAATTTACAGAAGAAATGTCACATAATAGAAGTTTGGCTCTCTTTTGGGAGTCATAAATAAAATAGAGCTGTAATCAAAGGACAGAAGAAAAAAGACTTTGCAGATATTTAATTCTTATTTATGCTCGCTTCCATAACTTATGACTCAAATGTAAACACAGAAGGTTGCGGCATACAATAATTCAAACTCTTATACGTTCTCCTGCTGCACTCTGCCTGCTAAACATTTCCAAAGCTTGAACTTGCTGCTTTAATTTACTGCTTTCTACCCAGTGATTAGAGAAAGGTTTGAAAAGGTCTTCAGAAAAAAAGTGGTGAGCTATCTCTAGGATTTGTTACTGCAGCCTGTTCATCTGTGATCAATACTGTGTAGCAGTCTGGGTCTCCTCCATAGTCTCCCGAGAACCTGCACTTCAGGTGGGGGAACTGCCAGAAAGTGGATTTCATGTAGGCACACAGACGGTTCATTTTCTTCATGCTGGGTGCAGAGATCTTCAAAGTATCTGGAAAAATTAGGACAAAATATCATTTCTAGATGAACTGTTAGTACATAATAAAATATTAACCAGTAAAATATATCAAATATAATTTAAACATAAATAATAAATCTGTCTGCTTTATCGATATCCCTCATCAGAACCGGACTCAGAATCAATAAATAGGCTGAGGGAATGACAAGCTTTGTGGGGATAAACTCTGAAAAACCCACTGGATTACCCTTGATTTATCTCTAAATTCAGTCTGAATCCTGTAGGTTGCCTAGATGGCTGGACTGTAAAGTGTCTCCAGGGTATTCTCTCATCCTTTTTGCACACAGCAGAGAAAGGGAGAGTTGAGGGAAGAACTGACACCTGACGGATCTGCTTTGTTTCCCTTGCCTCAAGCCACAGCATCCTCAGCCTTGTCCCGGACTGAAAATAGAGTGGTCTCTGGGATCAGCTGCCAGCCGAGTTTCCTGAACAGACTTTCATTTCAGTCTACTCCCAACCCAACACATCCTTTACAGCAGGAGAGCTGTCAGATGCACTGCATCTGCTGGCTTTAGATCTGCTGAAAATTACCTTTTTTCTGTCCAAAGCTAGACATTATCCATGGCGGCACTGTGACAGGTCCTACCCGTTGGCACAAATGCTACGAGGGCATGGGAACCGAGTGGGACAGGGAGCCTGGGATGCGCATTTTCTTCATTTTCTTTTTATGCCATAGAGCAGTGCTCTTTGTTTTAACCGGGCAAGCCCTGCGTCTCTCCTTAGCTATTACTGACCACTTGGTAACTGTAGCAAGACATGGGAGAAATTTCCTTTCTAAAGCCATAACAAACAGATATGTTCACATAAGCTCTTTCTCATTTAAGAAATATACTGCCACGCTTAGATGTTTCATACCTTATAGAGGTCACCTCCTGGACAAAGATGTCACCTCTGACAGACCTGGCAACTCACTTCAGATAGGTTGCGCTGAACAAATCTTTTTGCAGGGTTACTTAAAAAATCTCCTCCCAGTGTTACATGCTTCAGCTGCTCAGTGGCTTTGCAGTGCCCCCAAGACAGGTGAAGCAGCTGTGAAAAAAAAGAGAAAACGGCCTTGGAGCAGTTATATTTGTTGGGTGCCTGGCAGTCAGCTGGGACCAAAGTGGCATTGTGGCACCTGTGGTTAAGAAAGAAGATAAGGTAGCCCCAAAGGAGCTTTGTTTTAAAATGCAGAATAGGCCAGCATCTCCTGGGTCCAGAAACAAAGCTGTAAGAGGTAGGTGAATGCCAGCTTTTCCACCATGGACTGTGACTGAGTTCATCTCAGCCACTCCAGTAAATGTGGAGTATGTTGTGTGATCACTACATCTGCCCTCTTTTCTCAGTCCTTCCTATACTCTCCTTATTCCAGCTTACGCATCCACATCTTTCATCCTTGGTGGTTAATGTCACCAAGAGACTCTGTGTGACATCTTCTCTTCAGAGGCCACATTTTACATAGTACTCTTCCAGCTGGTGAATGCCACAGTCAGGTTTAGGAAACAATTTAGCTTGATATAATTCAAATTATATAATGACACTGTTACCATATCTTAAAAATTGAAACTTTTGCAGATTGAGACATGGCAGGAATAAGATTTACAGTGTGGCTGACTACCTTCCTTTTCTTGCATGACGGAAAAACATCAAGGGAACTTTGCTCTACAGTACATCTTTAGTCCACATGGAAACATCTGTGTTTTTTGGAGGTAGAGCATTATTCTTCTTCACAGAACCATAGGCACTGCTATGACCTGTTGCGCCCCCAGAGAATACAAAATACTCTCTTTTTGGTGGCCACTGAACTGCTTCCACACCAGTGATTCAGAATTCAGGAACGCTGCAGTGATAGCAACCATTACAGCTTCGAGGAGGGTTCTTCAGCTCAGCTTTGTGGAAGGGTTTCCTTCAGATTTTCCTATGAAGCTACCATAAACAGCATAATCACAGACAACCGAAGGCAAAGTTATGTGGGAATTTATGCTGCTTGGCTAAAATCTCGGTACTGATACTTAAAAGCTTAATCTACACATATGAATTTATCGAAAGATGATATTCACCCCTGCATAAAAAACCTATTTGCTTTCCTGCAAATCCCTTCTTTGGTCCTTGTGAAGCCCTAATGTGTTGCAGCACTATGGTAATGTATAATAATTGAATTCAAATATAAGGAATAGAACTATTTTTGTAAATATGACCCTATTTTTTAGCCAAAGAGGAAGACCAGTGAGAACGAAGAAAGGGATCATCTAACTTTCCTAAAACTTGGCATGGCATTCTGTGCTGCTAACCTTGACTGGTGCTCTCCTAGAAAGGTTATACGTGTTAGAAAAATAATAGGTAGACAGATGTCAGAAGCTCCACAATTTAGTTCAAGTGTTTATCTGTGGTTCATGTAACCTGAACTGTCAGGGTTTCCTTTAGCAGCAAAACTTCGTCCAGAACAGAGAGCAGAAGTGCAAAAATCTCAGAGAGGTATCAAAAAACCTCATTACTTCTGCATTTCTGTTTCCACCTTGACATTTGAAGAAAATGATTTTTCTGAACATTTCAGAAACCTGGTTTCTAGGACTGAGTGATGATCCATGGCAGTAGGGCTAGCAGGTGTGTCAGTTTGGCAGACTGATCCACCATCCTACCAGTAAAGTCCCTGTTCTCTGTACACAAAACTGCAGTAAAGTTTAAGGATACTAATGGGCAATACCAGACCATACATGTACGTGGAGGAGAATGCCCTGCAGTGCACAAAGTGGACTGTTTTAGCAAATGTAAATCTGAAGAGGCAGCTTGCCCTGGAAAGGCAGCTGGCTCATTTTTATCAGTTACGACAATTTGTTTTGCCTTTTCTTTGTCCACACAGAAGCTAAGGCCATTCTGAAAGGGCAGTTTCCACTCCTAGCAGGATGTGTGGGCTGAATATGAAACAGCTGGTAAGATCTTATTGTTGTATGTTGTTAGTGTATCTTCAGTATAGTGAAACAGTTGTTTTAAAAAAAAAAAAAAGATGTACATCATCATGGAAGCAATGCAGAACAGACAGCATTGCATAGGGAAGTGGGTTTTAGTTTCCAGTGAGAAACCTTTTCATATTTTGATGGAGCATGCAGACAGCATTTCAATCATCAAATTCTAGTTGTCAAAGTCATCAGCAATCCAAGATTCATGATAATGACATACTGAAAAATGTTTGTCCTATGGAGTTATATGTAATAATTAGGAGGGATACTAGAGAGCTCTACGGTGTCAATCTGAAATGTTATTTCTCTGGTATCTCTGCAGCATTTACCTGGATCTTTTGAAAGCTCAGGAGAAATGAGGCAGTTCTACATTTCCAGTTCATTCTTCAAAATTCCCTGCCCTTTTCCTGCCTCCCATAAAGTCCCTTCAAATAAACCCTTTTCTTTCCTACTGCCCAAGCAGGGAGGGCAGTAATACATACCTGAAACACTAATGAGAAAATATCTTCACAGCTCAGTCAAAAGGACTGGAAATCAGCGTTGCAGACCTGCACATACATTATATGTATGGCAATGTTTGTTACTACGGATATGAATGAAGGAAGAATAGCTCCTAATAGTTTTCTTTTTGCTGGTGGTGTCACGGGAAGTGGTTCTGGGACTCATGCATCAACGTCCACTGTAACTGCAGCTTTACTGAGAGGGGAGAAGACAAGCAAGGAAGACGAGAGATTTCAGCTCTTTCTTAGGCTTTGGCCACTCAGTGCTGGTCACCTCACTTTCCACGTGCATCTTTACAGCAGATATAAATATTACTAATTACCTGAAGAAAGATATTACTAGATTGTTGGTTTTGTTCAACTGCAGTGAGATTCTTAGATGTAGAGAGAGCGGTAGAATAACATAGTGAAAAGGACACTGCTGCAAAAACTGCTGTGCTGATGCACAAGCTCTGCTATAACTGCCTTTTCCATGGTTAACCAGCAGCTGTGCCTGAGCCCAGATAAGAGGCTGAATCTATGCTAATGTATTAAATGGGGTCAACTCAGACCAAATTGCATAGAACAGCCCACAACTACATAGATAAACTCTCTTTAAGTTCAAAACAAGCTGACTGCACGTGAACTGGCTGCTGGGAACAGTCCCAGCAATGCTCTGTGTGCTTTGCAGGGTGCTGGCTGGCAGGCCTGCATGGAGCCAAGGAATTTTAGCAGGTTACTGTGACAGATAATTGTGCTCCAGTGCTAGAGGATGTTTCCCATGTGCTTGAACACAGTGCTATTCACATAACCAGCATGGGTTGTTAAGAAAGCAGATAGGTCTCAACGCATATGTTTATTCCTGGACATCTAATGCAGGAAGTAGGAGTCACTGTTTTGTTCCATCCATTACATACAAATTTTACAGATTGCTTGGAGGGAGGGAATTAGTTACCAAGTGTATTTTAGCTACTCGCAGTAAACTGAAACCACAAGAAACACCAAGATACATCTATACTACAATACCTCGCTAAGCTAGAGTGCTATGGTTCCTGAAAGTACCATACACAACAGGGACGTTAACTGCAAATAACAAAAACCCAGGAGATACTACAGTGTGAATCACTTTGCAAGTCCAGTAACAGATTTGTTCTGCCTTTTCTATTTGTCTCTTCACAATGGATATTTTTTCTGTTGTAGCCTTAGGATGGGAACAAACTCTTAAATAGCTTCCAAATCCAGCTGTATTGACCAGCTTAGCAAATTTAAACTAATGGTGCCAAAGATATGCAATAAATATGGACAAATCAAGCCCAATTTGTAAATCTCTAAGGTTAAACTTTGTACTTAAACATTTCTACATTTTGGGGTTAATTTTCGTAACAGACCACAACTTACTCTTAGACTGGTGTGTTACTTTCTGCAAGCATCAGAGAATTTATTTTTGAAACTTTCTTATAGCTTGTGTCCTACATACAAATAAAATAATACATCCTTATTTACACACCAAAGCAGAAAAGGTAACTTTATCTATGAAATGTTTTTAATTGTTAGTACACTAAAGACAAAAAATTGTTTGTCAGATTACAACAGGGAGATACTTCCAAATTATAATGTATTAATGCGAGCATTTTTAATGTCATTCTCTGTCTTTCTCAAAATTGAAGACCATGTTCTTTTCCTTTTCTTCCTGTACATAAAATGGCATCTCTTGCCCTTTGAAGAGCCCAGTTTGTCTATTGGCTTCAAATGTCCCGCATGCATCATAGAATCACAGAAGAGTTGAGGTTGGAAGAGACCTCTGGAGGTCTTCTGGTCCAACGACCCTGCTCAAGCAGGTCCACCCAGATCCAGTTGCCCAGGACCATGTTTTGAATATCTCCAAGGAGGGACACTCCACCACCTCCCTGGGCAACCTGTGCCAGTGCTCGGTCACCCTCACAGTGGAAAAGTATTCCTACGTTCAGAGGGAACCTCCTGTGTTTCAGTTGGTGCCCATTGCCTCTGGTCCTAGGTCACTAGCCACCACTGAAAAGAGCCTGCCTCTGTCTTCTTTGCACTCTCCCTTCAGGTATTTATATACATTGATATATGACATTTGTGTACATCGATCCCCCTGACCCTTCTTTTCTCTAGGCTGAACTGTCCCAGCTCTCAGCCTTTCCTCACAGGGGAGATGCTCCAGTCCCTGATGCATTCTTCAGCCAAGGCTTTCCATGTAAAAGCTCAAGGCTTTCAGGCTGATCATATTAGAAACAAATTGTTCATTCGGGGCAAGTGAGGAAGATGAAAAGGGGTTCATACAGAAAAGGTGTTGGATGTGTTGGGACACAAATCTAGACTACCCTTATAACCCAGCAAGCTTTGTGCATGCTGGCTTTATATGTCTCCTCCAAACTATGGAAGTTACTGTGGTTAACCATGGTTGACGAATGAGCTAATTTCCAAAGAACTGAGGTAGTACTGATGGGTTTTAAATGAAGGGGACCTCTCTTACTAAAATTAAGGACAAAAATTAATGGGATAATTTTTTTTTTTTTTTTGAAAAGACCTCTAAGATCGAGTCCAACTGTCAACCAACACCACCATGCCTCCTAAACTAGGCCCTGGAGTGCCATGTCTAGACATTTTTTGGACGCCTCCAGGGTTGACGACTCCACCACCTCTCTGGGCAGCCTCTTTCAGTAAAGAAATTCTTCCTGATGTCCAATCTAAACCTCCCCTGACACAGCTTGAGGCCATTTCCTCTCGTCCTATCGCTAGTTTCTTGGGAGAAGAGTCCAACACCCGCTTCACTACAACCTCCTTTCAGGTAGTTGTAGAGAGCGACAAGGTCTCCCCTCAGCCTCCTGTTCTCCAGACTAAACAGCCCCAGTTC
>WAAD01031546.1:72182-84347 GCA_013389945.1 Fregata magnificens
TTGGCCTCGGCCCATCGATCCAGCCTATCCAGATGCCTCTGCAGGGCCTTCCTACCCTCGAGCAGATCAACACTCCCGCCCAGCTTGGTATCATCTGCAAACTTGCTGAGGGTGCACTCAATCCCCTCATCCAGATCATTGATGAAGACATTGAACAAAACCAGCCCCAGAACTGAGCCCTGGGGAACACCGCTCGTGACCGGCCGCCAACTGGATTTCACTCCATTCACCACCACTCTCTGGGCTCGGCCATCCAGCCAGTTTTTTACCCAGCAAAGTGTATGCCCATCCAAGCCGTGAGCTGCCAGCTTCTCCAGGAGAATGCCGTGGGAGACCGTATCAAAGGCCTTACTAAAGTCCAGGTAGACAACATCCACAGCCATAATATATAATATTATATAATAATATGATAATATAAAGGTAGGATTTCTAAATGACAGTTTTAATTTTGGGAGATAAACATCAATGAGTGAACGAGAGAGCAGACAGAGGGGTGGACAATGGTGCAAGAATGATGTTACCATTGTGTGCAGCATTGTTAGCTCTGGTAACTGCACAGGAGTGAAGGATGGAGTCCTGTTTATTTACATTTGTTTTCTGTTTGAGAGACAGCCCAAGAAGTAAAATAAAATGAGAGCCTACTCAAATACCTGCTACGTTTCCCCTTAAATTGAATTTCTCATTTTATCAGGGAGCAATACTTGCACTGATGTTAGACAGGCAGCTAAAAGGTCAGCAAGTTCCCTTGGTTGCCTTTTGTCAAGGGTTTTTGACTTGTCTGTGAATAAAGATCTCCCAGGAGGAAGGCAGACCTGAATTTCCTGTCATCTTGAAGACAGCAATGAATTTGAAAATGTTACAAAAAGCATAAGGGACTTGAAGCACACCTTCAAATGCACTGCTGATGCCAATAGCTTCCCATGTAAACATGCACACAGAGTTGTTTTGGATTTGTTCTGTCAACTTTTTGTTGTGAAACAAATTGTTATACAGCTGCCCACCTTGAATACTGAATGAATCTGATGGTTTTCCGTTACTGCACTATGCCTAGTTGGGGACTACAATCTCTTTGGGTTAGCTGTGGTGCTGACACACTCCCAACAGTGGTGTGCTGAACCACTTTTCATTTTCTGTCGTACTCTCCTGTGACTTGCCTGGCTGTCCCATCCCATCCTGCTTGCTTGCAGCCCCTTGATACTCTTTAAAAGCGCCAAGGGTTAAGACAGTCTTAACAGGTATCCAGGTAAAAAGAAAAAGTTCTCTCACTCATGAGGAGCATTAATCATTCCAGGAAGCACATAAGTTTCTCTCCAACAGACAGAGCTAGAGTTAGTGCTTTTTCTTAACGTCTGTGGGGGGACGCTTCTTGTTGTAGTGTTAATGGGGGACAATTTTTCAGAATATATTTCAGTTGTTAAAGCCTCTATTATTTTTTCCTCACTTAGCTTAGTTAGCAAAACATGGTAATATCTGTGAACAATATATTTGTAACTGCATATATATTGCATATGGGAAAAAAAGGCTTAAGAGGATGAATGAATCTGTGTTTTTAAGTCCAGAGAACCAGCTTGTTTGTCAGTGCTATATCATGTAGCAAATAGTATGGAAAACTATTTATTTAGTTCAGAAATTCTGTGTGATACCAAATTTGCAAGTAAGAAAATGAAAGCCTCCTGTAATCAGAAAGAGCCTACAATGTTCTCAGGATGCTCAGGAAGTTGCTGCATAATGACTGCTGGTAAATTTTCTCTCTGTACTTGTCTAGCTGTTAACAGATACGTTCTTACTGAAAACAAATTAATGCTTTAATATAATTACTGTCCTCCTGAGTAACTGATGTAGCCATTATAAATTGCTATGAAAATAAAAAGCAGCAGAAATGAGAGGGTTGTCAGCTATTATAAGATATTGCATTCTCTGTCTATTTGAGACTCCCCCCACCCCCAGAAAGTGTGTTTCAGAATAGATTATTGAAACAAACTCCACAGGAAAAATAGGCTATTTTTTGTTGCATAGTTTGGAAGATTTGCAGAGGAAAGAAAACTCTAATTTAGATAGGAATCATGAAAGTTTATCTTGGCTGAGAATGTAATTATTAATATTATAAAAACTGTTCAATATTCATTGAAAGAAATTGCTAAAGAAATGGTTTCCCTAGCATTACCATTCATTTAGAGCTCCTTCTAAATGTGCTTGTGGCAATTTCAGGCAAGTGTAAGACACAGAAATGCTGAGACCGTGACAGAATGGGGCTAACCAAGGAATATGGAGGTTTGCCACTTATGTTCCCCTGTTTTATAATCACATAGGTGCATAGAGACATGCATATTGAAGCAAGCACTTTTCACACAATCATTAGCAGATTTGCAAGAACTGGAGATCAAAGATGTACAAAGTAATCCCAGAATTTTACGGATTTGAATAACTTTTACAAGGGGCAAGCCTGGGTCTTCCAGAATATGTATTCTGAAATGCTTCCTCCAGCCCTGCAGGTTGCATATGATGTGGTCACTGAGATTACATGACTACTGACAGTTATATTGTGTAGGTATTTACCTGCAGATATTTACCTGTTCCTCATCTCCAGTTAAGACCTTTTTATATCTGGAACTTGCTTTGCAGTCAGCTGCAGTTCTGAACATACAAAGACGTTTGTATCAGAAGGAATATGGCAACAGATATTCAAGCCAAGCAATTGTAGATCCTCCAGCTTTCTGACTCTTTTCTAAAGTTAAATGTTACTTTAATGGACGTTCACTTAATGTTCTTTGATTTGTGCTGTCTGATAGGTTACGTACAACAGCAATTCACAAAAGTTATCTCCTCCTCTTATTTTTTTGGTTACAAATAAAATGCAAAGCTCAACACATGTTAATGGGACTCCCAGAAGGGAAAAAATAGGCAAAACTATGTAAAAGTCACAAAAGTAATTTGGCTTAATTAAATAAAGCCTAACATTTTTATTTCCCTGATGGATGCATTACCTGAATCAATAGGAATGTATACAGACTAAGGGCAGAAGAGTACAAATCCAATCACAAAGTCTTTTCTTTTCACTATTGTACAGAACAACGGTAAAATGGATAATCTGCTAACACTTTCAGTTAAAAATCCCAAAGACATATTTCATGTAGATCTACAATGAAAGCAAATGCTAAATAAATGCCTATTTACTTGCAATAATCAATTACTGAAGATAACTACTGTTAGTGCAGATTACTACTGATATTACCGATACAGGCCTGTGTCTACTATATGGTAGATATGTTTGTTCTGGTTTGTAATACTGAGTAAGTATTCAATATACAATAAAACAATCCAGTACTTTTGATCTTTAAAGCTTTTAAAATATTCTGCCCTGTCATTTCTTTTCCACCCAACTCCACCACAGATCTGTTGGCCAGATATCCACATCCAGTGCATGCACTGCTACAGCCTCTGGTTTTCTATGGTCAACAAGGTGCTCACAGTGGGGTTTCCTTCTGTGGGTGCCACTAGTGTGCTCTAACCTCACAGCCTTGGCTGCAGCCACCTTAGGGACATTTCCCTGCAGTACATGCATCTGTCCCTTGTGATGCTCCGAAAGCCATGGGCAACACATTTCTGCTGCTCACCTCCATGTGATGGGATACTTTTACGAGAGCAGAGAATGGACCATGGCCAGGACAAACCTGGAGTGCTGCTGAGCTCCCTTGGCCAGGGACAGTAACCAGCCCTGTGAAGCAACAGCATCAACTCTCTGCCCACCAGGCTAACAGGAGTGCCAACAGGCTGTGCCACTGAGGGGAAAGGCATGGCTGGGCACTGCTGCATGCATTTGTTCCTGTGATTTCCAAAGAGTTTGGTCTAAACAAGCCTCTTGGTCCCCAGTGCCAGGCACTGTGCAATGGCTTTCTCTCCCCAAGAGGGACTGCAATGAGAAGCGCTCACTCATCAATCCACTGTCAGCCACTGTGAAAACAAACACAACCTGAGATGAGAGGATGTTGTTCCTCCTTCCTAGTTCACGTGACAGTTTTGGCTGTCTCACAGGCTCATCTTCCCCCCCCCCGCCCCGCAGTGCAGGGTGAGTACCTACACCTTAAAAAGAATGAGCACAACATTAAAATAGTTTTATAGCTGCTCCCAGTTGCCTAAAAGAGTCTCTACCTGGAGATGTTCAGGGAAAAACTAAGCCACAGCAACTTCCCCCAACAAAGGAAAAATACTATATATATTCTTGGAGGCAGAACAAAACTGTAATCTTATCCAGCATTTATATCAGCTGTGTCTACATGGACACAGTGAAATAAGGTCCTAAAAATCATCCTGGCAGTTTTGTAAACAAATAAACTATAAGATCTTATCCAGTGTATAATTTTATCTGCTCAGGTGATAGATTTATTGTGTTAATATGAAACATGGCTTTAAAAAATTGTGATTGCCTGTAATCTAGCCAGTCTTGATTGTATCAACATTTTGCTGTAAGGTAAAAATGTGATTCTAAAAAATATTCTGATCTTGTGCAATCTGGAACTTACATGGGAGAGATCTTATCAAGATGTATCCAAACATTAGTTACAACTCAAGAAAAAATGAAAAGAGAGAGAGATCTGTATGGCAACACTAAATTGTGTTTATCTTCTTCAAGGCATGGACTCTAGTCCATTGACTGCTAAAGACTGCTTTGTAGGTTTAAAGAATAGTATCTGGTATGAGACTGTGCTCTCTGCTGTGACTGAAAAAATACCGTACACAATGAAGTTTCCTCCAGCCTGCTCTCCCCCTCCTTCTGGTCTTTTTATGCCAAAACAATCTAATTAATATTAATGCAAAAATAAGGTTACATTTCCAGCCATCTGCAGACAGATTCCTCTATATTAAACATTTCTGTAACTCCACTGACTTCAGTACAGAGACTCGCTTTATTGTGGTGTAAGGTGACTCTGTAAATTGCTTCTACAGATTAGAATAAAGCTCTGAAGGGGAGGCTAATGGAGCAGCTGTCATTAGAAAGGTTCAACAGTTCCACAGGAAAATATAAGATTTAAAAATGTATGAAATCCTGGTAGATAAGTAGAGAAAGAACTTTAAAAAGATCCAGGCCATGCAATGTGAAAGTAAAGGAATAATCACTATTTTTGTAAAACAGCTTTTTAAAGAGAATCTGCTCATCTAGAAATTATCCTATGGCTCAATATATCTGATTAACCTCCTATGTTAGTCTATTCCCTCTGGAATGGTTATTCCCCCTGGTGTTACTTAGAGAAGATCACGGCTGGGTAAATAAGCTTTTAACCCATGTTAACACTTTTTATTTTACTTTTAATAGTTGACACCATTCCCAAATGCAATGAACTTATACGAAGTAAAAGGTGAACTTGGACAAAATGTTGGAGGGAACCGTATTTTGCCAACAGATCCCCAATCCCTTTACATACAAATTCTGAACACTAACTGTGTTCATAGTGGTTATCCAGCTAAGTCTGGCCACAAACCTGTTGTACTGGTTTGCATAAAGGGATCAGTCAAATTGGTCCAGTGACAGTACCTTGTACGTACGCCTGTACGATGAGGTACTTACAATCACAACTGCCTGAAGTCACATCTCTTCGACCATAGAAAGGTATTTACTACTTCTAAATTTTTAGTTTGTGGCAACTACTTTAAACACATTATTAATATTACCTTAAGGAACATGAAATATCAGTGGCTTCTTCTGAAACATCATTGACTTTTGCTAACCTGAAGCAAAGGTACCTGAGGATACTAAGGGCCTACGCTGACCGGCCTTGGGGCACTCTCATAGCCTTCTTCATATGCTTTGGAAAATTCAGTTCCAAAACATAATTGCTTCTCTGGGGGACAGTCACTAGTAAGAAAGGCCTTCATCTGAGGTGTTGTTTTCTAACTGGCTGGAACTGCCAAGACAGAACTACAACCAGCACACATCTGTTGAGAAGGCTGAGGTTTCACGATGGATTACACTGGATCATCTGATGGATCAGTTTAAGACACGATCAGGCTGGGTGTGATCTGTGTGGAGTTAACAGGAGCACAGGGTAGGTTTTTGTGCCATTGTTGAGCATGCCACACAAAACACCCTCATTCCCCAAGGAAGCAGCTCTGGAAGGTGGCCTTGCAGGCTGGTGTAGCCTCTTGCTTTTAGCCTTCTACTCTGGCATGCTTGGTAGCCTGTTTGATCTCTAGGAAATTATTTGATTGGATATGTTTTTTCTCAACTATATGACTGTGTTCTGCTCACAATGCTGCTGCTAATGGATTGCAACAGTCATACCCATCAGCAGGTAACACGCCTCCCTGGACCTTCTCCTGCCACACCATGTCTGTGTTGGTGAGAGAGGGATGGGTGGTGACTGTAGTTCAGGCTACAAGGTGGGGAGGATCATGAAAAGGTGTCAATGCTCACAGGCAGGGAGGCAGTATTCACAGGGCTCACTTCTGAGCTTCGCCTTTGTGTGTTGCATCAGTGAATGAATGCACTCTTCCCTTAACTGCAAGGGAAAAAGCTGTCCTAGTCATTTGTCAGCTGCTCCTGGCAGCTCCAGCTTTCTTCCTGAGCTGTTTGGAGTAGCAAGGTCATCAGTCCTCCTAGCAGTCTATGAGAATACATCACTTGTTCGCTAGCCATATTGTCTTGATTTGATGCATGTACCAAAACAAGGAGCATTGCATGCATGGGCTTTAAAGGTTGCACTAGAGGTAAGGACAAGATGTTAATCTCTTGTTTGCTCTCCTGCAGGACACAGAGGTCTTCTTCAGCCAAAAAAAGGTACCGTACCGTTGCATTTTCAGGCCATGGTAGACCTCCACTGGTATGTGGCCATCATCAGCGGCAGGCAGCATGGGTAGCTGCATGACACCTGTGTGTCCCACAGCTCTAGCTGGGCTAAGCCCAGCCAGGCCTGCTTGTAACAGCCACAGGAGCCCTGGATATCAACAGAGCTGTGAAGTTGCTACCTAAGTGTGGCAATACCATCTTTGTGTGCCCCCTGCTTCACGGAGCCGTTCACTAGCATCAAGACACCTTACCAAGGGACCTCAGTTGCTGCCTTGGTGAATTCCACGTGACACTGCAAGGTGGTATGAAAGGGAAGGCCTATTTGGATCGCATTCAAGGCAGACTATCAGTTAGTCAATGAAATAATTTTTTTTTGCTATATTTTACAGCAAATGGAAGATGGTATTTTCGCACTCAAGGGGGAATGGTGGGACCCATTTTTCTTGTTTTGCTACTTACAAGAGCAAGAAAAGTCTAAGTCAGTGTTTTGTAGGGAACCTGAAATGTTCAGCATCTCATATTTTCTGAGTTCGTAGCTCCTTCTTTCTGTGTTTCCCCCAACACCATCTCCCATTTGCTTTTGTCTTATTCTTTTGTCATTCCTTCCCCCTCCACCTTTTCCCTTCCAGTGTGACTGGCTGCCTATGGCAGACAATGGGCTCTGCACAGATCTTAATGATATCCTACTCCTTTGTGCCCGAGCCTCTCACCTGGAAAGCAGGCTGCTTGTGCAAACAGTACAGTGAACCAGAAACATTTAATTGGTATGAATTGTGCAAACAGTGATATCAAATGCAAAGAGAGATAAGAACAGAAATCAAATGCAAACAGATTGCGTGAGCAAACTGGAAAAGTAAATGAAGTCAATGATAGTAAAAAAAAAGTACAAATATTAAAGGAAAATAATGGCAGCACAGGTGCATAAAAATATTGAAAAAAGGCCATAAAACACTAATAACATGTAAAAACCAAGCAACAGTGTAGGCAGTGACAATTCTCACGGTGCAAATATTCTGTAGTGTTGAGAAAACGCAGGTGGTAACATTCATGGTACCACAAAAGGAAGATAAAACTTAAGAAATAAACCAGAAGGTGCAAATGATATAAACTTGTGTTGGCACTTGAAACAGTGACAACTGCTGAACATGGCAACAGCCAGCAAAACTGCTTCTGCATGAAACAACTGCTCCAGCAAGAGCAGAGAGGGCTGAGGGCAAGGTGCAAGGGCTGGAGGGTTACACACAGGCTGCACGGCTAGAGGGTGGCTGCTACGGGCTCCACGGCAGACAGTCCCAGATGACCTCTTGCTCCGGCAGCTCTGGCTGCTGGGATGCGAGAGGGGGTGGGAGACGTGCTGGTGTTACTGCTGTTCAGGGAGCAGACAAGCGGCCTGTGGGGAAGGGTGCTGGAGCTTAGGTGAGCGCCTAAGTGAGAAGTGGGCTAACCTGGATAGCTATCTGGAGGGGATGCTCTAGTGACAGAGCAGGCATATGGCTGGGGTACTGGGGTACCGGGGTACCGGGGTACCGGACCACAGCATTGTTGGCAGAACTCCTGACTGCATTTGTGTCTTGCAGTTATTATTAAAAACACACATGGAAGGAAAGAACCTGATGAATTGGCTAGGTGTGGTTGATATTGCTGGCCTGATCCATCTCTTCAACCCAAGAAAGCCCTGGAGATTCTGGGAAAATTCCTGACTAGTATCAAAACATCGCTTTGCTCTGCAGTGCTCTCCTTTGCCAGGCATTCTTGTTCCTCCTCCTCCCTTGCAGCCAGCTTCTCCAATAGACAAGGAGAACATCTCCTTTCCCACCTTCCTCCTCTGTTGAAGCATCTGCCTTGCTGAGTTCTGGTGGGTGCTGGCTCACTCTTAACTTGGGGGCCAAGTTGATCTGCTGGGCAGGCAGACCTCCAGCCCAGCTTCTACCCTGGGGACTTCTGCTCCTTCCCTCCTCTTCTTGCCTAGAATACATGAACTGAACCACAATGCACTGTTGTACAATGTTTCTGTTGTCCCATCCTCTGCACATTCAAATTTAAACATCTTCAGTCACAGGGAGATCAATTTTTGTGTCATTAAGTAGAATAGCATAAATTATCACCATGTAGCTTCTGTGTTTGGAAAGACTTTACCCCAAAGAAAACAACACCATTCCAGGTCATGACAGAGTGACATATTTCCCCTAGCTTCAAATGCTGATGAGGAGCAGAGGTAAACTAAAGAGTGGGTAAATTTGCAAAAATGATGAACATAAAAGTAGGTAAATTCTGTTGTCCAAACCTGGAGGACAGAAACTCTATGTACTTGTGTATGCCTTTCATACCACAGCAAGGAAGCTACAAAGTTCCAGCTAAATACTAGGAAGCCTGTGCTTGCCTGCTCTGCTTTCCTGTCCAAGAACGGATTGGCAATATTGTGCATTTTTTCTATACTTTATTTCTAATTCCAGCTAGAATTTTAAAAAAGCAGAAAAACTTAAGTGCCT
Organism: Fregata magnificens; assembly: GCA_013389945.1. Lineage (NCBI taxonomy): Eukaryota > Metazoa > Chordata > Aves > Suliformes > Fregatidae > Fregata > Fregata magnificens. The sequence continues at coordinate 81,453 of WAAD01031546.1, forward strand.
GGAAACAATTTAACCAGTTTTCTCTCTAAGGCAAAAAAAAAAAAAAAGGGAATTTTAGTTTTTGTTGGAAGGAAAGGTGAAGATTTAAGCCTCTACTCCATTCCCCTGTCAAGACTTGGTATCCCATCTTTGGATTTAGTTCTTAATTCTAGCTACTCATCTCAGTTTACTCAGTTTTATGACTACTATAATTTAGCAATAACAAGATACAAAACACAGATGGAACATTCTGTCTAAACAAAATATATTTATATTTGCACTATGTTACAAAAACTCCTTCTAATATAAATGCCTTGCTATTTCCATTCTGCTGTGTTTGATTTTCAGTATTAAACTATTCCTATGATTCATTAATACCATGTCCAAAATATATTCCAGCTAAAATGTTTAGGAATACTTTCATGATATATGTTAGTTTATACAGCCATATGTTGAACATGAGAATAGTAACTACTTAGTCTCAAGGCGTGTAAAGATCCAAGAGAAATTACCCACAGTACCTGTAATTGGAGTTCTCTTAAAGGTCATAACCCTCTATAGATCCACACTTACCCTCCTTCCTCCTCTTGGGATTTGGAATACATTAGGCTTAGGATGGATTGTTTAGTTCTCTTTAGACCATAAAGAAACTGATGAAGAATAAGTCACATGGTGCTCCCTGTAAGGCTTGTATATAACTTAGCATATATAAGTCAGCCTGACAGATGGCCAGAAATAAGCTTTCCAGTAACATGATTCAAATATTGCACTAAAAGTAATCATGATCTTCAAGTCATTTCAGTTACATAAAAGTAGTTTAATTTCCTTCCACTCTTATAGCATTTACCAAGCCTCTTCCTTAAAGATATGAGAGCTGGTTTGGCTAATAAACAATACCACTATCTTTGACTGAAATATCAAACAAACAAAAAAACCCCAGAAAGTATTATTTTTTTGGTATAAGAGGGTTGCAAAAAAATTACTGTAGGAACTTCTGGTTCTCAACCATGACAACGATGCAACACTTTATTTATCATCCCAGATGGGGCTTTCACGCTTTCTGTGCAAAAGATTGCTACTTTAACTTACCTCTCCAATACTGAGTGCATGAATGTAAAAGGGCTGGTTTGAAGTTATAGCTTTCAGTGTAGATAGCAGTTGCTGTATTATAACTCTGATTTCCTCCTGAATATATAAAAATGTTTACTTTTTCACAAAGATTTTTTTTCCCCTTTGTTATACTTTCAGTTATTTATTTCAGCATCACATAGTATTAAAATGCTTCCATAGAAAAGGTCACTCTTTTTCCTTTCAAAACATTTCTTTGCGGTTTCTGTTCCCAGGGGTACACAGAGAATCAACAATCGATAAGAGAACATCACATAACACTCTGACTTACCTTTGAGGAATATCATTTAGGTCAACACATTTTATCAGGGAAAGACTTTTACAGCCAATCATTTTCCTTTTAATGACATTTTCTAATCACTAGGTAAATTTTCCTTGAATAGCAATAATACAGCTCTGTTATTCAGTTTGATGCATTTTAACAGGAAAAAAGCACTTAAAGACTTCATTCTGATAAATCCTCTTTTCCTGATTGCAGCCTGTTTTTTATGAATTGAAGTGCTCCCTTGTTATAATTCTGAGCATTCCTGAAATGGATAGAGACTTGGTATCCTAAAGGATGGCTTAGTAAATTTCCGCTGCACCGTATAACCAGTAGGACACTAACAGAATCCTAACAGTGGTATCCTGGATTGTCTTACCATCTCTGAAATCTTTAATTTTAGTGGAGCAAGCCAATTCAAATACATACAGTTCTGCTATTTAAGATCAAGTACATCTTTTTAAAAACACTGTTTGAAGTTCAGGAAGGCTTTCTTACGATGGTCAGAAAGCTATCACAAAACAACATAGAAGACTTCCTTTAAAAGGCATGGTCATGGGTTGCTGTGAACAAGGTCACTGTTCATAGGCCACTGTCAAAAACAAATCTAAATGCCACATAAAATAGTTAACCTTATCACTTTCTCAATTTACTGGAAGACGTAGAAGAGACAGAACAAATTGTGATTTTGGAATCATGTTAGTCATGAGGAGATGTATCGAGGTTATCGATTTCTATGTAATAGGAAAAAATAATTTTAAAATATGCATCCATCAATCACTGTAGTACTTGGCAATTTCTATAATTTAACTCCTGCTTTCCAATGTGGTATGAACAAACATTGATCTCCTTGGAGACACATATGAAAGCCATTTAAGAAAAAAATATCATCTTTACAAACTCTCTGCTCAGTTTCTGTACTGCAGACAAAAGAAGTTGAAATAACATCATGTTTGCATAGCGCGTCATGCCCTCAAAAGTCTGATTATGCCAGCTGTGAGGTTGTCCAACCAGTCATATGCATTATGATCACATACTTTTCATAGGTTCATTTTATTGTTCAGTACAGAGAAAGAAAGCAAGTTCAATATTTTATTTTCTCTTCATTATTCAGAGCATAGTCCTATGCTTAGGATACATCCTTCACACCTTCCATTGCATTAAAGAAAGGTTAATTCTATGCCACTTACCAGCTTATGCAAAGGATGTAAAGAAACTCTAACATGGAATGTAATACTTGCTCCATTTACTTCCATCTTTCTCACACAGCATGCATCATTTAGTGGAAGAAAAGATGAAGGGTGCTGGATACAACAAACAGGAAGAATATCGGTCATTGACACTGTTATGCAGTAGGACAGGTAAGAGAGGGGATGGCTGGGGCTGAAAATAATGTAGGTTTAGTTCTGGAAGGCCAGCTTGTGCTATGCTTGTGAAGGAGTGGCACAGAGGAACAAGATTGCCCAAGCAGCACAGAGCACCAGCTGGAGATCACATACCCAGATGTAACTCCAAATCTGCACTTC
>WAAD01031549.1:0-85679 GCA_013389945.1 Fregata magnificens
CTGCAGCCAAGGCTACCCCAACCCTCACATCCTCATGTGGAATGTGATGCTGGTTTTTGGGTGATATTAACACAATTTGCTGCCTTGATATATGGGTAGAGCAGTATGCAAAATATTTTTTCTTACAACAAAAAACCTGTTCTTTTATTTTTGCTTCTTTTGTTATCTGCTTATGAGTGGTTTTCCATTGCAAAATTATTGGTTAATAGCATTTTTCATTTAGCAAGTTGCATTCACATCCGTAGGAAAGTCCAGACCTGCAGGGCTGTCAGTACAGAACCAAATTAAGTATCCATAAATTTGCATCTATGGTATTTTCAGTTTGACTTGAGGGGATGAGTTCTTGATGGAGTAAAGAACCACACAATTTTTTTTTCCTTCTGAATTGCATAGAAATAATGTTATATGAAGCACTTTTTTCTGATTAGGCACCTCATTGATAGTATTTGCATTTTATTTTTATTCTTTTGTTACATGACTAACTAGAATGTCATATTTTGTTTAAATGGCTTGTCTGTTTTGAAGCTTATGAGAGAATTACGTGTTGGACTCTGGTTGAGGCAGTGCTAAATGGCATATTTGAAGAAACTTTCTTTTTAACCATTAGAAAAAGTCAGTGGCAGGAGTAAAATTCTGTTAAAAGTTTACTGAAGGAAGGGTATTGTTTTATGTGTGTTTGAATCTTCTTTTGTTCAAAACTCTTAAGAGAATACAGCTAATTAAAACAAAGAATATTTTCCCTTTTCCCGCCCCCCTTCCCCATCTCTTCCCTATCCCTTCAGATTCCTTCAAAATATAATCTTCCTATCTGGAAGTGCAGTAGTCCACTGCCATAGTCATCAGGAAGTCAGCATTTCAGCAGCAGTGAAGTGACTTCTGAATTAGTTGTCATTTCACCCGTGCCTAAGCTTGCATAACTTATTCGGATGCCTGCATATTTTCATGCATGTTATTCCTCCCAGGTGGTGTTACCTTTCTGGCAGAGGTTATTTTCAGCAAGCAGGTGGTTTTTCTGAATTATGTAGGTCCTTGCAGATACTATAAACTGTGTATAATTTCTCAACTGTGATGAGACAGAGCTGATTTTTCCTTGTTAGCAGGTACAGGAAAATGTATTTCAACGTTTATCTGAAGAAAGATAGTTCAAGGAGTACAGGAGAAGCTTGGACCTCTGTCATTGGAAACTGGGAATATTAGGTATCTTTCCTTCAAATTTTATTTCCAAATCATCTTATTTAAGGATTCTCACATGAAAATAAAATCTAACTTAACATAAACCACATATATCTGTGTCCTTTATTGTCTCAGAGATTATTTATAAGCTGGGTTGAGCACTCGAGAAACAAGTAGGACAATCTGAAGCTTTCACCAAGAGAACTTTTGCTGTGGTACTTTTAATATTAGTTGTGATGTCATCGCAAAATAGGTATAACTCAATGAAAACTTGCTGTGTATTGAATCATTGTTCAGGGAAGCAAACTACAACTACATATTGTTTCCCCTTATAAAATGTTTCATTTTAATGAAAGTTCCATATCACTGTGGCACATGCATTCACTTGATATCAAAGATTTACACTATGAATTTCATGCAGTGCCTGGAGACAAAAACTTAAGCTGCTTTTGATTAGCAAGGGTTGCACTCAGGAAAACTTGCTTCTTTATTTTAATTTATTGGAGAATATTTGTGAAATGTTTTTTACACAGATTACTATCATAATTTCAAGTAATGTGGCAAAAGGGGATTTCAGCCTTCTCTACATTCCGTTTTGATCCTCAACTTTTCCCAAAGATCAATACAGCTTCATACATTTGAATTACCTATATTCTGCAACTTCTGTTAATACAAAAGGGTTAGTAGTCAAAATTGATGTAGATTCTTAATTTCTAGCATAATATGGAGAAAGATTATTGCACTAATTATGTTCGTATAGTAATATATATTGTGCTATTCATTTCTCATGGCCTGAAATATTAATTAGATCTTATTTGTAGAATTACAGTTCACACATAAAATGACTCGAATTCTTAAATGGTTTCAGATAATAGATGTCCAACAAAACCTTTGTATCTATTAAAAATATACTTCCCCTTCAAAGGCTATATTTGCAAAGAGTGTGTGTGGAGAATTTTTTGTCACAAGGCTTTGGTGTAAATTCATATCTCCTGTTACACAAGAAGTATGTATTGTATGTCTGTATGACGTACACATACGAACATACATACATTTCAGCAACAATAATGTCTTTTTTGTTACTTATTGAGTTATTTCACAGGAAGAGTTGATGAATTACTTCTGTTACTGAAAGTAACTGGAGAACTGTCATAAAAAAGGACCTTGCATCAGCATGTGGGAGCACTGCCTCCCAATGGTGTTAAGTTTTGCACGTAGTTCTCCGAGGTTAAGTTACCTCTCCTTAATTATGAAAGAATGGCCACTGCAGCCCTTTAAACCCAAACCTGTCAAAGGTCTTTACAGGTTTCTGTTTCCACAGCAACATACCTTATGCTCTTTAAATCTTTAATTTAATTTCAAATGCTCTTGCTTTTCTATGAACTCCTTCAAGTTTGTCAGCATCTCTTTTAGTAAAGTCTTGAGAGATAAATTTGGAATACACCGTGTGCTATCAAAATCCTGTGCCCTGTTGCCCCATAATGTGCTGCATTTGTGAATACAACCCTAAATTGCATAAGTCGGTTTTGCAGCCATATCACATTGCCAACCCCTGTCTCATTCACTTTCAGCTTTCACCCTTGCGACTCCTATATCATTAATCTTACCCAGACCTCTCCACCAGACTGAGTATTTTTGTATCTGTTTTTAATTGGATTTCCCCAGATATATTAGGTTGCATTTTTTTTGGAAGAGGAAACCCATTTTGCTCCTTTTGGCACATATTTCTAATCTCTCTAGGTCTCTTTGTGTCATGTCATCTAACTCATTGCTTTCCACAGCTCTGTTCAACAGGACTGTTTTCAAATTACTGTCCTGTTCACTCCATCTACCTGATCATCCCTGAAGAGCTAACCGAAACCAGCACTAACTGATCTCCAAAGCCAATCCGTAGGCCATTAACCTTCACTCCTGTTTAGGCTCTATTAACCCACATGATAACCATTTTTACGCTACCCAATTTGAATGATTCCTCAAATCAATTTTTGTCCCCGTATTCCTTCTCATTTCCAAGTGTGAATGAAGCCATTCCATACCTGTCTGCTGAAATCAGCAGCGTGCCTCTAAGTCAGTCTTCCAATATGGGCTGTGGACAGCATAGAGCACATTTCAGTTTCATCTCTGAGAGTTTTACATGTGCTCCGGCTTCCATACCTGGCTTGCAAATATGTATCTGAAGGACAGTAAGATGAGTACAATAATGGAAACCAACTATGGAAGTTAGCAATCACGAATTTATTATCTTCATTATGACTGCAAGTGATGATGAAATTGCTGGGTTTTGCAGTACTAAAATGTCTTCTGTGTCCAGAGTATCCAGTATACTATACGTTTGTAGTTATTCCTGGATGATTAAAATATAAATGGGGAGAAATAATCTCATTTGCATAATAACGTGAATGACTGATTGTTGTTTTTTGTATATCTGTGAACGGTAATGTTTTTTTATTTATTATTAAAAAGTCATTTTTTCCCAGCATTTAAGTGAGACAAAGGTTGAATGCAAAGTGATTCTTGTGCTCTTCAGCTAGAACACCTACAATACAAAGAACTTACTAGAAGGAGGAAAAATGTGGAAGATTTATTTGATTGAATAATTCAAATCTTTTATCTGATTAATATTAATTGCTCATATTATTTTAATTGGATACATAGAAAGATGTGAATAAAATCAAGTGAGATTTGAACTAATAAATGGTATCTGTCCTGTAAAGTCAAATTTTAATTAATCTGTTAGTGTACCAGCCTTTTCATGATAGTATTCTGCAGCTTCAGCTTTATTCATTTTATCCAAAAGCCATATAGGCTGTTTTTCATCTGTAAGTGCTCCAAATCTGCAACACATCACATTCCCCAGTTTAATTCCTGTGATGGAATGAAAAGCCACAAAATGTCCCATTGTGCTATACAATACTGTGGAAATGATATCAGATGCTATAAGCAATTTTTTTTTTTCTTTTTTTTTTTTTTTANTTAGAGGCATGGTTTGGATTCTGACCTGCTGCAAGGCTGTGTGATGCCTTGTTGCCATGCAGACAGTGATTACAGTGAAGATGGGTTGCAATTACATTGAACTAGACTGCCCATATTCACTTTTGGTTATTATCTGCATGTGGAGTGTTTTCATTAACTACGCGCTGGAAACATCCTGACTGAAATAAGCATCTTCTGCTATTTGATTTGTGCCTATGTATGCATGTATGTGTAATGATTACTGCGGTACTTAGAGGAATGCCAGAATAGCATGTCGTCAAATGTGAAATTCACCTCAGGGCAATTATATACTGTCAAAGAAATCAGTTTCTACAAAACCTTTTAATTGCCAAGTAGTCAGAAAGAAACCATCAAAAGATCCATAGCAACCACTGTCAGGGTGGCTGACCAAGTGAAAAAGTCTGCTGTGAGCTCTGTTACTATGGATATATATGAAATACATGCAGGAGTTCCTAGTTAAGTTTCATTTCTTATAAATTCCAGACCTTTGACATATTGCATATAGCCAAAGTGGAGAGCCAGATTTTTGATTGCTGCATCTGTCTCATTCATCAGCTGCACAAAGCCAACAAAAGGGCACCGAAAAGGAGTAGCTGACAATTCCCAGGGAGAGGGGAATTCTGCATTAGGATATGTTATGGAAACATGGAAGGGAACAGGAAGAAAATTAAAGGTGTGTAATAGGCAGAAGCAGAGTGAGACCTCAGGTGAAAGTAAAAAATGGGTAGATGTATGGCATTGCTGGAGGATTGAGACACGTGTCCCCCTTAAGCACAGTACAATTGTACTCTTACACCTGTGTGGTACCACACCTGAGAATACTTCTCAGGTTCATACCATGTATGGAGGAGCAAACTGGTCTGCTTTTGATGGCAGGTGGCTTATGAACTCTGAAGAACTGTCCTTTGGGAACTGAAGTTACTAAGAAGTCCTCCTACAACCAGCTGCCTGCTGCAAATAGCCTTACGTAGGTCTCTCAGCTCCGTAGGATAGGGAGCGTCTCACAAAGTTTACAAGGTACAGTACAGATACATCAGGCTTTTGTGTTATGAGGTGGCTGGAAAATACTGGATGTAATAATGATTTATATTTTCTCATCTCTGAGTTCAATGTGTGAAACACTAATGCATTAGCAATATTTATGGACGGTAATAAAGAAGATTAATTCACTTGTAACGACCACTGATGAGCTGTTTTTCCTTAATGCTTCCTTTTTTATAAGAAGATTTAAGTACCTAACATTTTGTATTCCATGGAGAAAACACAAGGACTTTATTCCCTTTCTGTATTATTCAGTATGGACATGAAAGAAGGCTAATGGCATCCTGTGCTGCAGTAGGCAGAGCATTGCCAGCAGGTGGATGGAGGTGATCTCTCCCCTCTACTCAGCACTGGTGAGGCCACATCTAGAGTACTGCGTCGGGTTCTGGGCTCCCCATTACAAAAGAGACATGGACATACTGGAGGGAGTCTAGTGAAGGGCTACAAAGGTGATTATGGGACTGGAGCAGCTCTCCCATGAGGAAAGGCCGAGAGCCAGGACTGTTCAGCCTGGAGCAGAGAAGGCTCAGGGGGATCTTATCAATATATAGAAATACCTGTGGGGAGAGTGCAAAGAGGACAGAGGACAGGCTCTTTTCAGTGGTGCCCAGTGACAGGACCAGAGGCAATGGGCACAAAATGAAACACAGAAAGTTCCCCTGAACATCAGGAAACACTTTTTTTCCACTGTGAGGGTGACCAAGCACTGGCACAGGTTGCCCAGAGAGGTTGTGGAGTCTCCATACTTGGAGATACTCAAAAGCCATCTAGTCATGGTGCTGGGCAACTGACTCTAGGTGTCACTGCTTGAGCAGGGGGGTTGGACAAGATGACCTCCAGAGGTCCCTTCCAACCTGAGCCATTCTGTGATTCTGTGGTTAAGCTAGAGTGGTATTGGTGAGGATGGGATTTTGGAAGAGTTACAACAGACTTCTATCCAGAAATGATAAAAGTACATGCTGAAATTCCTCTAATGGGACATGGTATATGGCTTCTGCTCCTCCAGAAAGAAAGTCACAAATACTTCAAAGAATAAAATGTTAGGCGTGGCTTTGTATGTTAAATATTTGCAAGAAATGAGGAATTTCCAGTATGTGTGAAAAGTCTTGCAGATCCCACTAATTTAATGGATTTTACCACAAGTATTAATTTATGCTATGTCCTCTTATTAATTGAAATTCTTCTGTTTACTTTCTTCTGTTTCATCAACCAAGGAATGAAAAGTAAAAATCCCAACAACAGGTCACCTGCTTTCTATTAAAAATAGATTCAACCACTCACTGTGTTCAGCTGATAAAAGTGGCACTCTTCTATTAAGATTTGCCCCTTGTTTCTCTTCCTTCATAAATCCTGCCCAGAACATTCATATAGTAGTCAGTAACCAGACGAAACCAGTTCATACTAGACTAGCTTTATCACCATTCATATGTTGAAAGCTTTAAGAAGCTGAAAGGTTGCCCAACCATAGAGGTAGCTCACAATAAGTACGCACATAGGCGAAAACAAAGGACCAGCTGGCTGGAGTCGTGTTTCTGCTATCCGGTAGTGTATGACTAAATAAAAAAATTATTAGAGACTGTTCCTTCTTCATGCCTTCTCTCAGTCAGTAGTGTTGCAAGCTTCCTGAGCTGCAAATTCCATCCGATTCAATGACTTTAACAGTGGCAGTGTGTCTAACATCCTTTAAACCCAGTATGTTGTAAAAGAAACTGGTTTGCTGGGAGCCCTTGAGAAAACTTCCTTGTTCTACTACTAGGGAAGATTTGATAACCAAAAATATGGCTGGATTCCTGATCTTCTTTGCATAAGTTGGAGTAATTCTAATCAGGAGCACAAGACCAGTAAATAAAAATTTGTACTCCTGCCTTACTTGCACCACATTTATATTTTGTATTTTTAAATGAATGGATACAAAATGCTTGATTGTAAGGGTTCAGCATGCTCCACACAGGTGTATGTGGTGGTAATGGAATTGGCCTTTGATGAGTTGCTGACATTACAGAAGACAGCCAACTGTTTACTATTCCTTGCTAAACTGCCCTGAGAAACCTGAAAAGACATATAATTTAATAAAGGTTACTAACTCATTTAAAGCTAACTCTAGATCTGAAGATTGCTACTTATTGTATTTTGGTACAAAACCCTCTCAATTCAGACAGAAGGAAGAGTCTACTTGAGACTTCAGGTTTGTAAGGATAAAGATGCAGGTTCTGACAACCTGAATTCCACTTCAGTCTCATTGTACAGTGCTTCCTATTAGCCACTCATCTCTGAGGACCTACCAGCAGGGAACAGAAAATGCTGGACAGGAGGAATTGAATGTAAATTACACCACCAGAATCTGTGCTCATGCAAGAGTCCTAATGCCTACTGTCAGCTTTCAGAAGTCCTAAAAGACATAAAAACCAAAGTCAACAAAGTAGAAAATCAGTCAGGGGAGAGATGCATGATAGGATAAGACTATCTCAGAATAAATACATACCACACTTGTTAAAAGATCATTTCTCTTGGAGAGAGAATATCAGACAAAATGTTTACTTCTGAGGGGAAGAAGGGAAGACAGAAACATCATTAGCAATCTATGTTTGTGATTTGTGGGTTGCTGGAGGCAAAAAGCAATATTTTTAAGGAAAGACATATGATGTGACAACTTTATGATAAAAAATGTAGTGAAGAGAAACAGAACAAACAATACATCTTGATTTTTTTCTAAAACCTATATCTCAGGCTCTGTTTCTGTCACCAGTGCTAATAAGTTTGGTGGTCATTGTTGAACAAAGGTCATGGTTGTGGTTTCACTTACAGAACAAAATATATCATTGCTGAGCAAACCTAAAGAGAACAGAGAGAGAAAGAAAAGAGATAGGGAAAGGTCTTGCCACTCCCTCTGCTCTGCCCATCTTCAAACAGGGAAGTGTGTAAAGGTGAGTTATGGAAAAGAAGCCCAAGAGTTTTTTAACTTCTGGACATTGAAGAGTTTCAGGGCTTCCAGCCACTACCTTGGAAACAGGATCTCAGAGAAGGACCATCAGTGGCTCATCCCAGCCGAGGAGCTGACTTGCTGCATTACTGTTTTCAAAGTTCGGTGAACAATTTAAAGATGTGAATTGCTGTCTCACATTTGTACACCCAAAGGGGCGGCATCAGCTTGAGAAAGGGTACCGACACACCGACATGTGCATGATTTGCACATATGACTGCTTGTTGCATTCAATGAAACATCTCTTGCTAATGGGAGCTCCACATTCTTCCTAACAGTGAGTACAATTTTATGAGCTCAAATTAGATCCTACCTTTGAAAAAACCAACACTGTTCTGGGCAATTCTTAGGTGCTCAGTATTTTACCTTCTTCCACTACCCTCTTGTACTATTGTGGTTTTAACTACTAATCATTTGTGTTTACTGTTTATTTTCTTCAAGTATCTGAGATATGCTTTGTTTTGCCAGTTTGAGACAGGGACTGAGAAAGTACTGGAGATGCTTTGCACTTATTTATTGTACCTTGAGGTACTTTGCAATTATTAGTTAACACTACAAATAGTAAATGTTGAAAGTGTTGGCAGTTTCAAACAGTTGTATGAGTTTCAAACACTCGTACAATAATCAATTACCTTACACATAACAACAACCTCACAAGTGTTTGCTGTAATCATAAATCATTATATTCTCATATCTTCTGCTAGTTTTGCAGTTTAGAGTTCTTTTATGAATCAGTTCATAATATCTGTGCCCCAAGTGCAGAGATAGCAAGAGAAATTGTAGATCCACTAAATGATATTGAGAGATAGATTTGTGGTAGACCCTCACATCATAAATTTCATGGATATCTTATTTTGGAGGTTCACAGTTCCAGATGAGTTTGTGGCATTTCCAGGAAGGTTCAGTGAAATTTCTCCTATCCGCTGCTATTCAGCTGCTACTACAGAGGGGAGATCATGTACTGGTAATGTGCAGGCGATTACTAAATTATTGGTCCATAAGGAGAACCAAAGCTACTGAACATTGGCAACACCGCTGCTTGCTTGTTTACCCCCTAGTAAACTTTGCATGAATTAAAAATTCTGGAAAATTCTTAGAGAAAGAAACCATGCAGCTTGCAGAAGCAAGCTGTTGAAAGGGAGACTGAAAAGCCAACGTGTGGCTAGATTGTTGGCTACAGTTGCAGGATATCTCTAAGTCTTAATAAACAGAAAATGGGCCATCAGAAAAAAAGAATCTTCTTATACATTGCTTGACATGTGATGCAAGAAAAAGAGTAGCAGTAGTCAGTTTTGTGATATTCATGCTGAGGAAGAGACTGTGATTAACGGCTCAACACTACAGTCCTGAGAAAAAAATCAAACAGCTTCAGGCCAAACCACCAAATATCTACACATAAAAGCAATGGCTGCAGGAGTTGAGTCTGTATACAGAGCTCCCCGTGATAAAGATTTAAAAAAATGGAGATAACACCTTTTAAATATTTTGATGAGAGAAAAAAGAAAGCAAATAAATGGGACACCATTGTTAGAAATGGTGTCTGAACACAGGAGAGAGCAATTTGATGAGTTCTGAGACAAAAACTGCAGATCAAAAGATGTTCCAAAAACTTGCACAGTTAAGAATTTTTCCATTCCCATATGATTTTAGAGAAAGGAATCCCTAATCAAAGGTTGAATCTTTTATGGAATGTGTGAATCCAGATTACTAGGGAGATTTATGAGAGGAGCAGCTTCATCTCTATAAAGATGTTTCCTATTGAATTTCAAGGGAGAGCACTGAAGTAAAATAGCCATCAGTTTGGAACAAGTGTATCAAGCTAAAGGAAGACAAGAAATAAGATAAAGACAGAATAATAGAGAAAGTAACCCTCATAGGCTAGCATGCTGGAAAGAACAACAAAAAATTCAGAAAGAAAAAGGACTATCGTTTGGGCTATCACACAGAGGGAGGGAAACAAATCCAAGTAAAATCCTAAACTGCAGGTAGTCCAAGGATAAAAAATTCTCTATGTACACTAACTGAAAATGTGGAGCTTTATAATGCACAGAAGTGCATGTCTAGCAGATCTATATGTTCTCAGCGCACAGACTTTGCTGCCAGCAATTCTACTGATGTATTTAAGATCAGTCTGGTGATCCGTTAGATTCTTGCTGGATAGTTCAGCCAGCTGTAACATCATCTCAGCGATAATGGTAAGTGGCAATGTTAGCTTAGAAAAATGTGGTGAAGTGGTATTGATATTTATAAAGCACTGTTCTTTGGACAAATAAAGATATCAATAAGAATCTCATATAATAAAAAAATTGCTAGGCTTTGGGGAAACCTTTTTATTCAAATTTCCTTACAATAGAAATATGTTCAAAAAATTTGGTTGTCAGCTACCTTAAAAAATGCTGAAGCTTTTCTTTTAGAGATAAAAATTAAAGAGAAATTAAAAATCAAACATTTTATGTTCAATATGCTTTCTATGGAAAAAAGACTTGGGATCATACAATATATGCATCTTTGTGTGCTAATATGGCCTTTGGGGTTCTGCTTTTCTCTGATTTTTTTTACAGTGGATGATGACTAGCACTCAGAGTCAAGTCTCCTCAACTGAAGACTCATAATGTGTTTATCTTTTCACTCCTAGCAAAGAGTGCTCCTAAAGTAGCTGGCTAAATTCCCTGTAGAGTTAAGGCAGAGGAGTAGGTGCCTTTAGAGACCTCTGTGAGGAGAGATCTTGATGACCATAGTTTAGGCATGAAATTTAGTTGGACAATAAGTGTTTCTAAAAGCCTTCAGAAACACCACTTCTTTCCATTCAGTGATTATTGTGCTAAAGGACTTAAACAGCATCACTAGGTACCTAAAACTGAGATGCAAATGACAGGATTGAATTTGCTTGACTAGACTGCAGGCTAGTTCTCCACTTTCATAGGTGGATAAGTGAGGGACAAGTACTTTGCGTATGCAATACCTGAGGCAAAAGCACCTCTGGGACCTCACCCAGTGGAGCCACTGGACAATCCATGTGGGAAGGAGACGGAATTTCAAGCTGGAGTTAGCCTTTTTTTAAATACCAAAGTCTATGCCATAGGTTAAAAGTTTATGGAAAGCCAGGCTTCCTCAGTGCTGGAGCCTGTGGAGTTACATGCTTGTTTGGAGTGATTTTTTACTTTGTCATAAGACTGATCCATAATGTAGTTGACACCGATGATGGACTATGGCAGAATTACACATACCAGTAACGGGAAAGTACCTATCCTGTGGAGCAGCTTCAGGTGCTACATTTGTCACTTAAACTGTCTGCTGAAGCACGTGATGCTTTGAAATATCTGACACACTTCAAAGAATTGAACCTCATCAAATCTTCTGTATTTTACAAACTAATACATTTCAATTTGCTGGAAATGTCGAAGGCCAATAACTTGTTTTTAGCTATGTCAGTGGTTCCCAGGCTGCAGGACTGCAATCCAAGATGAGATCATGAACGCAGAAGCAATGTTACCTAAGAAAACTTTGGAAATTGTTGGACCGAAACATTATTTCTCTTGAAGACATTAAGTCTTCACTTGAAGAGAGTGAGGGAAGATGAATTCACCATTTCGCTGATGTTTAGACTGTTACAAATGTAAGATCTTTTCCAATTTAAATATGACTAGCTTTTTCTGTTAGATTTGAGAGATCTTTAGTAATCAGTATCATTCAGAAACACACAAGCAGCCTGAAATAGTCACCTGCCATCTGAACAGGGTCTGTGTCCACCCTCTACTGCAGTAGTTGACTCAGACAGTGGGAATCCTAAGCCCTGTTCACAACTGCTTTGTCCACAAAATATTCTCTCCTTCTCTACTATGCATATCGCACCTCCTACACATTTTAGTGAAATGTATCCTGCGTGAATGGGCTCAGTTTACTGAGCAATTTACCAAGTGTGATGGTATTTCTTCATCATTATTTAGCATTCCACTTACCTTTGCATCATTTGATATGATTTTATCAGCAGTGGTTTTATATTATTTCCATGCCACTGAAGAAGATACTGATTAGTGTCAGCTGTATTGTCAGCCCCTGCTGAATTTCCATAGAAAATAGGCCTAACCTGGTATTTTTAAAGTTTGTTTGTTTTTTTTTTTTTAACTGGATTATATCAATATGTTGGAATTAATAGTCTTTCATAGGATTGTACTGGTTTGGATGAGAATTTTACAGAGAGATTTCTCAGATTCAGGAATGCGTGATGAAAACTAAAGCTAACAAGAGTTCCCTTCCAGAATAATGAGAAATACTTATCTTAGGAATTTGGAAATTCCAAGTGCAGATTTCTCTTTTTCTTGGTTCAGACTAACAATTGGATTTCAACCCAGATTACCCACCACCCAAATGAAATCTCTTACCATACTGTAGCCATTCTTAGAAGGGTCTCAATACCTCTTCTTTGCTTTATATATATAGTTAAGTATTCACTGGGTGAGAGGGAGAAAGTCCTCTCTGGTGACAAGTTCTGTCTAATTTTGTAACAGTTTCTACCACAGAATGCTAATGTTTTTTACATTGCAATTGTCAGAAATGGGAAAGCCTTTTCTAGTCTGTTCCAGTAGAAGCACTAAGTGATGATCTCCACTCACTTTTGAGGGTTTGTCAGTTGGATGATTCCTAATTCATTGATCATACAGATGGCTAATTTTTAAATCAGAATTTTAGATGTCAATACTTAACTATTCAATTATACCTCTGCAGTTATCTTTATAAATCAAACCTGTAATCTCAGGCAACATGAAATGTTATCTGTTTGACAAGATCTATTTTCCTCCTAGCCACACCGATTGACATTAAATGTACTCTTAGCCTTTAATTCCTTCTTATCTGCATCTTGTTCCAACCTTTTTATAACAGCAAGGGGCATGATTAAGAAATGATGAGTTACTGTATTATATCAAATAGGAAGCATGATGCAATAGAGGATGAAATTCCTAAGAACAGAATGCAGTATAATGAGAGACATGACTCTTTCATGTTCTCCTCCACTTTTTCCAAAACAAAAGCAAAAAAAAAAAACATGAGCAAGAAAAATATCCTGTAAAGTATATCTTTTTATAATTAGAACATTGCTGAAAGTTCCCGGAATCATCTCATTTTTGAGAAAGAACTCTGGTGTTGAAAAAGCAAATGCATAGGAAATGTATCAAAGAGCATAAAAAGACCTCTCATCTCCAGTTTTCTTATTGGACTGATTAGAAGATTATCTTTCTTTGCTTTTTTTTTTTTAAGTAGGGGTAAAGCATAAAGCAATACCTCAGTGACCCTTGGTTCTCAACATGCCCTCAATTTTATTATGCTTTGATATGTAACAGTTCTTTGCTGATGTGATTCTGTATCGCTCAGATAAATTGATTGTTCAGATGAATTAGCTGCTTTAAATCAGTCAGTAATCTAGCCTGAAATAGATCGTTCCAGTTACAGAGTTATCAAGCATTAAAGTACTCCAGCCATGTTGCCTTACATCCTGCCATCCGACTTTTTTTAAGAGTCAGGCTATTAATGCCCATCCTGCCTTTCTGAGGCAGTGCTTCATGTAGAGGCTCTACACAATTATTTCCTGCCAGAATCAAAAGGAACAAGAACTTGCATTCTTTATAACTATCGCCCATTCTCCTGCATAGTCTAAAATGATCACCTTGCATTGCACCAAGAAATGGCCAGGAAATTTTTGTTTTGTTCTTTTAGGTAGAGGAGACCAACTTCCACGCCACATAATTTTTCTATAAAACCATGTTTTTATGTTGGTGATTAAAAAAAAAATCTGTTAGGAATAATTAAACACTCTTTTTTGCCAAATTTGAAATGTTAGCCTCGGTTCAGCATTAACCTGGATCTCCTCCTGTCACTGAAATTTCATAACATCTGTGGATTAGGTGCTTGATGTCCTGCCTCTAGGCTGTCTGTAATCTATGTTCCCCAGATGGATTATAACTCTCATGATGCCATATATTAGCCTTTTGATTGAAACATGTGAAGATTCATAAGTGCCAGTACATTGCGAAAGATGAAGTCCTGACACTGAGCACTGCTTATGAGGTAGGTTATGAGCTGGTGATGATACAGCTCCTGTGAGACCATGTGGGATGGCAGATAATCCAATTTAATGTCAAACTGACTCATAACAAAATATTTAGCTATTTCTGAATCAGAGTTTTTCTGAACTTTTTGATGAGAAAAAACCTCAATATTTTGACATTGATTTAGAATGGGAAGATTCTTTTCCAAAGGATTAGAAATTCAAACTTTTGGTTATATTATTTTTTAGTGTAATGTGATACTCCAAGGGCTACAAAATCCTACTGAAAGGGCAACCTGACTCACAGACTCCCTTAGATCTTATTCCCTCCTTCTCCATCATCCCACTAAATCTTTTTTTTTTTTTTCATTGTCTTCCTCTCAGTACTTAAGTGATGAATTTTTCAGGCATCAGGAGTCATGCCTTTCTTCCTTTCCATCTTCCCTTTACAAAAAAGATTTGGTCAGTGAAAGTAACACAGCCACATTTGAAGCACTGTTAAGGGAAACTACCAGTCTAGATGGACAATACATTTTTTTTTCCTATTTGAAAGATATGAGGGACCAAACTTAATTGGAAATGACTACTTCCATTTTGCTTCCTAACCAATAACTCTTAGTGGGAAATTGGGCTTCTGTGGCAATTCCCAGTTGAAATGATAAATGAGTTACTGCAAACAGAAAGAATTTAGTACATCATAATCACAGAGAAAGGGTCCAAAAAGGCCTGAAGAACCTTGCTGCAGGATAATGACTGTCATATTGTGATAACTCTTGCTGTCAACAAATAACATTAACAGCTCCTCTTTAATGAATAGTAACATGAACTAGAGTGCAACACTGCTGATATGTGGTGGGTTGACCCTGGCTGGACACCAGGTGCCCACCAAAGCTGCTCTGTCACTCCCCCTCCTCAAGTGGACAGGGGAGAAAAAACATAACAAAAGGCTTGTGGGTCGAGATAAGGACAGGGAGCTCACTCAGCAGTTACCATCATGGGCAAAACAGGCTCAACTTGGGGAAGTTAGCTTAATTTATTACCAATCAAAATTGGAGTAGGATAATGAGAAATAAAAACTAAATCTTAAAACACCTTCCCCCCACCCCTCCCTTCTTCCCGGGCTCAACTTTACTCCCGAATTCTCTACTTTCTCCCCTCCAAGCGGCGCAGGGGGACGGGGAATGGGAGTTGTGGTCAGTTCATCACATGTTGTTTCTGCTGCTCCTTCCTCCTCAGGGAGAGGACTCCTCACACTCTTCCCCTGCTCCAGCATGGAGTCCCTTCCACAGGAGATAGTCCTCCACAAACTTCTCCAATGTGGGTCCTTCCCACGGGCTACAGTTCTTCATTAACTGCTCCAGCGTGGGTCCTTTCCACGGGGTGCAGTCCTTCAGGAACAGACTGCTCCAGCGTGGGTCCCCCGCGGGGTCACAAGTCCTGCCAGCACACCTGCTCCAGCGTGGGCTCCTCTCTCCACGGGTCCACAGGTCCTGCCAGGACCCTGCTCCAGCATGGGCTTCCCACAGGGTCACAGCCTCCTTCGGGCATCCACCTGCTCCAGTGTGGGGTCCTCCATGAGCTGCAGGTGGATATCTGCTCCTGCATGGACCTCCATGGGCTGCAGGGGGACAGCCTGCCTCACCATGGTATTCACCATGGACTGCAGGGGAATCTCTGCTCTGGCATCTGGAGCACCTCCTCCCCCTCCTTCTTCTCTGACCTTGGTGTCTGCAGAGTTCTTCCTCTCACATATTCTCACTCCTCTCTACAGCTGCAGTTGCGCAGGTTTTTTCCCCCTTCTTAAATATGTTATCCCGGAGGTGCTACCACCATCGCTGATGGGCTCCGCCTTGGCCAGCAGCGGGTCTGTCTTGGAGCTGGCTGGCACTGGCTCTATCGGGCATAGGGGAAGCTTCTAGTGCCTTCTCAGAGAAGCCACCCCTGTAGCCCCCCTGCTACTAAAACCTTGCCATGCAAATCCAGTACAAGAAATTAAAAAGCTCGACACTTGCACAGTCTACAGTATGTTTTTGTAACTGGGCTGCAATTTGCAGTTTTGACTGTTGGATCAGGCCTTTAAGTTAAAAGGATAAAGATTTCTGACAACAGTAGCTTTCGATGGTTTGGGTTAAGAAGGGGAAAAAAAACCCTTTAAAATGAACATACCATTGTAGCTTCACTCAAAAGTTTCAGGCATCAAATAAAAGAAATTATATTTTCTTATGGAATTTGGAGCAGGATTTTTTCTTAATGTTATTCAAAAAAATAGAAATTAGTTAATTCCATCATCTAGCATATGTAAAGCTTTAGAGTTCCTGAGAATATTATGTATTTTTAGATGTTTCTATCCAGATTCCATACAGAAAATGCTTAGCTGTCAGCTGTTCTTGGCCTCCCCCACAAAAAAATTGTAATCTCTGTGGCCAATTTTAACTAAATTTGACAGACAGGTAAAGGTCTGAAAGATATTTGTTTCCTGTAATTGTCATGAAATAGAAAGATAAGAAGTGAACCAGACTAGTTCTCCACTGAAGGAAAGGGTGAAGCCAAAGACGAACTTTATTAAAGACACCGAAAGATCTGCATGGGAGAAGTAGGTAGGAATTAACTGCAGGAAAAGCTTTTACCAAAATTCACATTTTCAGTACATGTTGGCTCATCCAAGGACAGGGCATAGAGCCATGGGAAACCACCGTGCTCAGACCTACCCGTTCTAGCTTCAGGTTGATCGTGACATGGGAAAAGCTGGAAAAGTTTTACTCAGGCTTTTGGGACAGCTCTTAGAAATTTGCTGTATAAAGTTGTTGCTGTATAAAGTTATCCCAGTTTGTTTTGCAGTTCTCCAAGGCCAAGGAGAAAGGCAGGAAGCGTTTTGCAGCATGTCCTGGTCAGTGGCTGGGTATTACTGGGGGAAGGAGGGAGGGAAGGAGTGGGTCTTTATGGCAAGAGCACCACACTGCAGGGGGTCCCCATGGTTACAAACAACTTTCTCATGCCTGTCATTTTAAAAGGCTGATTAAACCTGAGACCTTTCACACCAGCTGCCCAAGAAGGTAACAGTTGCTCAGCAGCTGCAGTCTCAGACGCCGAGAGTTGAGTTTCCAAGGCTTATCGTAAAAGCATCGACATAAAAGTGAAAAGACTTCAAGATGTTTTATCGCATCGATATTATCTTTTGTCTTTGGACACTACACATCTCTATGGCACCGAGCTGTGGATATATCGTTCCTAAATCAACCACCACAGATGGAAATAGAGTTGAAATTAAAGCTCCCCTCCAAAAAACCTGCAACTGCCTGCAGATATCTACAAGGAGTGGGAGTGCATCTCCTCATTTTGAAAAAACCAAAACCACATGAATTCCTGTATATCACATTCTTCCAGTCTCCTGTCTGTGCCTTCCCATATGGAAAACAAGGTATGTTAACCTTGCCTCTCTGGTATTTTATTTAAAACAATTAGGACTGCATCTAGTAAGAAGCTCATTTTAGTGGGGGTTGAGAGCACTGACCATCTCAGTGAGACAGGTCTTTGGTTCTGCTTCTAACATTTACTCTGGGAAAGTGCAAGAGGAACATTATTTAATAATCTTTTCATTTAGCTCTGTTAAAGAGGAAGCCTTGGAAACTGAAATAATCAATAAATAAGATCTGTTTTTTTTAAAAAAATTTGTACCTATTCTCACATTTTTCACCTGTGTAACTAAACTGGGGGTTTGACACACAGTACTATTTTTCTTTCTTTTTTCTCCCCCCCTCCCCCCCCCCCCCCCCCCCCCCACATCTGGAAGTACCTAATAAATACGTCCCANTTTTTTTCTCCCCCCCCCCCCCCCCCCCCCCCCCATCAGATTTATATTAAGGGGGCAATAGAGCTCAGACTGGACAGGCGATATTTTAGCAGTTTCTTCTGATTTCTTCTCCTTCTTGGCGTTTTCTGTAAGAGGTGAGAAGACCTGATGCATAAAGAGACTTAACTCTGTACTTATTTAAAAGTATGAAAATTATCCGCACATAATCAGACAGCATCTGCCCTCTCAAGTACTTAATATTCTGAGATACAAAATGCAGCCTTATGAGTGATTGGGGGAGGAATAAGACCATGCCCCAGTATACGCTGGAGGCTGACCAGCTGGAAAGCAGCTGTGCAGAGGACCTGGGGGTCCTGGTGCACAACAGCTTGAACATGAGACAGCAATGTGCCCTTGCAGCGAAGAGGGCCAACAGCCCCTGCATTGCTAGCAGGTCGAGGGAGGCAGTCCCTCCCCTCTACTCAGTACTGGTGAAACACATCTGGAGTGCTGAGTCTAGGTGTGGACTCCCCAGTACAAGGGACAGACAGGAGACAGTCCAGCAAAGGGCCACAAAGATGATTAAGAGATTGAAGCATCTTTCCAATGGGGAGAGGCTGAGAGAGCCGAGGTTGTTCAGCCTGAGGAAGGGAAGGCTCAGGGGGATCTGATCAATATGTGTAAATACCTGATGGGACAGTACAAGAAGGCAAAGCCAGACTCTTCTCAGTGGTGCTCAGTGACAGGACCAGAGGTAACTCGGCACTGGTGAGGCCGCACCTCGAATACTGTGTTCAGTTTTGGGCCCCTCACTACAAGAAGGACACTGAGGTGCTGGAGCGTGTCCAGAGAAGGGCAACGAAGCTGGTGAAGGGTCTAGAAAACAAGTCTGATGAGGAGCGGCTGAGAGAACTGGGGCTGTTTAGCTTGGAGAAGAGGAGGCTGAGGGGAGACCTTATCGCTCTCTACAACTGCCTGAAAGGAGGTTGTAGTGAAGCGGGTGTTGGACTCTTCTCCCAAGTAACTAGTGATAGGACAAGTTGCATCAGGGGAGGTTTAGACTGGATATCAGGAAAAATTTCTTTACCCAAAGAGTGGTTAGGCATTGGAACAGGCTGCCCAGAGAAGTGGTGGAGTCGTCAACCCTGGAGGTGTTCAAAAAAGGTGTAGACGTGGCACTCCAGGGCCTGGTTTAGGAGGCATGGTGGTGTTAGTTGATGGTTGGACTTGATGATCTTAGAGGTCTTTTCCAATCTTAATGATTCTGTGATTCTATGATTCTATAAAGGGCACAAACTGAAACACAGGAGGTTCCATTTAAATGTAAGAAAAATCTTTTTTACCGTATGTCTGAGTGTGACTGGCAATCGAAGTGCACCACTCTTTTATCTAGACCTTGTGACTATTAAGATAGAGCACAGAGGAACTATTAGTTATTTCAGGGGTTTCTTAGGGAAAGACCTCAGTTGTACAACCAGGAGCATGGCTATATTAATGACAAGAAAAGAATAAGACACCCTTGAAAAAAAATCTGTGATGGAAAGCAATTATTCTCCAAGCATGATCAGTGGACATGAACACTGCTTAGCATAATCGCTTGTGTACCTAATATTGCTCTTGCGTGCTGTATATTCTTTTCCTCTGTTGCATTTAGCTGTGTTGGAACATGCTCTCAGGAAGTGCTTCCACCAGAATTTAAACTAGCCGTAGTAGGGATGCCAGGGTCCCATCTTCTGCCCGCAGTCATGGAGTTCTCATGTTCCCCTCTGGTGCCACTGGTGCTTTTGGAAGCTGTGTAGAAAACTGACTATATAGCTGGTTTGCCCCCACAATATATACCTATATAAGCATAGGCTGAGTTAGGTCAGCTCACTGACGTGGTTCCTTGGTTTCATGAATGTCAGCGTAAGGGTTGGGGAGACATCAGGTTGGGGAATCAGGGGTGCTGCAACTCCCTGATTTAAATCAGCTGGAACTGCACTTGAATACAATGCCCTAACCCTTTAAAGTCATGTTCAGTTGTCTGTCAGTCTGAACAATAAGATTTTGACACCAATAAAGACTGAGCAGGCAGGGAAGTTGACACATGATGTAAAGCCAGTGACAGTCTTTCTTACAAACTGTCATTGCATGCTGGTATTGGGAATGAACCACATCTCATTTTTCTTCAGCTGCCTCTGACCTCTCCCTGCCTTTCTGCTGAGGCTTTTCCAGCCCATAGTTCTCTCACAGGACCTGTACACTCCATAGCTAAGCCATTGATTGAATATATATAAAAATGAACTGTAATGCAATACAATATACAATTTCATTGTTAATTTCTAAAATACATTACTCACAAATATGGTTTTTACAGAAGATACAAAATAAAGAAGTGGCTGGAAGATATGCATGTGAGTTCACCACTTATTCCTTCAAGACCTAACATTTCCTGGCTAGTACTAATCAAACAATGCAAAAAAAAACATATACAAGAGGCCAACATCACACTAAACCCATAATCTGACAATAAAGCGTAGTTTCTGGATCAGAATCAGAAAGAAGAGAGACTAAATTAGACACCAAGGAGGAATGATCTTGTTGTCCAAGGGAAAAAGAAAGAAAAAAAGCACAGAGGGAGTGAGACAGTCTCCCAGTAATGCTAATGATTCCATATGAAGAACAATGTGTGCTAACCTTGTATGGAAAATGTTAAGTGCATCTTTCTAGTTTATATTAAACTATCACATTATGAAGCTTTAAAAATTTGACTTTTCTGTCCCTGGAGTTACAGATACTCATCTGTTTAAACATCTGGAAAGCTGTTTTCAAGAAAACTTAAACAGAATCCAGATGAAGGTCTAAAACGTAAGATTAATATATTAGGGATAAGGATTCATCTCGCCATTCTGCTTCCTCTGATCCTGAATGGCAAATCAAATTTGGTTCCTCAGTGCTAATTTCACATGGTTGGATGTACCTTAAAAAATAAGGTTCTTTAGTTCATACCATGCTTGACACTATAGTAAGAATATCACTAGGATAACTTATTAAATATAGACCTGAAAACTGTATTGAATTTAGTGTTATTAGTAATGAAAAATTCAACAAAAAGACAAACTGAAAATTTGTGAAACATCAAACACTTTAGCTTAAAAGAGAATGAGCCAACATATTCTTTGTTGCTGTTAATCATCATTTTGCCTCATCAATCTTTAATGGCAATCTGTCACTGGCCATATTTGGCATAGAAAAACATACCACATGCTTGCATGTAAGTCTGACTGTGCACATGCATATATCAGCATGTGTGGGCAGGTATCTCTTACCCCCGACACACACAGACAGACATAAGTAATCTGAAGTGGTTTGAGAAGACTGTAAATAGAGAAAGTGGCATTTTCACTTTCTTCCCAGGAAAGAAAGAGTGGGAGAGATCCAGCCTCAGAAGAGTCTGTCTCACTATGCTTTGTCGTTCTGTGAAAGTCTACCAAAGAGTGAAGGAAATTATACTTTCATCCACTTCTCATTTGCCTTTTTCTCACAGCATGCTTTGCAACTTGGACTAGCCCATCCTCAGATTTCTCCTCTTTAGGCAGGTACTATCAGTTCCTTCCTGTCAAGGCTCTCATGATAATCATCACGTTGCTATTAGGATTATTCTAGTCCTAATGATCAGTCCCTAAGAGTGGGGTTTTCCTTTCGTCCATTTTTCAGCTTCATTTTCAGCTGAAAAGAGACTTATGTGATTTTGGTTCTTTGTGTTGATCTGTGTATCTATCCTTGAAAATATTTGAACTCAGAGGCCAGTTTCTACCAAACTTGACAAAGATGTAAATGCTCAAAGATACTCACTTCTGACATGCTTGGGGGTGGGGTTGAGGACAAGCCAAGTAGAGGAGACATCTCCCATTTGTGTCTCCACTGCAATGAAGTTCACTCCTTATTAGATGTCAAAACAAAGAAACAAATCCGTCGGCATTCATGACTCTGCTCTCATGAGGGAAGCTTCTATGACCAGCAAAAGTGACCTAATTTTCTTCACTGTGGAGGAGGGGCTGTGACAATTTAGCACTGAGGACATAACAAAAGAGATATGAGAGATTATAGCCTTTCTCTTCATGGTAATGAAACCTTTGTTTATGTTTGCCAGCCTCTGCAACAGGAATCTCAGAGCATGAATTCTGCAAAAACCAAGGACCCTACAGTAAAACTGAAGTCCAGCCTGCTTTAGAGTAGGCAGGATTTTGTTTTATGAAGAATTGTCCTATTGTGGTAAACAGTTGAAAAAAGAGCCAATTCAAGATAAGGATCAGATGGAAATTTTTTGACATTACATGCTGGTTTGGTGAAATCTAAATGTTTCTCAAAAATAGTTCTTTTTATTGAAGCTCTAATGAAACTGTGGGATAGATCTAATGAGCCGTTCTTAACAGATAGCCTTCAGCTAGAAATTTGCCAGAGTTTTTGCTGGTTTACTTACCTGATGGACTCCAGCTCTCAGGCTCCCCGGCTTTGGAACGCAATTCCCCCAAAATAATGGACTACTGTGGAGCTGAGGATCTATTCCTGCCTGCAGCAAATCATGAATTTTCTTTTCCAAGAGGGGAAAAAAGCATCATTTGAAACATATTTAAATCCTCTTTTGTGCTTCTGTTCTCTGTTAAGTGTATTAAGTCCTTCTCAGACTGACGTCAGCTTGTGTCTTTAAACTTAGAAGTCCCTGTTTCTGACATACAATGAATAAACCCAAAGTAAATGTTCATATAGAAAGAAGGAATGCACACATAAACTTCTGATTTGTCTTGTCAGTGTCAGGGTGCAATGAGGGACAGCTGCTCCCTAAAGAACAGGGAGCTGAGGGTGACACCAGCCCAGGCAGTGTCCTCACCGATGCGGGTGCATCTCACAGGGTCTGAGCATGGTGGGGCAGGGCTGGGTGCTGGTAACAGGGCCCATTGAGAGCC
The DNA here is from genome assembly GCA_013389945.1 of Fregata magnificens. Classification (NCBI taxonomy): domain Eukaryota; kingdom Metazoa; phylum Chordata; class Aves; order Suliformes; family Fregatidae; genus Fregata; species Fregata magnificens. The sequence goes on from WAAD01031549.1 coordinate 22,968, forward strand.
CCCAACATGGCAAGCAGTGAAACAGGTCAAGAGTCCAGCCAGGAAGTCCAATCAGGAACAGAAGGAGACGGGGCCAGAGTCAGGACTGGTGACAGAGCTGCAACATACAGCTGAGGGGTCCAAGCCAGAAGAAAGTGACGTACAAGGTAGGGCTTGGGTTCATCCAGAGGGCTGGGACAGACACAGGGCTGGAGACTGGTACTCCTGTGGCATTGCTGGGGCAGGGGCTGACAACTCCAGGCTGAGCAGGAACGGGACTGCTGGGCCTGTGGGCAGGGGATACACCTCCCCTGGATCTGTGTTAGAAGACTGTGCAGCCTATTAGGATCAATCTGTAGAGCTGGTGCCCAGAACGCAATGTCCAAACTGTTCATGTACCAGGGGATTTCACATCAGACTAGGTGTAGTCTGGTTGTGTGGACTGACCGTGCTTTAGTGGCTACAGCATGTCCTGCACTTACGGAGCTCATTTCCCAATTTAATGTCATCTGAAAGAAGTCCCGTTCCTGTATTTTGAGTCCTCTTTGCATTGTGAACTGGAGCATGGTAAGTGGGGACAATCTGGAGATTTGCTTCAAAAATACACTCCTGATCTAAACTAAAATGCTAAAGTAGACCACCCCAAATCCCTCTTTAGCTTTTTCCCACCAGAGTTTTATCTATCTCTGGCAATTTCCTCATGGAAGAGAACGCATAAGGCTTTGAGCAGATTCTCTAGCTTCTCTTATCTCCAGATTACCTCTATTGTTCGAACTTCAGAAATACCATAGAAAAGCACCCAGAAAACTGATGCTTAAATCATACTAATGCAACCTCTGAGACATCGTGTGCTGCCCAGACAATGCTAGGCTAAAAAGCAGTTCCCTTCGGTGTAAATATCTCCAACAGGCAGACCAGTTAGAAACCACAGAAGGAAGCAGAAATACTTAATGATGCAATCAGGTAACAGCAGGGAGAGACATAAGTGGTGTCTATTCCTTGCTAAAGGCTGGAACTGCTGCCACCTTTGAACCTTTTAGCTCAGACTTCAAACTTAAAAAGCAAAGAGACACGCACAATGGCCCTCAGAGGGTTTTAAATTCTGTGGGTCTCCTGAAGTTCATGCTGAACTTCACAGGCGGAGGTCAGGTGTCATCCTGCTTACTTGGCATGTCTCTGCCAGACCTGCAATCCGACAGTGATCCATCTGGGTGGGTTGTTTTGCAGGCAGAGTGACTAACTTATACATTCCATCCCTATGTAATTTATCTGAGTCAGAATGAACTTTATGAGTTTGGCCCAGAAACAAGGCAAAGATTTGGGCCAGCTTCTTCTACTGCAGGGGGTGGCTCACCTCTACTTGTCTGCAACCTATGAATTTATTAATGGATCCAAATATAGCCAGTGACCTTCTGTGACAGATGGTGAATCATATCTTACTTCCAGTGCATAAATTAACATTTAAAAAGGCTTTTTAAAACACTGTTGACTTTAGTGAGTGAAACATCATAACAAGGATTTGCTGAAGTCTGATGCCATAAGTTTGGATACATTGAAAATTCATTATCTGAAGAAAAATCTAGTATTAGTGTGCCATTAACAAGGACATTGCAAGCTGCCATTTGTTTTAGAATGATCTATGGCTTATGATGCTGAAACTGACATCACAGACAAGTCACAATGATTTGCCTTGAAGGTGATTTATGAATCATGACTCTAGAGGAAATAATTTCTCTCACATAGCTTGTTGGAAGTCAGTTCCCTTGGCATTTGCTTTCACCAGGAAGGCTATCTCATGGCCTTCAAAATTTTGATCTAGAACCTCCTAAATCCCACCCCTTTGATTTAATAAAAAAATAATTTTCCCATTGATTTGGACATAAAGGGGTTAGTTATGCTTTCTTTTAGCCCATTTTTTTCATACCATGTTTAAGCAATATTGCCAAAATATGGTTAGACACAATGACCTAGATAAGATGTAGATAACTGAGAGGACCTTAAGTTACATATCTGAGCATTAGTGTGAAGTAGAGGATCCAGTCAACAAATATAAATATGAATGCCGTGCAGCATTTTCTCTCCCCCTGGAAAAAGTTGCATTTGCACAATAAGAATGATATACACAGACTGAGCCCTAAGCAACTATTCAAACCACAGGGCACAAGTGTTATATACAGCTACTATCGTTTTATTATGTCTTTTCTCCATTTATATCATATGTGGGATAATGCCCATCATTGTCGTCTCTCATACTGGAACAGCAGCCTGCTAATTTTGAACGCCAGCGAGAACAGAGAACAACCAAATGCACATTCTTGCCCTTCCCTCACTCCTCTTCCAGCTGCAGGTGGGAGGATCTTTCTCTTGGATAAGGAGATGTTGCCTGACGAGATTTGGATTCTTTTTCTTCAACTTAACTATTTCTTTGTCTGAGTCACTGAGATATTTCATGAACCGGTGATATGTGAAGCATGGAGGAAGTACAGAGGACATTAAGTATAGTTCCATGTAAATATAAACAACTCGGACAAAAAATGTATTTGGATGGATGCAAAACTGTTCAGCCCCTCTCTTCGTCCTACATCCCAAATTAGAAAATTCAAATTCTGACAGTGAGCTTGGAGATCTCATTACATTGCAGAGCAAGAAATCCCAGTAGAACCGGAGTACACTGTACATTGTATGTAAGACGTGGAGCCCCTGAGAAAGCCTCACAAATTCCTGCACTCCTTTTCCCCTGTGAAAGAAATGCACCTATGCCAAGGTGTCAGGATGCTGAAAAGGAAGGGACAAGATCTGACCTAAGGCAGTTTGGTGCTGTTATTAGTAAACATGAAGTAATGACAAAATATGTACAGACTTTTGTGGATTACAGTGTAATTACACTGAGTAGGTCTAAAAGTAATTAACCAGTAAGCTGCAGTGCTGTTTAGAAGACAGAAAAGTCATATGTTCATCTCCTAATCACACAGATATCACATGAAAATTAATTACCATGTAATTATATGATCAGTATTTACCATATTCAAATAGTATTTGTTCCCTTTTAATTTGAAGTGCCACTTTAATTTTAAAATATTAAATTACTAAACCTCCTGTGACTGTGATCTAAATCTAGGGTAGTAATCACTGTGTGTGGTAAAGCACGTAAGAAAAAAAGTCACTGAATGCTGAATGACCCAGTTCACTTTCTACATGCACAAGGAAAAAAAATCGTGGCTGATGGAATTTCACTGAGTGTCCCTCTTTCAGAGTATTTTTTCATGTTCCCTCTAAAATATTTCTGTTTTGACAGACCTAGAGGTTTAATCTAGCCTAGCTCAAGACAGCAATTAAGCATGTGCTCAAACCCAGCTAATCTGCTTGAAGACAGGAGGTTTAAAATATACTTTAAGGTGAGGGCAGGATTCAGTGCACAGGAGTAACTCATGGCTCTGCGCTTATGTTTTCTCAGAGGAAGAACAGCAATGTTCAGCAATGCTGGCAAAACTTAACATGCTGCTGTAAAAAGAAGATTCAGGTTTGGGCAAACGCCACGTTACTCCTGCCAGAGGAACAAGAGGAACAGAAGAAAGGGGACAGAGATGGATGAGGAGTGAAGGGAGAAATCCTGGGGAAACCGGCTTGCTGTTCTAGTTGCAACAAGACAGATGGCAATGGCAGAGCACAGGGTTTGAAGCTTTTATGGGGGTCGGAGCACCAAGCAGCGGCCTTCACCTTTCAGCCTCTCCTGGGTGGCAGCAGCAAAGCAAGCTGATTTTTCAGGGCTCTGAAATAGTTATCATGAGCAGTGAGCCGCATCCAGCTTACCCTCTGCAGCAGTGTCCTGCCCAGGGTATCTGCCTGCTTTGCCTGTGCCTTGGGTCTGCTCTGTTTTCTTGAAGTGAGAGGTATTTTTGCTTCATGTTGGTACAGTACAGTTGCTTTGTACAGGAGATCCTGGGTGGTGGCCCGTTACCATGTATTGGCATTGGAAAGCAGAGGTTGCTTTTGGGGTTGAGAGGAAAAAACAGTCCTTGTTGTTTTCAGTTGTCACTGAAATTTAATTGCTGTGGAAGCGTGTTTATGATAAGAATATCTGCCCTATAGTAATTTCCCTGAGACCATCAGCTATCACTGATATTTGCAAGGTGATAACGTCCAATCATTCATCGACACTTTGGGTGATAGGACAGAGGGACTTTGCCTGCCCTGAAAAAGCTTTGAAAATTAATATAATAGCAGCACAGAACAAATCATTGACTTGGATCAAATAAAAACTAATGAACTAAAGTGGAAAAGTCTATAACACAGTGTCTGAAACTTTATAATACTTCCTCCTGCTCCCTGACTTGTTTTTAATACCTAGTTACAAGTGGTATGTTCCATCAGTGCTTTGCATATATGGATATATGCATATATGGATATATGCATATATGCGTAATGCTCCACACAGGTGAAATTTGGATAACTCCACACAATGCAAGGCAGCAGAGAATGAGGGGGATGCCTTTCCAGAATCCTGAAGCAGAAATGCAAAGGTCTTCATCACTGATTGTTCCTCTACGGCAATGTATTTTTGCTGACATCTCTTTGAAATCTACATTATCCAGAGCTACTGGAGGGCAAGTATGAGATGTACAGAAAATCCAAACCTAGATCTGTGTGATATGGCTGGCTACTCCTAAACTCTCTTGATCTTTGGGAACTGAAATTCCAGGTCTTGATATGAAATCGTCTACTTTCAATAACTGCAAAATCAAAGGCTAGAGAGCACTGTCATTTTCCAGAGCTAGCTAGAAGGGATATCATCCCTGAAGCCCCACATTAGTATAGTTCACTTCACATCTTGGTGTTTATAACTTGTATTTTTCTTAATTGTCTCTTTTTCTTGGGCAAATCTTTTGGGCATTTTTTTCCCAGTTTGGTTGTAGTATATGGAAGTAGCTATGTGAATGGTATTATTCATTATCCTTTGAGTAGCTTATGAAGACCTCTATTCAAACACATGGGTTGGTCATCATTTTTGTGCTGACAGCATGAAAAGAGGTACAGTGCTGGGCAAGAAAGCTAAACGTTGTATGGATATGCATGGTTTCATAATTTTTAAAAAAAGAAAGAATGAAAGACACCCCCCCAAGCAATTCTGAATGCATGAATACAGAGTGTCTTTCACCCCTTACTTTTTCAACTCAGAGTCTTGCAATGTCCACATTCAACGCTCTCCTGTCAAATGAGATTCATTTTTCATGCTGGCAACTAACAAGCATAAAATCAATAACCTTACTCAAGTTAGACCAAAATTAATTGATTTTACTCACTGCTTGTGGTCCCAAACTCTCCTAGCTCTCAGTGGGGGATTTGTTTAAATAAGGCTTGTTGTGTGCCCTCTCCTTTGCCTTTCACCATTTTAATTATTCTCTGCTCTGAAAATCTAAGTTATTCAGCCACTAATTTCTACTGCCTTTCTACATTGGACTGAAGAATGTTATGTTTAAAAAACCAAAATGCCACTCATTAATCATCAATAAGGTGAGAAAGGGGCTTCCAATTACCTCTAACCATGAGCAATGAGTGGGATAGAAAGAATTCTTTGAAATCACATTGTGGCTTTTGAATATAAACACTTGTTTACTCAAAAAGTACTTTGGGATTAATCAGAATGACAGTTTCTTTAGGAGTCCTTGCACTTGAGAAATTATTTGTTCGCTTTGTTCTATTTATCACAGGCTGATCAAGGGAGAGAAGCTGTCCACAGTTTTGTTTTCTGAGTGAAGTTTTGGAGGACCATACCAAATATTCACTTAGGGTGGCCATACTTGTCCTTTATTTGTACCAATACAAAACCAAAGGGATTGCTGATTGAGGAGTTACTGTAGATTTACAGCAGTACAAAGATCAGAACTGAGGGTAGAATGGTGATGTAGGAAATGTGATTAAGCATGTAGATTGGGACAAGTTAAAAATGAAAGCAGGCGTATATTTTGGTATTTTAGATTGGTGAAATCCATACTTGTGAAGGAGAAACGATCTGATGTGATCTGTTGTTCACACATTAAAATGACCATACTATATGGAATTGATCTGGGATGCTGAAAACACTTGCTGGAACCCAGCCTTATAAAAAATGAGCAGCAGGAAGTGATGTGCTTTTTCAGGCTCTTACACAGGCTCTTGTTTTGCAGTAACACACAACACTTTTTCCCTTCAAGTTCTTTTGCTTGGGTTCTCTGATACTCACTAAGGCATCTGCGTAACTGGCAGGATTTCCAGATGGAGCTGGACTTTAAGGGCAATTACTATTACTGAGTATCTCTGAAAACCAGGACACTTCGATAGTTCCATAATTCTTAATGTTAAGGCTAATATTAAGATTGAAAAAGTTTGGAATTCTTCAGATAGATTGAGAATTATATTCCCTAGGCTTTCCGAACATAGGAACTGCGGGTCATAAAAATACCATCTGCTGGGACAAAGAGACAGCCTACATAATTTCTGAGAAGATGGTGCAGCTGCTGCCAGTACTGCAACTGTGTCTTACACTGGGTAATGTGTTGCAATTAAGGATATGTGCTTGAAAATGCTATATAGCCTTCTGGTGGCTTTTCCACAGGCAGGATAAGAGGCAGCTTTTACATACAATTACAGAAAGTTTTTCACTTAAAGTGGCTTTGGAGACTTCTGTTTCTGGAGCTGAAAGACATCAGAATTACATTCATTATATGTTCTTGACACCAATTTTATGAACCTTTATTTTGATGCTTCTTAAAAATTTAAACAAGAGCACAGAGACAGAATCAAATGACACAGGAAGGTAATATTCATACGAGGGAAAAATATGTATGCAGTGACACTCAGGATAATATTGCTGCCAAAGATTGTGTTCTCATTTGTAACAGCAGCATCACACATTTATTAACCTAATAATAATATTAAGGAGTGTATGTGCACTTTGACACTCAAAGCTTTGTGTGGGACATACTGCTCCACAAAAAGAAAATGGAAAACACTTTTATGGCATAGCAGAAGGAGTCAGTGTGAGACAGCACCTTTCATCTCCAAAACACTTCATAAACAATAACAGACAGTATAAATATCACTACCCCCATTTCTATAGATGAAGAGAATATAATTTACTTTCACACTGTCATGAGTCATTCTGAGCAATTTCAGGACTGCTCAGTTTCAATTTCTGTGCTCTTGACAAAAATAACATAGTGATAATCAGACTAATATTACAGCCTCTTGAACATAATTATTTCAAGCTACAGTCTACTTACATTGGACAGTGTGAGTTATGTGTATACCAAAAACTGAGAAGGTAGGACAGCACACGTAGTATGTGATATTCATGCACATGTAAAACTGAGGGAGAATGAATTAGATGTGTAAATTATTTGTTCTTTATCAGAAGCTTTACATTTCATACTCACAATCTTAGTTCTTTAATCCAGATGTTTAGTGCTACAGTTGTACAAACTGTTACATTTAACTTCATATTTATTTAGTCAATTATAATTAAAAACAATTAGTCATTTGAGGCATATAGCATTTTTAATCTAGTGCCAATAACGTGATTACTGCCCTAATAAAAATGCACAGATGATATCACAGCAGAAAAACTAATTCCTACAAAAGACGTTAATAGCTTGCTTTATTATTTATTGACACATATACGCATGATCTTTAACCTCACTGTCTTTCCAGAACATGGTCAATGTATCCTGCACTTCAATACACTTCTTGTGTTAAAAAGCTGGAAGACCAGGAACATATGTATGCAATCATTTTGTACGGTAATTATTTCAGATTTTCTAATAATGAATTGTGCAAGCACTATTAGTTGAATAGAGAATATTTGTGTTGTGGTTTAACCCGGCAGGCAGCTAAGCACCACACAGCCGCTCACTCACTCCCCTCCTGGTAGGATGGGGGAGAGAATCAGAAGAGTAAAAGTGAGAAAACTCGTGGGTTGAGGTAAAGACACTTTAATAGGTAAAGCAAAAGCTGCGCACACAAGCAAAGTAAAACAAGGAATTCATTCACTACTTCCCATCAGCAGGCAGGTGTTCAGCCATCTCCAGGAAAACAGAGATCCATCATGCCTAACGGTTACTTGGGAAGTCAAATGCCATCAGTCTGAACATTCCCCCCTTCCTTCTTCCCCCAGCTTTATATGCTGAGCATGATGTCATATGTTGTGGAACATCCCTTTGGTCAGTTGTGGTCAGCTGTCCTGGCTGTGTCCCCTCCCAGCTTCTTGTGCACCCCCAGCCCACTGGCCGGTGGGGTGGGGTGAGAAGCAGAAAAGGCCTTGGCTCTGTGCAAGCCCTGCTCAGCAATAATGAAAACATCCCTGTACTATCAACACTGTTTCCACGATAAATCCAAAACATAGCCCCATACTAGCTGCTAGGAAGAAAATTAACTCTACCCCAGCCAAAACCAGCACAATTAGTAAATCTAATATTAGATGAACTCATTGAGCTAGCCAAACACATAACAGCTAGATTAAAAATTTTGATATGATACAATATCTGTTACTATTTTTTTTCTGATCAGTGGAAATTACAGTAATGTAAAGTTCCTCTTGAAAAATCTGTTGACTTTACTTGCTTTATTCCAGGCCACTTCTATGCCATTATTCATAGGGTAATTTCCAAAAGTTGAGTTAAGGCTGGGTTGGAAGTGGGGATACCCTGCTTTATCTGGATTTATTAAGATTAAACTACTTTATTTTTAGAATTTTCGTTGATTTCAGAAGAATGTTTACTGAAATAACAAGATGACTGTGTATTTTGAGTGCAAAGACAAATGGCTGAAAAAGCCTGTTGAGCATAGTTAAGTGTTTTGCTAGGTAAGCGGAGCACTTCATAAGCAGCAAAGGCTGAGGGTGATTTCATTTAGCCACATTTAAAATTCATGACAGGTTCACTTTAAAACATCAGATCTCCGGTGGCGGTTCTGGCTTCATTCTGGATCTCAATTCCCTTTTAACAAAAGCACAATACCTGTCATGGCTTGATGAGAAAAGAAAAAGTTTTAACAACATGACCGCTTGACATGGCTACAAATGATGGGATGTTTTATTCTTTGAAAGTTTTCTTTCTTACATCTAGATCAGAACAAAGTGTGTAAGGAGACTACACTGTAGCATGATGAGGTCTAAAGGTTTTAGCAACATTAGTGTTGGAAGCCCACATGAGTAATCAGACTAAAAGTCAATCATTCAGGTCATGCCGCATTTTGATACACCAGACAAAGAAAAGAAAACTTCAGAAATTTTTAGGAGTTTTAAGATTTGTGGGTGCCATTTTTATAGCTATCTTCGCATTCAAGCTATCCAAACTAATCATTCAAAAAGAAACTGAAAAAAAAAAAAAAAAGGAAAATGATCAAAAGCAGTACTTATACTCTTAGACGTATAATAACCTTGCATGTTTCATCCATGAAGTTTTAATAATTCTTTTTTTTTTTTTAAAGCATTCTTGCATGTGGGTGTTAGAGAGGGAGAGTGAGCAAAAGAGCCAGGAAATGTGGTTCACTGTAACCAATGAAGAATTCTCTGAATATTTAGATCTAGAGGTTATTGTAAGTTTGTTTTTTCTGTCTTCCTGCCAGTCTAATACAGTTGCTTTCATTTGAGTAGAAAGCTTTAAAGGTAAAGATAAAATTCCACTAAAATTTTGAACCGTATCACAAATATATGCATGTGTTGTGTAGAAAATATACCATTAACACTGCAGAAGATTGTTGTCAAGACAGGTTTTTGTATCTCTACAGAAGCTTCATGATAACCATAATTAATGTGTAGCAGGTTATAAGAAAGTCTGCAGTAGCCCTTCAGTCTTTCAGTCTGGATATATTGTAGTGATATACATAGAAATACCTGGTAAGAATACAGGATTTACACGTTAGTCTGCAGTAGAACACAGAAGCTGACATAGCTGACCAGATCAGTAATCCATCTACCCAAATCAGTGGCCTATGTCAATGGAGTCCAGCACCACAGGGTCCATGCAGATGATAAATCTGTGCCACATTTTGGAAATTCTCCTGCTTCCTGAGATATCCCTGCAAAATGACTGCAAGAATGCTCCTGTAGGCAAGGAATATGGATGAATGCAAATGTGGCCATCAGCCTGGCAATGTAGAGACAGCTGTTGTACTGTAATAGAATACATACTAAGTAGACACCGATTTTGGTTTTGGTTTTGTGGGGAAACTTGTCTGCAATACGAGTTCTGCATTTGCATGAGTAAGGCTCCATATGACAGCTATAGCCCTAAAATTGAGCCCCAGGTAGGATTTTAAAATATCAGTAAAAGCCTGCAGCCTGACATACTAGCTTATGGTATTCGACTATAAATATTTCTATATGTACTTTTAGAGACATATTTTCACTTGTTCCACCTGTGCTTTAAGCCAACAGGATACTAACCAGCTTTAAACTGAAGGCACTATGCTTGGAGTAATATGGTAAGCCTTGCTCAGAGCAAAGTCCTGCCTGATGAAGCTATGAGGTTTCTGGATGAGACCTTGCTTTCATCCAGCCAGCTCTGAGTACAAACAGAACAAAGTCAGGGCTGTCTGCAAAAGATCCGGCAGATCCTGAAATGAGGCAAATTACAAGGTCTTCACTGAAAACTTGAATAATGGCTAACTCCCCAGTTTCGAAAGCAAGGGTAAGACCAAACTGTATTTGAGAAACAGTAACCTTAAGCCAGTATTTTCACATAATTGTGGAGTGCTTGTATGTAGGTCCAGTGCTGCATCCCACTGTGTAAATACAACATAGATATAATTGAGGGTGATGAACAGACTTCCATTTAACAAACATAATTTTTGAAATATTTTTAAATTTTTTAAACATCGCAATTGTTTTAATGTGGAATGTCTTTTTGGGCAGCAATAGGGAATCAGTATATATCTGTGTTTGTGTGCATGTGTAATGAATCCATGCATTTGTACTTTTGTGTGCCTGTACTTGTTCTTATTCATAGATGCTCCAGCAGAAAAATAATGAATGCATTAGAATAACAGAGGGGAAGTTAACATAGACACTGGAGACAGAAGGCAGAATGCTTTTAAGAGTGTCAGGTGAAGGTAAATCTAACTGTCTGATGTAAATTTTCATAAATAGTCCATCGTTTGGTTTGTCAGTGTTCATACTTGCATCATTCATCAGTTATTCTCTTACTGCAGGCAGAAATCATGTGGGAAGAAATCCTGAAATCCTTACGCTTTAACCAAGCAAAACTGTAACAGAGATCAATTACTCCTGAGTGGATTCAGACCAGCAAAACATACTTGTTATCTGTTGCTTTCCATAAATTCCATAGGATATTAATATGCTGAATGCAGATTTTGGGCACGATTAGGTCTCGCTGTGCAGAGAAGTGCAGCAGAGGGTGTTAGACTCTTTGATACCCAAGGCCTCATGTCTTCACGCCTCTCTCCTCTCCACACTGCATTAGCATAGGGCAGCTGATGGAAGGGGAAGGGAGAGTCTCTGTGACTAACGTGCTGATTTGGTTGTTTTCTCCCAAAGCAAGGCAATCACCAAGGATTGAATTCTCATTCTCCAAGTCTCAAGATTCAGACTGCTGTGCTCCTGAGGCAGTACAACTACATGCTGCTGGCTATTCAGGGCTCATCATAAATCATCAGTCTTGCCCTTAGAAAATGCTGGATTTTCTTAAAGTGAGAAAAATACTGTTGGAGAGAAGAGGGCTGCGTTTCAAAGTGCTGTAAATAGCTTAGCTCTGTTAAACTTGGTGGAATTTGACTGCTCACACCAGTTCAGGATTTTGATAATATTTTGGCAGAAATGAGCCTTGAGGTTCAGCCATAGTGAGTTCATTGTTACTGTTATTTTCTCTCTAGGTTTCACAGCAGGGAGAAATGAAATGGGTGTGAAATCTTGTTAGCTATCTGAAGACCATTGTGTTTTCTTAATGAATGCTGCACTCCTCTTGGAACCACGAAATATGCAATATAGTATGTTGATTCTAAAACAAATTGTGCAGAATTTAAACTTTACATATATACTGAACATGCCTTTATTTAGCAGATTCTCCTGTGAAATCTACCAATGTGATATTAATAATTCAGCAGCTGCTACAAGAAAGATCTTTTAGAAGGCTTGGCTTAATATCTTGCATTGGAGTACTTACTTAGTGGCAATAGGCACTTGATTCTATCCAGTAAGGAATTCTGAATTTTAGCTGATTACTTTTTATGATGACTATGTCCTTTAGTGTAAACCTTTCATTGGTTGTAAGCAGCCTATCCATACTACAGCTATAAAACACAAGGATGGGGGAGGAAGAATTATATGTGCAGCCTACCAGAAATCCTTTGAAATCTTTTGAGGAAACCTTCAAATAGTACCAAATGTTAATGCAGAATAGAGGTAAAATATTCAGCTGAGTTTCACAAATGAAGATGGGTATTTCATAAGTGTCCCAGAAGACTTATGAAATGTCAAAGCTTATAAGCCATTAAGTATTAGGCAGCTTTGATTCTGAATTCAGAACTGGCATGGTTTAATTTTTGCATTATCATTAACACAATGATGCAATACATTGAGGTTTCACAGAACCTTTTAAAAACCAAGATGGCATGAAATGTGGTTGGGGATAAGAGACCAGCTGTGCCAGAGAATTTCCACTGATTCTCATTTACCAAAATAATTGACACTTCATTATATGAATATTGTGGGATCTGGGACAGGCTTGCAGCACCTAAGAGCAGATGCATATCCAAGCCGCAACCTCACTCCCTGTTGGAAAAGGAGACAGGCATGAACCACCCCTATACAGCTGCCTGACCCTGGTTTCCCTGCAGAGAAAGTTTGTACTGCTGAGTGGAAGAAGACCCCTGGTGCACTTTCCCACATTCTCCAGTTTGGACAATGAGGGGTCAGGGCTGAGAAAGGTGCCACAAAACACACCTGCACTGTGAGCTAGGTGGCCAGGGAGACAAAGAACTTTTTGATAAGTCCAATTGAATTATTTGCTGTACATAGCTGACACTTGCTTGACCTAGTCCACTCATTACTTGAAGAAAGAGAATAGAACAGTTTGGCTTTATAAATTGCTGGGTTTATAAGAAGCCACCAGCTATGAATCATGTATGGGAAAGAAAAATTTATATAAAATAAGGATTATAGTAAAAACTGTCAGGGACCATTAACTTTAGGCATTGTTACTGCTCTATGAATATTGCAATTAAAGCATCTGCTTAACTTTGAAACATTAAATGGTCCCAGATTAAATGAACTAACTGCTTGCATATGCAAAACTAAGTCTGAGTGTAAAATGGTTACAAAACCAGCATCACAGTAGACAGCTGCTTTTGGTTATAACTTTTTCTTACATGATTAAGTGAAACTTTTCCTATTCATTTATATTCCTTGGACATGGGACCATACCTTGGAGGAACTGCCACATCTGCATCTACATAAGTGGAAGGTATGAAGATTAGCGCATCCTACCATACCTCTATGTAACAGGACGTTTAATTCTTGAAGAGACCTTACCATTTGAGCCTTGAGAAGCAGAGGTCCAGCTAAGGAAGCTCCACAGTGAAGTTCCTGTATTAAAGCATCACAGAGAATGAGAAAGGGAAGGAGCCAGGTGTTCCCTGCTTAGCTGTTTGACACTGATAATCAACAAAGCAGTAAACAAAACTGTGGCAAGAAATTAATAGTGTGCGCTTACCCTTATTTGCCTTTGTTGTCATAGTCCCTTGTCTTTGTGGAACTAAGGACTGTTTCCTAGTAATAGTGTTGAGAATTTTATTGTATGGCAAATGGAAATTAATTGTATATAAGGATTTTTGGACTGAAATGGGTGTAGCGGACTCCTAAATTTTGTATTTTTCAAGAGGAACCTTTATATGTTCTCGCACAATAAAGGATCTGTTAAATATTGACTTGTGCGATACATGCATTCCACAAAGAAAGCTGACGTGTTTTGGAAATGTAGGTGAAGAATTTGGATATGTTCAAACAAACTGCTACATGTGTTAATTACAACTGTTGAACTCTCTGCTTGGGCTGTGTGAATAATTGATTTTTTTGGTTCAGTAGCCAAACTGAAAAATTAAAAGTTAGGAAAAAAAAAAGGAGAAAAAGAAGATGCCTGCAGAATTAACTGAAATGAGCACATTTTCATGTTTCTCACTGAAAAAAAAGCCAATGCAAAGTTTGTATTTGATGCCAAATGAGAGATTTAGTTTCCTAGTTGGGTTTTATTTGGCAAAAACAAATCAGTGGAAATGTCAGGTAAGAATTAGGTACCAGGTAAAAGCTCTGCTCAGTGTGGAGGCATTCCTTTTACTGAATACAGTAATCTGTTGTTCTTGTTGTCATGCTTGATCTCTTCACTGTGAAGAAATGGGATTGGGAGCAGGGAGGGGAAAGTTAAGCATCTCATATTTGAGTGGGCAACTCCCTCACTGCCTAGCCGTTCCTCCTCCTTTTCCTTCTCCTTCCTGCTGTTTGGTCTTGAAATTCTCCATCACAGAAGTCCGTCATGGAACAAAGGAGTACATGAAAAACAGACAGGAACCCTCAGGTCCCCTGCCCCATGGGACACAGCACACACCGTTTCAGAAAAGGACAGGATGGAGAATTTGAGGGTAAAGGGATGAACTTTTGTCAGGGAATGAAGACATTACTTGATGGGAGGAGTGGGCAAGAGGAGTCTGTGAATGACTTGTTTTTTGGTGAGCAGAAAGGTTATCTGAGAATATGCGCTTTAGGGATAGGATCCTGCCTCACCTCTGTGCCCATCATGTCCAGGCACAACCTGAATGACTCTCACCTGGAACCTAGGAGGTGAAGTCTCACACTGTCTCTAATTCAAAGCAGGGTCTGCTCAGTGAGTCTTCTGCTGCTGGTCGTACTATTCAATGTGGCTGCAGCAGGAACAGCTTTGGTAGGTGTGTATGCTTCTATGGTGACTTTACCTAAAGAGAAAACTGCTGTGTTAGACAGAAATGAATTTCCCCTGTTGGGCAGCCCCTGGATTGTTCCAATACACAACTTTCCAATTAGCTGTGATGGTGTTTTCAGAATTGGGAGCTATTTCACTCTGTGTCTCCCTGGAATATCCTGCCAGTGCTTAAAAGGAGCATTTGCAAAGAAAATCTGAATGCTTTCTGTGGCTTGACTTTTTATCACACACTCCAATGTGCAGGGATTAATCTCTTAAGTGAAATCCTGTGTAGACAGGAGATCTGTTTAGACTTACCCACAATGTATATAACATTGTACTATATGTAAGCTGGGAAACTGTGTCATGGGATGTTGTTTAGACCATACATTCATTTCTTGTAATATATGCATTGTTAAATGTAATAATATTAGGTGCTTGAGGGTAGATAGGGTTAGTTGCAGGCTCTTTTGCAAGCAGGAAGCAGCTACTTAGGATATATATGTGTGGGTACTGAAAGTGAAATGAAAAGCAACAACTGGTAATGACAGTAGTTCACACTGAACCAGAAAATAATATCAAATGAGGCCTTCTTGAGTTTTCTCTTTGAATTAGCCTTTCCTTTTCACTGTTTGGACCTTGCCATGGGCTTTGGGGGGTTGGTGCAGACCTGATGGTCCCTGCATGACCACACAAGGGGCTCCAGTGAAGTGCGGTTTTGTGCCTCATAGTGGCTCCATATTCTTTCTGTAGAGTTCAGAAATCCTGAGCCTTCAGTACAGCTTTTTGCAACCTGCACTTTTCCCCACCCCCACAGGCACACATGTAGCAGAGTGATGGAGAGATTTTTTTCCACATGCTAACAAGGATTTCATCTTGTGAACTGTTGGATGTCTATATCTCATCTTGAAGTCAGTCAAAGCTGAGGGCACTCAGGCTTCTCCAAGATCAAATAAATAGAAACCACAATGTCTTCCAGGAAGGGAAAAGAAAAAAAAAACAACAACCTCCATATTAGCCCTAATGCTGCTTGTTTCTAGGGTTAGTAATTCTTTTGAAAGAGCACTGGTGCTGTTTTTTTAATTTCTAATTTACAGTTACTTAATATCACTTGCCCTCCTAACAATCCATTCATAACTACTCCTACTAACAATGTCAAATTTTGAAATGAAATGGGACCATGAAAAGTCACTTTGCTTTAAACTGAAAGCTGGGAATTAAATCTGGCCAATTCAAAACTATTGATGTTATTCTCAAGGCTACACCTACAGTTAAGGTGATTCACATGTTAAACCAGCTGTAATGCTTCTGCCCATAAAACATCAGGTGAAATTCTAACATACTGATTAATTTGTTATTTTTGCTCTCCATTCACAACACTGCAAAATCAAGCTGTTTTTAGACCTCCGATGTTTTATTCATAAATCCACCTTTAAAACAACAATAAATTTTAAATTATACTAAAGCAAAAATCATTTAAGTTAGAAGCAGCTATAACTACTTCTTTTCAACCAAAAGAATTAAATAGGGATTACAGTATTATTTATTTTAACTAAGTTGGAATTATGTTTTCCCACATACAGGTTTTCCCGACTGATTACCTTTATTTTAAGTTAAAGAAAAAACAAGAAGAAAAAAAAAAAATTCAAGTGCCTATCAGAGAGCATAGCTTTGCATAGACTTCAGAGCACAGAGAATGAAATGGAAACCATCTCTGCAGGAAAAATGCTTCATAATTTAAAAGTGAAGTACACAAAAATCAACTGCTATGTGTTTACTGCCTCATATGACATATGAAGGATTGTATCACTCATACTTTTTAAATAGCTCTTCAAAATGGGCTTGTTCTGTATGGCTTGCAGCTGTTTGCATTTTTATAAGTCTGGAGGAAATGCACAAATTGTGGATGGATTTGCACCCATTCAGCTTTGTATCTCAAAGATTTTTTAGAGATAAGGCCAATATAGAAACAATTCAGCAAGGAAAAACAAGCTTGGATAGACTTGACTTTGCCTCAGAAATGCTACAGCAAGACAGCTATGTTTCCTTTTCATCACCATTCATTTATCAGAATGTAAGTTCTGAAAACTCAGTGGTTATTGATAAGAATTGTATTGGGTTTGCGTGGCAAGGTTTTCATAGTGAGAGGGCTACAGGGGTGGCTGCTCTGAGAAGCTCCTAGAAGCCTCCCCCATGTCCGATAGAGCCAGTGCCAGCCGGCTCCAAGACGGACCCGCTGCTGGCCAAGGCGGAGCCCATCAGCGATGGTGGTAGCACCTCTGGGATAACACATTTAAGAAGGGGGAACAAAAAAACCTGCGCAACTGCAGCTGTAGAGAGGAGTGAGAATATGTGAGAGGAAGAACTCTGCAGACACCAAGGTCAGAGAAGAAGGAGGGGGAGGAGGTGCTCCAGGCACCAGTGAGACCATGGTGAGGCAGGCTGTCCCCCTGCAGCCCATGGAGGTCCATGGTGGAGCAGATATCCACCTGCAGCCCACGGAGGACCTCACACTGGAGCAGGTGGATGCCCGAAGGAGGCTGTGACCCTGTGGGAAGCCCATGCTGGAGCAGGGTCCTGGCAGGACCTGCGGACCCGTGGAGAAAGGAGCCCACGCTGGAGAAGGTTTTCTGGCAGGACTTGTGACCCTGTGGGGGGCCCACGCTGGAGCAGTCTGTTCCTGAAGGACTGCACCCCGTGGAAGGCAATGTGGTGGGTTGACCCTGGCTGGATGCCAGGTACCCACCAAAGCTGCTCTGTCACTCCCCCTCCTCAAGTGGACAGGGGAGAGAAAATATAATGAAAGGCTTGTGGGTTGAGATAAGGACAGGGAGAGATCACTCAGCAGTTACCATCATGGGCAAAACAGGCTCAACTTGGGGAAATTAGCTTAATTTATTAACAACCCAATCAGAGTAGGATAATGAGAAATAAAAACTAAATCTTAAAACACCTTCCCCCCACCCCTCCCTTCTTCCCGGGCTTAACTTCACTCCCAATTTCTCTACCTCCTCCCCCTGAGCAGTGCAGGGGAACAGGGAGTGGGGGTTGCTGTCAGTTCATGACACATTTTTTCTGCTGCTCCTTCCTCCTCTGGGGGGGGACTCCTCACAGTCTTCCCCTGCTCCAGCATGGAGTCCCTTCCACAGGAGATAGTCCTCCACAAACTTCTCCAATGTGGGTCCTTCCCATGGGCTACAGTTCTTCATGAACTGCTCCAGCGTGGGTCCCTTCCATGGGGTGCAGTCCTTCAGGAACAGACTGCTCCAGCGTGGGTCCCTTCCACGGGGTGCAGTCCTTCAGGAACAGACTGCTCCAGCGTGGGTCCCCCGCGGGGTCACAAGTCCTGCCAGAAAACCTGCTCCAGCGTGGGCTCCTTTCTCCACGGGTCCGCAGGTCCTGCCAGGACCCTGCTCCAGCATGGGCTTCCCACAGGGTCACAGCCTCCTTCGGGCATCCACCTGCTCCAGTGTGGGGTCCTCCGTGGGCTGCAGGTGGATATCTGCTCCACCATGGACCTCCATGGGCTGCAGGGGGACAGCCTGCCTCACCATGTTCTTCACCGTGGGC
This sequence comes from Fregata magnificens, assembly GCA_013389945.1. NCBI lineage: Eukaryota > Metazoa > Chordata > Aves > Suliformes > Fregatidae > Fregata > Fregata magnificens. The sequence goes on from WAAD01031549.1 coordinate 41,438, forward strand.
TGCAGGGGAATCTCTGCTCTGGCACCTGGAGCACCTCCTCCCTCTCCTTCTTCACTGACCTTGGTGTCTGCAGAGTTCTTCCTCTCACATATTCTCACTCCTCTCTACAGCTGCAGTTGCGCAGGTTTTTTTGTTCCCCCTTCTTAAATGTGTTATCCCGGAGGTGCTACCACCATCGCTGATGGGCTCCGCCTTGGCCAGCAGCGGGTCCGTCTTGGAGCCGGCTGGCACTGGCTCTATCGGACATGGGGGAGGCTTCTAGGAGCTTCTCAGAGCAGCCACCCCTGTAGCCCTCTCACTATGAAAACCTTGCCACGCAAACCCAATGCATTCCACCCCTTGCCTCTCTAAATCCATATTTAAGAATTATCATTAAAATCCACATTCATCACATAATCTTCACAAACTTCACTCACATCAACAAAAACAAAAAAGAATTACCCACACCAAAATCAAAATAACATCATCACAACACAGAATGAAAGTGGACAATTTACGCAGAATCCACCCCTCCTCCCCTCACCGCAATTATAACAACCAAAATTCCCCATGAGCATTCCGTTCTCTAACATTATTCAGTCCATGTTTTGCCCGTTACGTCTCCCAATTACTATCCTTATCTTGAATTCCTCATGCCCCATGTTGGGTGCCAAAAAGGACTGTTGTGGTTTAACCTGGCAGGCAGCTAAACACCACACAGCCGCTTGCTCACCCCGCCCCCCCAGGGGGTGGGGGAGAGAATCAGAAGGGCAAACGTAAGAAAACTCATGGATTGAGATAAGAAGAGTTTAATAGTTAAAATAAAATAATAGTAATAATAATAGTAATGAAAATAATAATAATATTGTAATGAAAAGGAAAACAATGAGAGAGAGAGAAGGAAAACCCAGGGGAAAAAAAGCAAGTGATGCAACTGCTCACCACCCACTGACCAATGCCCAGCCAGTCCCCAAGCAGCAATTCCTGCCCCCCCCCGGCCAACTCCCAAAGTTATATACTGAGCACGATGTCATATGGTATGGAATATCCCTTTGGCCAGTTTGGGTCAGCTGTCCTGCCTGTGCCCCCTCCCCTCCCTACTTCTGGTGCACCTGGGAGAGCATGGGAAGCTGAAAAGTCCTCAACTAGTGTAAGCACTGCTTAGCAACACCTAAACCATCAGTGTGTTATATCAACATTATTCTCATACTAAATCCAAAACACAGCACTATACCAGCTACTAGGAAGAAAATTAACTCTATCCCAGCTGAAACCAGGACAAGAATATAAACACAGAAGTTGAATAATAACATTGGGTTGTCTTTTATCGCTGATGATATAGGAAAGACAGAAGTCAGGGTTCTAAAACTCAGTGCAGGTCCTGGAAGAGGCACTTAACTGCTTCCAGACACCAGAAGGAGTGTACTTTATTTAGCACAATGCCTTTCTGCAGCTATTTTACTATATCTAGTAATAGTACGCTTTGACTTTCAAATCACATGTTGCATTTGTCTGTCTGAGATCCAAAGTGAAACCCCAAGCCCATTTTACTTAGAAGACGTGATACAGTGTCAAGGTGAAACACACTTCAAATGCTTCATTTTGCAATATCTTCTCAGACTGCAGCCTCATCTTAAACATTGTAATGGTAATTGTGGATTCTCTTAGTTTCCAAATAGCCCTCAGGTACAACTAGTCATTTCGCTTTTACCTTTCAAAACTAGCAAGCAGAAAGCTGTTTGCATCTTGATTCTACCCCCTGCTCCAGAAAATTAACATTCCCGCAGAAAATCTTCCTCTCCAATTTACTCTATGTTTTACTCACATCATAATCCCTTTCCCTCCCCTTCCACTCATTAATCCTCCCAGCACACTACAACAGTTCTTTGATCATTCACCACTGAAAAGTCTGTGCAAATCAAAATGATGTTATTTCATGCTGGGCTTCTAAGGTAGGATTTGCTTCATCTAATTTAACTGCCCAGAATTTATATATTTAGACTTTCAGCCATTCACCTAAACTTCATTTAGAGTCAGTGGAGACAGACAGGCATCTTCAAGTATATATTCATCCTACATATCTAAAATACATATCTTATTAATCATTCCTTGGAGATCTTTGAAAGGAGAAAGCCTAGGTGACAGGACTTAGATGTAAAGCTATATGCCCAGGCTTAAGACAGCTAAAGTTAGGTGAGGTGAAACAACTTTACCAAATATCTGGTTGGTTCCTAACTGCTCATTCCAGTTGGGAGGCCACTGTTCCCTATACATTTCCAAAGTCGCTCCTCCTTTTCCTTTTTCTTCTAAGCCAGATCAGTTTGTCTAATGATATTTCCAGCCAACTCTGTTGCTGGCTATTGAGATGAGAGGCAGTCAAAGTAACATCAGATAACATAACTGAGGATGTGCTAGAATAGTTAGTTTCTTACTGTGGAATACCATAGGAAAGTAGTAACAAATTCAGAAAAAGTGATCTCTTCAGGGTTGCTCAGGTCTACTTAGCTGTTGAGTGTTTACATTGCTTATGACCTAGATTTTTTTTGTTACTATCTTCGATTTCAGTAATAGTTGATGTTTAAATACCCCTAGAAATTTTGTGTGCAGAACAAATGCAGGGAATAGCATAACAGGTACTGGCCCTCTATTATTTATTCCTTTAAAAGAAATTGAAATAGTTTAATAAAAATGCAAGAGTTCTATTTGAACAACACAATACAAAACAGTAAAAGCATTCCTTTTTTTTCCTCATGAAACATTTCTTTGTTTCACTTACTTTCTTATTTTTTTTTTCTAGCTGAACTGATAATTTGAACATAGCAAATTTTTTGTGGATCGTGAATTGTAATTTCTAAGAAAGGTCTTTGTTGTTTTACACTTCTCTGTTAGATGTTTCTGTTTGAGCCTGTCTGGTTTCTATAACTTTTAATCATTTCACTCCCATCTTTTACCCAATAAATCCCAATTCCCCAGTGTTGCTTCCTGCTTCTTATAGTTCTTCTATACCTGTGATGAAAATCCCATAAAACTGTCCCATTTCCTGCTTTGCTGCTATGACACTGCAGTTGCTGTGTTCCTGGTCTGAAGCCATGCCTTTTTTGCTGTGCAAGAGGCAGGGACCTGGCACTGAGCTGTGGTGCTGCAGGAAGAGGTGCCTTCTCTTTAGCTACAGCTGTGCATCGTAACCCCACAAGGTTGAGGGAGGATGTGGTAGGTAGAAGTGTTCCTTTGCCACATGGTGGGACACTAGGAGAGATAATTCTATGTTACTTTACATAGTTGCAGCCATTCAACCTTATCACATTTCTGCTGCAAGTACACTTTTGAAAACTACATAGGCTTTGGGTTTAGGCCCATGCGCCCATGCCTCAGCTATCATGCTTCCTTTCCTGAAGCAAACCGACAGGTGGTAGGTGACAATTCTGTTTCACCTCTCCCACCACACAGAGTTACTAAATTCATATCCCCATCTCCTGGGCTGAATCAGGGCCAGAATAGTCATTACCTCATAGGACAGATCCTTTGATGAATGTACATTATGAATACAGCATCCAGTCCAGCTCACCATATTATCAGACAAATAACTTCAAAGAGAAAGTAATGATGCAGTTTTCCAGTTTTAGCTATTTTTGAATTTTATCAGTGAAAATCTACTGAATTTAATAACACAGCAATAGATAATAATATAACCAAAGAGAGAGGCCAGATTGCATTAATTTTTGTCTGTCTGAGCTGCTAAGATTTGTGGAGCAGCCCATTAATTTCACATTGTGATGCAATGCATATTTAATTGTCAAGCCTTCACCACACCAAGTGATACAGAAACACAACATAGAGAATGGGATTTTTAGTCTAGGACTAAAAGTTAGTTAGTTCAGACTGGGTTCCTCAGCCTTTTTCTGGATAACAGAAAAAAGAATAAACCTAGTAAAATTTAAATAATGCCAAGCTGGGTGATTTGGACGCACTTTGGAAGAATCAGAAAGATCAGAATTCAAAGGTTCTTGATAAATGGGAGAAATAATTTAAAATCAAGGAGACAAAATTCACTAAACACAAGTGTATAGTTCAACATTTAGGAAGACAAAATCAAAGGTGTAAGAACAAAACGAGTAATAACTGAGTTGTCAGAGATACTGCAGTGAAGGCTGTGAGAGTTGCAGCAGATCACAAATGAAGCATGAATCCCCGCTGGGATGTTATAACAAAAAAAAAAAAAAAAATCTCATTCTGTGATATATTAGCAAGAATGGTGTATAAAGGAAACAATTACTTCCTCTGTTAAGTGCTGGTGAAAAATGAACTCGGGCAACACATTTAGAGAAGGATCTATAAAAAACTAGAGAAAGACCACTGAAATGAAAGAAAAAAGCACTTCTGAAGCAGTTGGGCTTGTTTCATCTAGAAAAGAGAACAGATGGTAGCAGGCTGTGGCTACTAAAATGTTAGTATAAGGATATTCTCCATAGTTATCAGAGGTGAGAGAAAAGTTACTTTGCACCAAGGAAGATTTGAGGCAACCACTCAGGGGAAAAACATGTTTATCCCCACTTTGGATTATGGGAAGGTCCTTCCTGGGTAGTTTCTGGCATTCCATTTGGCAGAGATAATATAGTTAGGATCAGTTTATCACCAGGTGCCACATTCAGTTCTTAAGTTCCCTCCCTGACAAAAACGCTTTTGATTCTATAACATAATCTGTGAAACCAGTCAGCCTTTAAGAACAGTGTCTGTTTTATTTATTTACTGTGGAAAATATTGTAAAAGGGATGAATATAGATCATCCTAACTTGAGAGACAACGCAAATACGAACAGAAATACATGGAAACTTATTTATTCTACTCGTAATTTACTGTGAATTACTTCCTTCCAAAATATTTAGTTAAAGGATGAAACAGGTGGACAGGGATTTTTTCTTGTTATGTGTCTATTAAATTATAATTTATGCCTACCAGACTATGAGCTTTGTCCAACAGGGGACCTGTACATGTGCAGATTCAGTTCTACTCATAGATTATATGCTTAATAGATAAGTAGGTGGCTATCAACTGAAAATCAACACAAAAGAACTTAGAAAACAAAAACTAAGACCAAAAATATGCTGACATAATTTTAGAACAAAATTCAGTGAAATTAGCTTTATGTAATTTTGGAACCAAAATAGATCTTCTCCAGCAGACTTTTTTTTGAGCCACATGGATCCTGTGCTGTTGCAGGATAATCTAGTGTGTGGTAACAGTATGCACTACTAGCAATGTTCCTCAGTGAATAAACCAGGTATTCACCTAAAAAGGCTGCTTGGCCACAATATCTTGGATAAAGAATTCTGTTTGAAGGTATTGCCAGTGGGTTCAGAGGCATATTACACCTGGAAATGGACCTTGATGAAATACAAAAAAGGGACCAAGTAGAGTATTTTCCTTGATGAATTTGAGAGAAATTAAAAAGCAAGCAAGCTGATTTACAATAACCAATTATCCCCCAGTCTTACCTGCAGTTGTGTAAGGGTTTAATATTATGTGGAGGTATAATCCTGTTGCAGTCAAACAAGGTCTATTCAGGAAAAAAGATAAGTGAACACACCCCTACACTCAGCATCACCTCAAAGCTTATGAGTAGTGTGGGCACAATTGAATGTTGCCATCCCAAGAATGAAATAGAAAGGCCTTGTCATTGTGTTGAGGTTTCTGCCAGAAAAGGGAGGAAGAAAGATGGGATCTGAGGCAGGGAGAAAAAGTAGCTTAAATAAAAATCTCAAAATATATACCTTTCATTCACACAGCACTAGATATCAGACGGTATCATCTTGCTGGCATGAGGCTGATTCAGAACAGCTTGGGATACTGGACGTAAATGCAGCTCAGCATAACCTGATTTTTTTATAAGAGCCATTGTTCTTCTAGCCAGCTCTAACCAACTCTTGTATTTATGTGGAAGCTGTGTTGTGATGCAGATTTCTTTTACTGAGTTCTGGTGATTAAGTCATAACCCATTACAACTTTAGAGAAGAATGTTTTGCCAGTGAAGAGTTTTGGATGGAGGATCTTATTTTTTTGTGTTGTGAAAATTAGAACATAAGGAAATAGTAGTGGGGTCATAAGCACATTAGCACTGCATTTTATTGTGTGGGTAGCTTTTAGATCTTAACTTTTAGATCTACTGGGTTTCACGTTCCTTACTCAAAACTGCAAACAAACAAACCAAAATAATGTGTGTTAAACTATCACAATACTATTGTAATCTGTAGTTTTCAGGATTTTTGCCTAAAAGTTATGATATTTTTGAAGCACCTTTACCTAGCTAATGGGTTAATTTCCTAACTTCCTTTTTAAAAGTGAAGTGCAATATGTGAAATAATAGGTGAATTTGGAAGGGGTCTGAACTTCCATTGTTATGTTTGCAAACATGCAAATGTTCATTACATTCATTAAAAACCTTTCATGCAGGGCCTCCGACCCACCATGGTGCATCCTTCTCCTATGCTTCTATAAACACATTCAGTCCTCATTTGATTCATTAAAAAATGTGTCCCCAGATTCAAGGAATTTCAGCAGATGGTTATCAAAAGAGCAGAATTTCTTCTGCTCACTTTCGTTATTTCTCTTCCCTATCAGTTCCTGTTCTAATTTGAAATATGAACAGAATCTTGCCTTCTATTTCAATTATATGGAAACTATCCTATTTGAGGAGGAAAAAATTCTACCCTGAACAGATATTGTGTGCTGGGGTATAATGAATGAACTCTTTAATCAAGAGCTATCTATTCTCCAAATATCTGAAAAAGATTGAATTCACTCTTACGCAGTTGAGCACTGCAGGAGGACTTTCATAGTAATCAAGGGAGGGAAGGTCATCAAACAGCACAAAATTCAGACATAAATTAGGTTCACATTTTATGTAATACCAGTTGTTAAATTTTGTTTTCATTAAGCAGAAATTGCCACTAAAAAGGGGGTAAATTCACGTTAAATACAGGAGTGTGAATTGTCAGAATGCTGCCAAATTGATCATGCACTGAACTGTAACAGCAAAAGATTTTTCCTAAATGAGTTTATAGCTCTTTCAGCATAACATGATTACTATCCCCAGAGAATACGACAATGCCTTTTGCAGGTGGAGGGATGTGATACTTTTTTAATTCATGAGAAAGACATGGTTCAAGAATTTAAATAAGCACATAGTATCAAATGCTTAAATCTGTACTTACCTTTAACTGCATTTTGCTAGTGAAATATGTCCATGACCATTCTCTGGGACTAGTCAGTGTCCACACTAGTCAAGTGTATCCTCCAGAACAGAATAGTTTCATATTAAGTGCCTCTCAGCATGAGATGACTCCTGAAATGTGTTAGGGAGGTACTGGGAGTGCAGCAGCTGGCCTGAGGCATAAATGGTAGCAGGGTTCGTGCTAACAATGTAATAATATAGATCACGCTAACAATGTAACAGTATACATCAGATTACAAAGCCTGGGACATGATGGAAAAAGTGACCTTAGATATCTAATTCCCACTGCCTGTATCTACCTTTGAAGTTTCGGCCCATAGTTTCACTAAAGGCAGATTTCAGAGAGATTTGGGCATTCCCTAGTCCCTTTAAGGGCAGGCAAGGAAAGCATTTCTGTGGGGCTGAAAGCTGTGGGAGTGCATGCACCCAAGCAAGGACCAGTGTTTTGACGTTCATGAGAGAGGACTGAGGGATCTGTATCTTTCACTCATCTGTGGCTCCCAGAGGCTAATGCTGGCTCTGGAATTAGTTAACGGAAACACGTCTATATTTTACAGAGAAATACGGTACCAAAATATCTACTTGTGATTCCACATACAATGTCGTGATGCTGACACTTAGTAGTAGTGAGATAGCTCTATCCACAAGCTGCTGCCTCTGAGGCGTGTAGTTGGCTTGCACATCCCCGGCAGCATGTTGTTTAGCACTTCTGTGAGTTAATACAGGTACAGCCAGATAAGCTTTCAATTAAATCACACAACAGACTTGGCTTGAGAGAAACGATGCCATTAGACAGTCTGCCACCTGCTGCCATATCTCAGGCTGACTGAAAGAGTTGCGTGCCAGTGGGGTTGCCTGAAGAGTGCACGCAGACTGTTAAGTATCTAAGAAAGGGATTTTAGAAGTTGGCCAGTGAATGTGGTGCTGCCATTGGTCTCCAGGAATGAAAAGCTCTGGCACCTGTGGGTTGGTTTTCAGATACTGTCATGGAAAGCTTACCATGGCACTTCTGTATGAGGACATAAGAAAGATCAAACTGGGTTAGACTAGGAGTCTGTCTAGCCCGGTGGTCTGTCTCCAAGAGCAGACACAAGCATATGCCCAAATGTGCAGTATTGTAGGCTGCCTAAGAATAATTTTTTAATGGCTGTTTGGCTGCATGCTTATTTGTGAGCAGCTTGTGTTTCAGTGAACAGTTGGGGAATGGTTGTTGTTTAGCAAAAACTCTTAGCTGTCATTAAAAAGATTTGTCTGTACACTTGGGGAATATAGTCTTTGTAGGTGAGACAAGAAGAGGAATATTGTGTGGAAGGAACTTAGTGCGGTCCTAACAAAATCAAGACAGTCTGAGGAAGAAGGAAGAGGTTTGAAATTGGATTAAAAGTGAAGCAGCAGTTGTTTCAGCACAGAGTCTGGCTTTGTCTTTCATGTTTCTCCATGGAAGGTGAAAGGTTGAACTTGTGTTTCTCTAAGGGTGTGCAAATGACAGATATTTATACTGCTGCGTGGTGGAAGGAGCTATGGATCAGAATTAGATATTTTAGACATTTCCTAAGGATATGAGGCTTAAGTGATTCCTTTCTCTCCTTCTTCGCCTGTCTCCACCTGTGTTTTCCTTTTTGGCTCTCTCTTTCACACTTCATAACTTGTCAGCATATGAGCCAATTTCACAGAGTGTTAGTAGATGCAAGGATAAGATGTCCACATAATGCTCATCAAAATGGGCACCTAAATAGTTCAAATAGACCCGTAAAGCCTCCCTTCTGAAAGAAAACCTGACTTATGAATGCAACCCTCCAGAGACGTCAGGGAATCCACAAGAGAGAGCTATTATGAGTGTCCTGATTGTGAGAAAAGCTTTAATCAGACATCACACATAATTATATGCTGGAGAATCCAACTACAAGACCTGAATTCATAAAACTAGGTTTCATTGCTTCCTCTTCTAAAGGATCTTAGAAGAACTAAGTGTCTTTTAAGAGGATGGGGCTGGTGATGAACTTCACTGAAAGACTGCTGTGGAGAGGTATTGTTATGTTTAGTAAATAGAGTGAGAAAGAGCAGCATGCTGTCTAGGTAAAAAATGGTGGTGGAGAGGGATGTTTTGAGAAGTTTTTTAAAACCAGAATGTATTGTGAGGCAAAAACCACAGAAGTAATTAGCTTCAGAGGAGATAACAAAGCTTATTAAGCATGTATTCTTCTGTCTTGGGGGGTGTAGTATCATACAATGGAGATATTACTGCAATTATTAGAACAATGCAATCAACAATGCCTTGAAATTAATGTTTCTGGACTTCACAAGCAGTTTCAATTATATTATGCTAATATGTTAAATTAGGAAAACAAAAGTTATGTAAGGCTTTTAGATAACATTAGGGTGCTGAGGTGGTAAATGAATGAAGGGAATTCTCCTGTAGCGGGAATAAGGGACTGAGAAAGAGTTAAAGGAAGGTAATTGGGAAATGCCCTCAAACTGAAGCAATCAGCTATTGGAAGAACAATAAGAAATCACTATAAGACCAGAGACATCACCAATAAAGGTCTCTTTGGGGAGGAAGATGGAAGAAGGATCAATGATTTTAGAGAAGTCCTATTGAAGCTGCTATCACCAAGCACCGCAAATACTGTGTAGCTGTCTAGTCGCTCAGATTCAGGAAGGATAAATTCCTCTTGACAGCTAAGAATATCAGGGCATGGCAAACCCAAGGTGTGATAAGCAAATGGAGGAGCAAACTAAAAATGGAGAATGGATGTAACACTATGAAAACACATCATGAGCGTAAGCTTAAGGGAGAGAGAAAAGAGTTTCTTCCCTCTTAAGCTGAAGAGCATTGCTGTCACAAGATAAGATGGGCTTCCATGAGAAGGAATAGTTTAACTGCTGAAGCACTGAGATTCCAGAGCAGCAAAACAGCTTTGTAAGTAATTTTAAGCTTAAGTGTGAAGAGTATGCTCAGGTTTGCTGAGAATTGCTAGTTCAGGGTGTTCTGGCCTCAAAGGTCTCCTTTCCAGTCCAGTCTTAAATGTTAGATATCAGGTTGGCAGCAACTGTAGAAAAAAGAAGGCTACAGAGTAGAAAAACAATTGGTAGGGAGAAGACAGCTACCTCTTCAGTAAGGATATTAGCATTAAATGTTTTCCAAAACATCTAAATGTTTCACTGAAGACACGTTGTAGTTGTCTTAAAATGATTGTGCTCAGAGTTTAAGAGAAGAACCTCTGAGACATCTTTATTAACGATGTGGCCATCTGTAAAGTCAACTGTTTTGTAAAGGTATGCATTAATATCTACCACAGGGAGATGCTCCCAGGTAACTTAGTCACAAGGTTTCATTACCGGATTAAGAAATTTAGAAAACCTCCTAAAACCTGTTTTCTGACTAACTTTCAGGGATGATTCTAGAGATTTCCTGAGTGGAAAGGTTTAGCAGATCCCTTGCAGAAGTGCAATGACTTGAAGTGAGCTTGCTCAGGTGCTGGGGCAGTGCAGGCAGGTGGTTATACTGTTATACAGCTATGCTGTACAACAGCTGAGCTAGTTCATTCTGCTCATGACTGTACTGGGCTGTGCAGACAGCCCAGCTAGCTAAAGTGTAGTATGTCATTCATAAACTCTGCCACAGTTCTTTAATGTGGAAGATGAAAATATGAGTATTTATGCAAGGCACCAGTTTGTCTGGAAAGTAAAGGCCCCAATGCTGCAAACACTTGTGCAGATGCTTTATTTAAGTGTGGAAGGAGTCTCAAAACCATTTAAGTCTACAATTTGTAAAATCAAGGACAAACATTTTTATAGATGCTGAAGGGTCAGATTTATTTCACTAACTCTTTGATCTCCTTGATTGAATGGGATTGGTAGCAGTGAGAATTATTATCCTTATGGTGCACATTCCTGCATATTTTTGCTGATAAGATAGAGCTCATGAACCGTGTTTTCATTTGTAAATAAATATTTGAGCCTTACAAAAAAGGTAAATGAGCTCTGTCTTGCTATACGATATGTTTATCTGTGAAAAGCATTCATCTTGAACACAAACTAAAATGTAATGCATCAGAGACATATAAAATCTCTACAAAGACTAAGGTTTTGGTTCTGTAATTTTTGTAACAGGTTTTGAGTGATAATATTAAGTACCATTGCTTTCAGAGCTAGTGGGAAAGAGGATGCCTTTTAATATCAAAAAAATGGAAGATAAAAGAATTTTTCAGACATCCAACATGAAAGACATGAAAAAGGATGGAGACAAAGCAAGCTGCACTTTTGAACACACTCTTTTGTTGACCTAGATCTCATATGGCCGATGGGTGGCCTACAGGCTCAGTCCTGCTTGCCAGGCAGTCTATCCAGCTCTCAGGAATGCTTGGAGATGCATCTGCACTTTATTATTGCTGGGCAGCTTGTCCAGGGTGCTGGAGAGCTCTGTGGGTCCGTATGGTGGTCTGCGCTAGCCAGAAGCCAGGACGGTAGGTGCAGACTCGAGGGCTGTGCTGAGACAGAGCTGATAAACCCTGCTGGACATGAGCTGAGCCTGTGCAGGCAGATATCACTGTAGTAATGATATGGTATGTCTAGCTGTATCTGGGGTTTTTTTCCTATTAATCAGGGAATCTCAGATAACCACTGACTAAATGGTTATCCTGTGCTATTGGTCTGTCCCCTCAGTATCGCTTGCTGTCTTTGAGCTCAGGACTGGGTCTAGTATGGTATAACTGCATGTCAGCTTGGAGCTATATTAGAATAAAAGGTTTCAAGGGTAAAATGGCCACTCTGGATGTAATTGACATATCCAGTTGATTGCATTACAATATATTTGGTTGACAAGCAGAACTAATTAAAAAGCACCTGATTGCCCATGTACCTTGTTGCATTTCATTTCAGTGCACTTATCAGTGAATTAAATCTAATTTAGTGACAATGAAGGGGCAGTGGCATCAGGGTGTAGGGCTCACTAGTTCAAGGTTACAGACGCTTGAATCATTCTAGCTGGAAATAGATTTTTTTTTTCTTATGTCAAAATGCTGGTAGACAATGTAAAAATATAGAGTCCTTGTAGAAGGAGAGGGCATGATATGGCTGAGGAAATCAAGTGGACGTAAGGTGGAGACAATGTCAACAAATGCTAGAAACTGTAATGGTGGTAATAACGAGACTGAGCAGCTTAAAAACCAAAGTGAACCTCAGAACTTGAGAGTATGTGTCTGAAAGATGGCAATCAGCTATTAGATGATTGCTCCTACTGCAGGAATAACATGATTGTAGTATAGCAACAAGTCTGTGACTATATAGAAATTATTCTGAAACTTTTTGCAACAACTCTTCCATTTTGATTAACCACATCCCACTGAGTATGCATTCTTCACACGTGACAGAATTCAGATGACAGAAGCCAACAGAAGAATGAAAATGCAGTTGATGACATTTTCCTCATTCAAGAATCCTCTCATTGAAAAATAGCCTCCTTTGGAAAGAGAAACATCTCATTAAAAGTGTTGAAATTAGTATGCAATTTCCCAAATTAATCTTAATATTATTTTAGCTATTACTGAAATCTTAAGTCTGTGATAAAAGGCAAAAATTTTGAGAGTAATTTTGATCTTTCATAAAAGTATCAATTAGAAAATCACAAACAACTAATTTTGACTGAAAAAAATGAAACCTGATAATTTTTCACCTTTCAACACAAGCAGCTTTGTTTTCTTTCATTTTTCTGACTTATCGTACATCCAAATCAGTTGCAACAACAATTGTCATTGAACTGCTAGTTAATATGTTATTTTTTAATATGATCTTAGGCAGGATTAAAGATGAAGACACCCCGAGTAGGTGAGCAGAGTGCTCTTAGACTCCATTTACTTTTTTAAACTTGTGACTCCTTTACATGTACTGGGGAACTTAGAAATTCATTGCACCTCTATACACCTACATGTAGACATCTGCTCTGAGATATCTTAAGCTACAGCCAGGTCTTTTGCCTACAGGCTTGTTATCCTATTCAAGGACTTTACTGGAATTAAAATATATGTTGAGACAATATATTTCTTGAAAGGAAGCTGCTGTTTTAGTCAGTATGAGAATTGACATGGGGTATTTTGTGGTGTGGTGAGCCAGGATGCAACCAGCTAATGGACCCAGAAGTAGCATAACTGTTTGTCTGTCTTACCTTCTCTACTAGACTTGCTGAGAGGTGCTAGCCTGCTCTCAGACTCACACTGGCTGCATGTTTTGTTCAATGAACTGTTTTGTGCCGAAGGACCAGCCTGTGTCAAGCTTATGTGGGGCTTATTGCTTGTTTCACTGAGTGAGGAAGTTGTGCCCACAGCAGCCTTATCACCCACAGATGTGGTTTCAGCATCTGCATGGCCCCCTATTGCTGGCAGTGTTAGAAACCCCCACACCTACTATGCGTGACTGGATTTTTTTTTAGGTTTCACTTCAGTGCTGTGCTTTCAGAAACAGATTATTAGGTGGGTGGCTTCTGACATTCAGGGTCAGAGACCTCGCTTTCCAAACACACAAGGTTTTGTGTCCAGCAGGTTGGTGTATCCAGGGGGAGTTTGTAAGTGAGAGGAAGAAGAAATGGATTATTTCAGAAAAAATGTTCTGTTTTAAAGACAGAAAGTTGTATGTTCTGTCCTAGATTGATGTTTTAATGTGGTACTTGAATGCAAGAAGGAGAAATGAGAGGAGGGGAATGAATGAAATGTGGCAGGGACTTCTTTCCCATGTACTATTAAAAAATCAGTCTGTATCTGTACTTGTCAAGGCCAGGATGGACAGGGCTTTGAGCAACCTGGTCTAGTGGAATGTGTCCCTGCCCATGGCAGGGGGGTTGGAACTAGATGATCTTTAAGGTCCCTTCCAACACAAACCATGATTCTGTGATTATCAAGGATGAATTCAAGATGATTTTAAGTTTGGTTTGAGTAAATGGCATAAATTAAATAAACCTTTAAAGAATGTATCCAAATTAGCAAAGTTTTATTAGCTCAGGAGGAAAGCAAATTTGCCTGTCTGACAGAAAGGAAAAGGATTTTTGAAGACCCCAACCCATTCTTCAAGCTGCACAGTAGCCAGACATAATATTCTGTCTTGGATAAACTTTGCGATCACTGGGACCAAATGCTCTGTTCTGCTGGGAATACTGCATTATTTATTACATTTATTTTGGTGGCAGCTGTTTCATTTTTTTGCATATATATTTAGAAATAAAACTGGCACCATTGTGTTAACCATTTGCTATTTTAGATAGAGTGAAGCTCTGCAAATGTAGGTTATTTGTACAGTAGATAAAGCAATGAAATATGAGCATGTAAATTACTACTCTACTCCTCTGAGAACTTTTAAAGATAATTTTTTTTGTATGTTTACATAGACTTAATAAAGCCCATTTGCCAGTATCAAATATTTTGTAAATTCAGAAAAATCAAATGATTGCTTGAAGAGTGCTTCATAATTACGTTGCTAAAAGCAAGGCAAAGTAACCTCAACTGTAGTACCATACTGATTCAGCTGTGTTGCTTGCCATACACAGCAAATTCATGCAACAGTCCATAAAAATTCAGCCTGACCCTGAACGCTTACAGGAATTTCATGTGTAACAGCTTAAAAAGAACTAAAATTCTGTTTGTAAGATCTCAGCCAGAAGTCATGGGAATGACTAACAACAATCTTTAGATCAGGCTCTTGATGAGAACTACTGCAAGAACAAAAAGAATGACATAAGACCTACAAAATAATGATCAAAGACTGTAGTACACTTAGAATGTTCTCTTTTTATTTTAAATATACCTATTACAATAATTTGTTAGGCTTATATAGAGCACTATTATTTACATAATTCAGTGTTTATCCTTTGGGGAGAACTCCAGTGCTCAATAAATAAGTCAGTGAGCTGCTTGTTCACCATCTTGGAATCAGAGTTCTGAAATATTAATTTCACATAAATGAGGAAAGTCCTTGAAATGGTTACAGTTACCTGTAGTTTTATACAGTAGGTATCTTCTGTGTGCAGTCAAAATCTGTTGAAAACTCTGAACATATCTATAGGTAATCAGAAGAAAGTTTAACAACAACATCAAATTAAAAATATACTGAAAAACATCAGTGGTTGAACCTCTACATTTTTCAGATGCATCTCAGGGTGATGATATTATTCAAAGGGAACAAAGAAACAGTTTGGTAGAATCCCTGTTATAAAATGTCTAGATCATGGGGGAAAATATACAACCACTAATAAATAAAAAACAGCTTTTTACAAGATCTCCTTTTAACATGGCATCTTAAAATGTGCCTGCAGGTAAGAATGGTTTTCATTGTTTGTATTAAAATTCACTTTTCCGTAGTTACTATTTCTTACACATGAATTTATGCATTATATATATACTATATAAAATGCATAAAAGATTAAGTTGTTAGTACAAGGAATATCATTAGCTGAGAACATGAAGCAAGAGTTCATATCAGATCCCACTCAATGCTATGTGTGTGAGCTCAAATACACAAGAAAGGGACTTTGGTCCTGATCTTGCACTAAGAGTGTAAATGTGGTCCCATGTTTCCACATACAGAACCTACTGTCTTTACTGAGCTCGTACCAGTCCTGCATGCGTCAACCATCCCGTTTCCACATGACCCCCCACAGAAAGCGGGTTTGATTCAGGACAAGCAGGTTAAGGGTTTTTCTCCTAATTCTCATCAATGTATTTCAGAGGTCAAGTCTATGGCACATTATGTGAGTGGCTGAATATCTATGACATTCAGCTATGGCACCTAGTTTTGTTTCCCCAACATACAGAAAGACAGAAAGAAGGGAAATGCAGCTCATAACTAGCAGGCATTTATCCTAGCAAATGTAATATTATCATCATTATCATGGAATAGAATATCATTTATTGACAGTGTGCCTGCTTGTTCAACAAAACATCTTCAATTTCAGCAGCTTTACAGTTTGGCAAAGAATAGTTTCTCAATTATCTTTGTTACAGTTTTGAATCTCTGGCACATTTAAGACACCCACCCACCTATTCAAATAATATTTTAAAGCAAAATTAATGTTTGATATAAAATAACAGTTGTGTTGTAAATGTGGAAAAATAGTCTACAAAAAATAAGTATAAAAGTGATCTCAGATTTATGAATATGTTTCTATATAAACGAGTCCAGGTGACTAATCTGTGTGTTAGAAATGGCCCTTGGTAGGCTGTGTCACAACAGTACATCACATTTTTCACAGTTTACAATAAGACAGATTCACAATGTGATGATACCTTATATAAGAAAAATAGTATTTTACAAACTATACATTTGGCATCTATTTTTAGATTTTTTTTTTCTGTTTCTTTTTCAGTTCCTTTTTTCTTTTTCCTTTTTTTCTTTTCTTACAAAATAGTGCAAAATTACAGTGCGTTAATAGAAGATTTTGCAAATCCTAATAAAAAGTCAGTATATTTAACTGTTTTTTTCATTCACTGGAAACAGTTTGGCACATTAGGATTTTGTATAGATGGAAAAGCTTCTCACTTTCTTCTCTTCAGTATATCCATTAAATCTTTAAAACATTAAATTGCACCAAGGGAGTTAACTTTCCAAACTTTTTAATCTCATCTCTTATAACATGTGTGTTACAAAACAAAACAGCAAAGGAAAATGTAGATTTTGCAGTTAATTTATTTGACGAACAGCATATATCAGACTGCCTTTTCTTATCATGTTATAAAGAAAAGGATTGATGGGAACATTTTTCATCTGGTGACTGGTAAAGTGTTTAGTTACAGCTTCAGGGCTCTATAGGAAATTTATCCCAACGTTATATATATATATAAGTGTTGGCTTACCATATATCTTTCAAATTTTGCTATCATGCATTTCCCTGTATCTGGATCCAAACACGCTCTATCAAGCCAGGGGGATAAAGTTTCATCAAAGCCTGTTTTCCACTGGACTAATTCATACAAAGAATAACAAACCGTTGCTTTTGCTGCCAATTTGCAATGATTAAATGATTTTCCTACTAATTATTTACTTAGGAATGGTAATGAAGAGTTCCCCCATGTATGACTACTTCATTTCTACAGACTGGTACCATACCTCAAAAAAATGTCAATACTCTTGTTACTTGGAACAGCAAAGTCTTCTTGCCTAATCATAAACAGCTATGGTACAGGCTGCAGGAGTGAGAGTGTCCTAAGCCACTCCGTGAGCATGCCGAGAAATGCACACAAGATGTCAGATGAGTCTCAGGTCAGTTCTTTGCCTCCTTGGCTGAAAGCAGGTATGAGAAACCTGACTGAGATCACTGAGTCATCTACTAGAGGTTGCCAAACAGCTGTCTATACCAACCTACTCTTAATTCAGGCTATTAACCTGCAGGTGAAAGGCTTTCTGCCACATGAGCAAATCTCTGAACTATTCACTGCAGAGAGACTGTTGGTTTCAGTTAATTGCGTAGAGAATATGATGACATAAAAGATTCCTAATTAATTACCTTTCCAATAGAGTAATGAAGTGACTTTTTCTGATATGAAAACTGCAGGGTGATGTCTCTAGGCCTACTTATTTCTCAGGAGTTTATGGTTTTATCATCTGTATCAGTCTGTGGCATTTGTGCCATGAATTAAAATTACTACTGCATGGTTTATTTAGTCAATTTCTTGGCATTTATGTACTTTTAATGAACATGTCTAACTTGTATGAGTTTACACTGATTCTCTGAAGGTAGAATTAGCTATAGCACTAGAACTAGTTTTTCAAATATTAGAAGGGAAACATCCATGAATAAGAAGGTTGTTTTTTACCCCAGCCTTTCCACCCTTGTCTCAATCCTTTACTACTAGCATGGGAATCTCCCAAATAATCCGCTGACTCTGGTGGAAGGTTTGCCTGAGCTGAAATACCTATCTTGTATGAATCATATTGATTGTTTTCTAACATTTAAAAATCACTTATATTAAAAACAAACAAACAAACAAAACAGAACTGTCAGCCGATATTAATGAAAAAGCCCACCAACTGGTAGATAAACAAATACTTCCCCTGGACTCTCTTCTCAATAATGTGCTGGTTTTGACCAAGGAAACACTTGAGTATTTGATTAACTTTCACTCTTAGGTTTAAATAGGTCAGGAGCCTCCTTGTCGGCCTGCACAGACACACCTCTTGTTCCCACTTTGCACACACAGTTGATCACTCGCAGAGTCTCATCTAGACTGAACCAAATATTTCCCTCAAAAAGGAAAATCAGGTATGGCTGAGACTGACCCTCTCTAGGGCACACTCAGTCCAGATTAAAAGGATGCACACACGATCAGGTTTTATGCTTTCTTCCTGGGACAGTCCTCGAAATACTATCTCAGCAAGCCTCAGCTCCTCTCACCTCCTTATACCACAGGCAAGTTGACTCACCCTGCGCAGCACAGGCAGGCTGTAAGGTGGAGTCCCATGCTGAGCGGATGGCATGAGGCGATGGTGGCACATATAGCACGCTGAAGCAGAAGAGTAGGGCCAAAGTATATTGGATAGACACTAAGCCAGAATTAGTCCAAACAGTCTTCTGTGTGGAGTAACCAGTCTGCTCACAGGATGGACGCACATGATGCAAAAGAGGCCACGCAAATTGGCCTCAGTTGGCTATAGACCGTGCTCTCTGGCACAATTCCCAAAGGCAATAAAAACCCATTGTTTGAAGCCCCGATGCATTAAAGCATTTAAGATGCTCTTAAATTTAAACATGTGCTTGAGTCTCATGGTCATATGCATGTGCTTAAGGTCTTTCTTGAATCAAGTCCAGAAAGTATTGTTGCATGAGGACATGAAGGTTTACTTCAAAATCAAAAAAAGAAAAGAAAATAAGAATAAGGATTCTTGAAGTCAGATAAGAAATATGACTAGCTTACTGACAGACTTCACTCTTCCCCCAAATGTTAGTTTTGTCTAATAAAAGAGATAATACAAGGCCAACAGGAGTCCCATTCTTGAATAATCAGCAACAGTTATTGGTTATTTAACTGAAACTTGCTTGATTAGAGATGGGAGAAAATTATGTGTTATGGTTGTTTTTTTTTTAAAGCAAACATGAGTAGCTAGAAACAATAAGTAGCTGTTTACTGTGCTCAGTAGTGCCAACTTCCCATATCTTGCTCAGCCTGCATGAACTCCCCAAATCCCCACATTCGTGCTCTCTCAGTCCAACTTTCATTTTATTTGATCTGTTTCTTAAAAGACAAATATGTTGCTGGATGTGTCACACATTCTGCGGGCCTCGCTCAGGCTGCTTGTTCATTGTGAGCACAGGCATCTCAGACGGCAAGAGGTATTCAAAGAAACTGGCAACCAGGATTCACGAAGGAATGGAGATGTCATACTGAGCAAGAGCTCCTGTGGTCATTGAGTGTCTGTGAAATGAAAAGAAAACTGTTTTAGAAGGATCTGCTGCCAGTTTTGTGTGATGTCTGTTCACATTCAGTGGGGTAGCACTGCATCTGCAGTTAGTATTTTATCTGTTTTGGGTCTTATTTTCCACACTGAGAAAGGCAGCAATGTTGATAGCTGAGTGCACGACAGAGAGCCTAAAAACATCCAAAAGAAGCCATTGTAAAAGAAAGAATAACGATTACTGTCTGTTGTCAGTGCCTGCCGAGTTAACTTGTGACAAGTGCGTATGCAAAATTATTGTGGGCTGACAAATAAAACAAACTGAATGCCTGAAATAAAATTTTTGAGAAAATGGCAAAAATTGGTGTGATTTCTCATCTTTCATTTCTCTTTTCTTATACAACTATCTTCTTTTGCCAGTGGTGCCAAGGCATAAATAATACCTTGTTCTCTGTTTTAACTAATTCCATGTCATTTACCCCTCCATAATTAATTGGTTTTGCCCATTCTCCTTCACAGTGATTTATTATTTGAGTCTGTTTATGCTAGCTGTTCATGTAGGGTAGCTCACTGAAGGAGCACAGACATCACAATGCTTAATGTTATATGTAGAGTGAAATAAATCTTCTGTGAGTTAGGTGTGTAGGTCTACGTAGACTGCCTTTATGCATGCGTGGAGTCCAGATGTTTTACATCCATTGCTTCACATCATTTACCACTTAGGCTGGACATGCCCGAAGATGCTTCATCTTCTGCCAGCAAAGCTCTTTATATCCAGAACTGCTTAAGGCTTGATACCTGCAGATCACCTTAAAATCTTCATCAAATGGCTGGCTCATTTATGTTCCAGCCCACACTCTTCAAGAATGTCAGTGAGGCATAAGGGTCATGTCTCTTGTTTAGGATTTGGTCATGGTGCCTGGTCATTTCAGTCTGGATTAGATTTCTCTCCTGTTTTATTAATCTTTGAAACAATTTTAGCAATGTGTCCTGAATGCAAAGTGTACAAGCCTTGTGTGGAGTTTCTGTGAAGAGAACAACTCTCTTTGCAGTTCCATCAAAAGACTTTCACATTTCTTAAAATTCAGCCCAAGATTAGCCATGCTGACTGGATCCAGTGCTCACAGAGGTAATGACATTACTTACAGGCTTAAAATTTAGCATATATTTCAAAACTTTCCTGTGCATACACTGATTGATATTTGTAGTAACAAGTCATATATCTTATTATTGTGCTTACTTGTTATTAATATAAGAATTTATCGGCTGAATATTGATGCCTAGAAACCAGTCTGATTTGACATAAGGCCTTGTAACACAGAGCACAACTCCCACTATCTGAAATGAGGAATGAAATAAGGGACTGTGCATGTTCACCAAGGGGTGAATGTACTTCCACTGAGATCAATGCAAAGAACTTCCAAATTCCAGCATCAAGGGAGTCAGATTATCCAGCCAAAGCAGTGGCATATTCAGTGACTGAGAATTTCACAGCCCTCCTGAAAACAAAAGGAATTATGTCCTATAGGACAGACTATAAGCAATAGCCACTTGTCTTCAAAATGGTAGAAATACTACTCATATTATATCCACATCAGCACTTTGTTTTCAGAAGACTGGGCTTCTTTATATTGCATTAATTTGCAAGGTAAGCTCATCTTGCTTCGTACTGGAATGCTGGTGAGTTTAGGAGGTTCACAGTATATTGCAAAC
Source organism: Fregata magnificens (assembly GCA_013389945.1). Taxonomy (NCBI): domain Eukaryota; kingdom Metazoa; phylum Chordata; class Aves; order Suliformes; family Fregatidae; genus Fregata; species Fregata magnificens. The sequence goes on from WAAD01031549.1 coordinate 62,730, forward strand.
TAGCTTTTAAAGACAGCAATAAATAGCATAAATAAATATCTGGATCAGAATACAGCTTTTGAAGCCATAGGGAGAGCACAAGGGTTTCTATAACCTTCCCGTGGAGTTTCCTGTTACAGAAATTTAACTACATTACTCTTACAGCCTTCTGTGTTTGTATTCCAGCCTGGGGTAAAAAAAAAAATCTGAGAAATCACCTTATCTTTTGCTAAATGTTTATCATTGTGTATCCCTTATTCCCTCACTTCAGCAACATTGTTGTCTGCAAGTTTAATCTTAAGTACTTGATGAACTACTTTGCTTGATCAGGGTCTTGCACATTACATAAGCTGAAGTTTTTCCAGATAAACTTTTTTTTTTCAGTAGAAGGTGTGATTTGTAACATTTTGACATGAAAAAACAAGATGTTTGGCTTTCACTCGATACCAAAACATATCCATACATTTACGTCATTAAACCAACCTTGTACATACGAATGTATACAGCAATCAGATATTTAAGTCTTAGCTGAAAGAAAAAAGCAATAAAATCAAATGACATATGCTAAAAGCAGACATTTTAAACAATCGTGACAATCACCACATTTTCATATTTCCTATCAGAGCAAATTTAAGAACCTATTTATATATTCAAATTTGGTAGCAACTGCTGCTCTTAAGAGTGCATTTGTTTATACCTGTCATATAAAATATTTTCAAAAACCAAAATTCATCAGCTTAATGAGTTGAATGGTTGAATAGGTCAGCCTGATAACTTATTTACTGAATTTCAGCATATTTCTTCCAGAAAAATAAACTGTTTGGTCATTTTTTTTCCACATTCATGAGTCATAACAGCAAGTTGTCCAGCTACAATTAAGTTCAACAGACCTTTACAGAATTGGGGACAAAATAACAATTATTCAAGAAATTATATGAGAGAAATTGCTAAATTTCTCAACAAGCTATTTCTAAAAATCCATTATTACCAGCCGAATTCAGTGCATGAGGATGATGTAATCAAATGCCTATGTTAAAATCTGTTTATCTCTGTATCAGTATGACACCACTTACAGCCCTGTTTCAGGTAAACAATACTTGAGACACAATGAGGCTTAAGGACATGCTGCATTTAAATACACTAAAAAATTGGATGAATCTGGGCTTTGGTGACTAAGGTTGTTCATCTTCTTTATATCTGACTTCTTTATTCTTTGGAGGGTAAGAACAGAGATATTCATAAAGAAACTTCATGGAGCTATTTGTTAGGAAACATCTTATTTTTAGAAACAAAGACTGTCTACTATTGTAATAATACCTTTTAAAAACTATATTTCTAGGTTCATCACCCTTAAAAAGGGGTGCAGCTGATCACACTGGAATGATGGTAGGTATTGAACTTTACTGTGTTCTTAAAATGTAAGATGAACCATAAAAAACTTTACTGTCTTTTGAAATATTACACACATTTCAGACTGTAACTGCAAATTATGTTCTTAAAGTTCTCTCTGGCATTTAAAAGTTGTGTCCTCATTTTCCAAATAGGTTAAACAGCAAATGTAATGTTAAAAATAAAAAAGAAGTGTTAAAAATGATTACTTTAAGTGTAAGACTGGGACATATTTCACAGAAAATGTGGAAAACCTTGTTTAAAAATGATAATAAACAATCAAATGTTCTTTAGTGCATGTAATTAGTATGTACATTATAATTTAAAACTAAGTATTGATGACTGCTGCTGCTGATCTTTTAAAATCTCTTACAAAATATAAATAGGATAGCCAAGAGAGGATAGCTGGTAAACCATGACATAAGGTTCTCTTTCCCTCCTTTTTTTTTCTCTTTTCCTTTCCTCTCCACTTGGACTGAAGTTTCTTCCAGCTTCTTCAAAAAAGTGCACACAAATTAATTCCAAAACCATTTTTCTAAATTTCCAATGGACTTGTATTCCTGGTGTCTTTTCACATGATCACAAGCAAGACATGCATGTGATTCCCAGAACCTAGGAAGATGCACTGAGAAATCCTTCTTCCAGTTGAAATAACTAAGGTACATCTTGTTATTTTTGTCAAGCATCAGAAGATATTCTGCCAGCTCTCTGGGGGAGAGAAAATCTTCGACATGTATGAAAGAGTCTGCTGGAATGTAATTCTCATAGTTTTCTCTGGAAGGGCCCAGTACAACTGGTACTGATCCGGCCAGAAGAGCATTGTAAAGTTTCTCAGTAATGTAATCTTTGTGGATTGAATTTTCAAAGGAAAGGTAGAATTTGCAGGTGGAGATAGTTGGAATCAAGTTTTTATCATTGACGTAGTCTCCAAAGGCTTGTCCATAGGTATGGATTTCAATGTATTTGCTAAGCTCATTGTAATACTTGACTCGAGCGTGCTCAGGGTTCCAGTTACTTACAACCCAACAGACCAAGTTTTCCTTACTTGGCACTTCAAATGTAAAGGAACTTGTACCGACCATCATGAAGCCATAAGGCACCTGAATATCTGAATCACGCCGATAAGTCAGGGTCAGGTTAAAGAGATGTTCAATGCCACTCTTTTGTGGAGTATGAGTTGGAGACTCCAAGTTCATCCAAATCCACTTCTGGAACGGTGGCCTGGCTTGCTGAGGTAAGTTAGTCAGATCCCAGCTAATGTCTCTGTGATGAATGAGAACAGCATGGGATCTGTTATATAGTGAGCGGTCAATAGTCAGATGGCACCCATGGATATTGAACATTGTTTGGCAGGATGTTAGATCGAATGTCTGACCAAATGGCCAAACCCAGATCAAAATAGTAGTTTCATTAAGATTATCAGTTTTGGAAGAAAAGAAGCTCTTCATTTTCAAAACTGAACTGGCTGATTCTATAGGACCAGAGATCCAGCTGTTTGTTGGTTTGATATAAATTAGTATAAATGCCATGAAACAACCAAGGACAATGAAGATAATAAAAAATGGCCGGAAAATTCCTTTAGATGTCGATGTCATAATTTGTTCTGAGAAAAAAGAGAGGAAGAGAAAAAGAGAAAATAACATCAGGTATTAAATTACATATATATGTCCTGTTAAAGCAATCAAACATCAGACACCAAAATGGATAGAACTTCAACATCACGGAGTTGTAACCTCAGAAATTTCCTTTGAGTGGAGAGGGTATGGGTTCTTGCATGCTGTTCATGAGAAAGTGATAATATTTCTCCTTGTCACATTAAAAGCTAATTGACATAAATTAAAAGCAGGATTTTAATACATGTCATACTTGATATAAATCAGTATATATCTTGAGAAGTCTTTTTGCTTAGAACGTAGGCCAAGACTTTGAGACACGCAAGACAGACAAAATTACCCTTTGATTCTGTCCTTGTATCTATGTAAGGATTAATATACTGCAGATTTGGTCCATTCATATTTGTGTCTATATACGTATGGAGGATATATAATTAGAGGAATGAAAAAGGAAGGGACTGGAACTTTAATTCTGTAATCAATAAGACTGTTAGAAAACTAGTTCGTGCCTGATGGCTCCATGGGGATGAACATTTATGCCTTCTCCAGAGGACTCCTAAAATAGCTAGGGAAGGAAAGCAGCAATAGAGGTTCCCAGCTCCCCTGTTCCCATATGCAGCCTTACATAGTTCTCACACAAAGAAAAATGAGTAAAAAGATGTCCTTAAATATTTGATTATGTTTTTATGCCACAGCCCTGTGCTAAAAGTTAGGAAAAGTGGAGATATGCGGCATCTTTGTGAGGCACCATTTTTTCCATGGGGGAAAAGGGGTGAGTTCATATAGCCTCCTTTGTCCTCTCTCTGGTTGTCTCTTTCTGAGAGAAGTGATAAATCTCTTGCCAGAACTTCTCTTCCAAATGGTTCTTGTGAAACCTAGCAACGTTAGGGGTTGCTTATTGCTAACATTTGCTCCTGAACATAGCCCTAGAACTCAGAGGTGTTCTAAAAATAGAAACAGTTAACCACATAAAGAGCACTATGACATACAAGGAAAAAGGAGTGGAAGTTAGTTACCAAAAAGAAGTGTTCTGAATATACTGGCCTACTGTAGAAAGGTAATTCTACAGTGCGTTTCAATGACTATAGAATTTGTCCAGCTTTCTTTTTCTGCATGTTTTTCAGTTATTTGAGTTTTTGTTATCTGTACTATCTAGCTCCACAAAATTTTTTATAAAAATCCTGCCCCTAAATACATACTTAAAATATATAATATATATGAATAAATAAAAAAAAAATTCAAAATCACAGAAAGCAGAAAGAGAATTTCAGGCTTTTTAAGCTACTTTCATAGCTCGTCTCCTCTAACCTGTGAAATAAGTAGTTAAATTCAGAATGAAGACATGGTAGAATGTGATTCAGAGGTCCATTAATGCAACATAACTTTGCTGCTTTGTGAGTGCAGAAACTGATGCGTGAGTATAGCATTGCGGTTACAACAAAAATCTTTTCACATTCATTGTTGAGGAAAGGAAAAAGGAGGAAACGTCATGCTTAGCCTTACTCTAACATTGTTTCTTGAGGAAAAAGCAATTTGCCACAATGTATCCCCTGTTTTGGGAAGGCAGATGGTCTTAATTCTGGTTTTAGTTATTGTGGTGGGTTAACCTTGGCTGGCTGTCAGACACCCACACAGCCACTCTCTCACTCCCCCTCCTCAGCAGGACAGGGGGAGAAAATAAGATGAAAATCTCATGGGTTGAGGTAAGGACAGGGAGATCACTCAGCAGTTACTGTCACAGGCAAAACAGACTCACCTTGGGGAAACTTAATGTAATTTATTGCCAGTTAAAATACGTTTGGATAGTGAGAAACAAAGACAGAAGTCAAAATAATACCTTCCCCCCTCCAACTTCTTCCCAGGCTCAACTTCCTTCTTCATTCCCAACTCCTCTACCTCCTCCCTGCCCCTGAGCAGTGCAGAGGGATGGGGAATGGAGGTTTGCAGTCAGTCCACAACGATTCCTCTTGGCTGCTCCTTCCTCCTCACACTTTTCCCCTGCTCCAACATGGGTCCTTCCCATGGGATACAGTCCCTTCAGGAAAAAAACTCTGCTCCTGCACGGGCTGCCCATGGGCTGCAGTTCCTTCAGGGCATATCCCCCTGCTCTAGCGTGGGGTCCTCCCCGGGCTGCAGTGTGGATACTGCTCCGGTGCGGTCCTCCATGGGCTGCAGGAGAATCTCTGCTCTAGTGCCTGGAGCACTTCCTCCCATCCTCCTTCTCTGAGTTTGGTGCTCACAGGGTTGTTTCTCACATTTTCCCTGCTCATTCCTCACTGCCTGTCCCTTTCTGAAATATGCTTTCCCAGAGGTGCCACCACCTTGGCTGCTGGGCTCAGCCGTGCCCCGTGGTGGGTCAGGTGGAGCTGGCTGTAACTGGCCGTGCCCGGCACGGGCAGCCCCGGCCTCTCCTCACAGAGGCCACCCTGCAGCCCCCTGCTGCCAATACCTGGCCACGAACACCCAATACAGTTATATAAAATATAGTGGTATGTTGAGTCTGACTCTTTTGTCTCGGCCCCTTTCTTTAGGACATAGTTTAGCAGGTCCTCTCTGCTTTCAGCAAAATGATCCTTAAGGGAGTAAAGGGAAGGAATTGTTGTGTCTGTGGCTTTTCCACTTACTTTCATCGGTTTAAATCCTTCTGTATGAAATATGTGGTTTTACAGCAATGTCACTTTGGGTTTTTTTAGCTTATGTTGATTTTTGCTGGAAAATATGTCTAGAGGGGAGGTTATGACCCACAAGAGCAGAGGGCTGCTTCCCTGCTTTACTATAGTGAAAGTCAGAACAGGGTCTCTGAGGGAAGAAGGGACTTAGATTGAGCAGCTTTAGGAGATGAAGCTCAAGGAAAAAACAAGAGGCTGAGCCGATCTTCGTGTAACTCTGTTCTTTGTTTCTGTGCTATTGAAACCAACGCACAGAATAGGTATAGCTTTTCACTGAACAGATAGCGTGAGCTGAGTTTGAACAATAAGTTGGGAAAGGTGTTTATTCATAGAGACTGTTCATTTTCTAGGGATTGAAATGGATGAGAAATCAGAAAAGGACCTTAACATTGTGCCTTGTAACTTAGTTGCCCTCCAGTTAAAAGCCCTTTGACACAAGCCTCTCTGATAGGGATTATTTTACACTAAGCTCTTCTGCTAACTAATAAAACCCCCTGCATCATCACATGGCAATTCTTGCTACACAGGGAATGACTAGATATTATGTATTCTGTTCTCTGCTTGAAATTCTAGTGTGTCCACAGTGTTGCATTTGTGTAGAAAGCTTTAGAATTGTAGTGCCAATGTGAGGATAAACACACTCTTGAGGGCAGAGAGGCCCTGCAGAGAGATCTGGGTAAATTAGAGAGCTGGGCAATCACCAACCATATGAAGTTTAACAAGGGCAAGTGCTGGATTTTGCACCTGGGACATGGCAACCCTGGATGTACGTACCGACTGGGGAACGAGAGGCTGGAGAGCAGCCCCGCGGAGAGGGATCTGGGGGTTCTGGTCGACAGCAAGCTGAACACGAGCCAACAGTGTGCCCTGGCAGCCAAGAGGGCCAACTTGTGTCCTGGGGTGCATCAAGCACTGCATTGCTAGCCCGTCGAAGGAAGTGATTGTCCTGCTCTACTCTGCACTGGTGCAGCCTAATCTGGAGTACTGTGTGCAGTTTTGGGTGCCACAGTGTAAAAAGGATATGAAGCTGCAGAGAGTGTCCAGAGGAGACCCACGAAGGTGGTGAAGGGTTTAGAGGGGAAGCTGTATGAGGAGCGGCTAAAGTCACTTGGTCTGTTCAGCCTGGAGGAGAGGAGGCTGAGGGGAGACCTCATCGCGGTCTACAGCTTCCTCACAAGGGGAAGAGGAGGGGCAGGTGCCGATCTCTTCTCCCTGGTGACCAGTGACGGGACCTGAGGGAATGGCAGGAAGATATGCCAGGGGAGGTTTAGGTTGGACATTAGGAAAAGGTTCTTCACCCAAAGGGTGGTGGAGCACTGGAACAGGCTCGCCAGGGAGCTAGTCCTGGCACGGAGCCTGACAACATTCAAGAAGCATTTGGACAATGCTCTCAAGCACATGGTGTGAATTTTGAGGTTGTCCTATACAGGGTCAGGAGTCGGACTTGATCCTTGTGGGTCCCTTCCAACTCAGGATATTCTATGATTCTATGATTTGCTGTTTGTGCTACCCAGAGTACAATTATTAACATCTCACAACACTAAACAAGTGAGTTTACCTATTTTATCCCTTCCAGATGTGTTTTCTCACATTGCTTTGCTGCCCTGTGAACTCATGTGCCCCCTCCTGATCTTGGATCATGGTTTTTAGATTTTGCCTTTCACCAAAACACTAGCCTACAGTCAGGATAGTCCTTTTTAGTTTTCCATTCTTTGGATTCAGAGAACTAACTGTTCATTATGCAGACTCATACAGCCATTAGATATATAGGCATCACTGGCATGCTTCACTTTGAAGCTACTGCTAATGGGACGGTGGAAAAGGGTTGTAAAAGTAAGATCCTTTAAAACCTGGAATGAGAGGCTTGCAAGGAAGCAGAAGACCTGAGCAGACTCCTAAAAATACCACTTACCTATACCCCAAGGAGCTGGACAGGATTTGTCATGGAATTCTATTTTTCTATTCCATTTTGTGTTAACTCCAGTAATAACTATTGAGATGTGGACTGGGAGTAGCAGTAATTTTTCAGGATGAAGTGCTAACCTCAGATGCAATAACTTCTGTGCTTCATAAAGCAGACTGAAGAACCTGTGGAATGGACCTGCAAACTCTGCCTTCATGGCTTTTGGGACTGAGTCCTGAACACAGTCAGGCAGAAGTACAGTGAAGGCATGTGGTAAGCACCTGTTGACAAATACTGTTTTCTTGAGAAGTAGCTTGCCCGTACTGCTAGGAAGTATAGGTTGCGGTTTTTTGTTTGTCCACAAGAATTCATGGAATATTTTTTTCACAATATTCTCCAAAATGTGGAGTCTTTTCGATATTTATTTATTTCCTTCTTCTCTTTTGTGCCCAAAATAACCATCAATCTCCTGCTGTAATTCTCACTATAAAGGTGATGCTAAGGAGACATTTGTTACAAGACATTCAGCCAAGTAACCTTAGCTCACCCTTCCTCCTTCATGGCTTTCCTTCTACCACAGAAACACAAATTTCTTTTTTGTGGATCCCCTCCCCCATCAATCTCTGTCATGCCAGACTCTGAAAAGAAAACTTTGTCAAACAAATGTGTTTACTGAGACTTTTGCCAACTGGAAGAATTCAGTATTTTTGATAGTTTTGTTATTTCAGAGTGTTGTAGCATAGCAGGTATTTTCTAGGTGCTTTTTTTCCAGGTTGAAAGTATAGTATTTCATCAGTACAAGATTATTTTTCTCGGTACAAAACTTAGCAAGGCTCCTTTTTAAGTGCAAAACTTGGCATTCCATTGGCAAGCAACTCCATTTAGTAACAACACAAACAGGGAGATAGTAACAGGGTACCAGCAACATTAACCCCAGGTACACCAGGCAAGGCTTGCAAAAATATATCTATTTTGTGAATGCATCATGTTCACTAAGAAATAAAATGGAATTTTATGGAAACTGTTTTATCATGGCTTCATTACAACAGTGACTTCTCAATCATTCCAGAAGGGATAGACATGTTTTTTTCTGTTTATGCAACACTGCAGGAGGGAGAAAATGCAACCTTTTTGGTCAATAATATCAATGCCTGTTTCCCTGGTATATCTTTACACCAGTTTCTCTGGTATACCCTCAAGGTTTTGCCAGTGGCCCAAAATATGTCACTACTTGCAGAGGTATAACTTTCATTACTAGTCTAGTACTGAGATTTTCCAAAGGAAAAGGAGAGTATTTCAAAATTAAGCTGGAGCAAAGATTTTTGAAATCACGGACATTGAATAATGAACAAAAAAAATCACTTGTTACTTTTCTCATCTTAGAATTCCTAAATGTTCAGGACTAACTCTTATCTTCATCATCACTTGGTGTCAGAATATCTCAAGAAGAAATATTTAACAACCTCAAGATAGTCCGTGAGGATCACTCCTGGGATCAGACTGGGCATTTCTGACACAGAGGACTTATCAAGATTGAGGAGCAGAAGGACACGGAGGCAACCAGAGGTGTCAGAGGTAGGCCCATTTAGAAGCAGACAGCTAGCTAGGTAGATACTCTGGGACTATTAAAAGGATAGTCGGGAATGCAGTGGGAACTGATAGGAATCACAAGCAAACAACTGTTATTGTTAGAAAGAAGGCTCATTTGAAATTGCTGTCCCTGTCCTCTGGCATGTTTCACCAGCCTTGGCCATGGCATATCTGCATTTATGCTAAAAGAGCTGTGTTTTCTTAGACCACACGTCCAATTAGCTGGAGCTTTTTCACCTGCAGTATTAAAAGAAAACTGATTGCCTCAGGATAGCCTGAGTGTGACTTCTTATCTCCAAGTCACTGCTGTGTGGACGTGCCCCAAACTGCTTTTGCTTTAGCTGTTTTAGACTGAAGAATGCTTTTTATTGGAATTAACTCTCACCGCTCCCAGTTATGCCTCCTCTGTTGCAATGAGAATGGTGGATTTTTTCCCCCCACTCTCCAAACACGGGCTTGCTTCCACACCTTTCCATGCCTGTGCCACAGATTTCTGAAAGCAGCCCAGTATGAAAAGGCTCAACAGAGCTGCATACAGTTAAAGGCTGAAAGCTGAATGAGCTGCTAATCTCAGACTGCATATTTTTATTCTATTGTTTGCAGCAGTCTTTTTCTTCCCCTCTCCACCTCCTTTGTTTTTGGTTTATTTGTTCAATTCCTCAGATTCCAGTTTTGTGTATTTGCACTTTGAGAACACTATAGAATCATTTTATTCAACAGTGGTAATTTTTATTTTGAACAGTTTTAGAAAAATGATCTAAGAGCACCCCGAGGACAGGTAGCCAATAAGACAGATTGCTTAGGGATGGTGCTGAACCTATCACTGGAGACTGTTAAGAACAGGTTAGACAAGCACCACTAAGCAATGAGAGATCAGATTCTGCCCCCAGGTCCTGGGGCTGGGCTAGAAGACCTCACTTGATTCCTTCCAGCCTTGTTCTCAGTGATAATATTAAACACAGATTCTTGTAAAATGCACCTAATAAAAACACAAGCTGGCAGTCTAAAACTGTAAAGAATTACTGAATAAATGAGTAAAAAAATCCCCCATCTTGAAACTTGCCTTGCAAACTACGAAATACATAGTACACCATACTGTACGCAGTGAAAATGTGAAAGAAACAGAAAAATTGCATGGACAACAACAATGGCAACAACAAAGTCCCTATTTTCAAAGGGAAAATGTAAAGCTTCCTGTCAATTGCTAGCTGGGGGTACTGCTGCTTTTTTGAGAATCTCTGAATCTTGTCCCCTCAGGCCTTGCCGAGGAAAAGCCGATTCTCAGCTCCCTTCTCCCAATTGCTGTGCAACACACAGTGTGCTGCTATGGCTCAGCAGCCCCCAGCCTTCCCCTGTGATTATCATTTATCCTCTCCTTCTCCCCACGGCAGTCACACACTGTCACTCTCCAGCTGCTTAGGCAACAGCTCAGTGGTTCCTTTTTGCGATCCAACTGTACAGCAAAAGGCATTAGCCAGGGACACAGAGTGTCTCAGAATAACAGAGGGAAATGGCTACAGCACTAGTGACCCTATCTCCACCCCCACTCTCATGTATGGGAAAAAAAAAAACCAAAACAAAGAGAAGTGGAATTACCCAAAAATCCTATCAGCAAGGAACTTTTCCAGACAATCTGGCATTAGTGTCAGGACACCCCACTTCACACTGCAGCTGTGTCGCTTTCTAATTATGAGCTTTCAGGTTTGTCTCAGAGGGAACGTGAGTGCTCTCCATTCCCTCCCTGGCACAACTGGAAAACACATGCATGCAAAGCTATCAGAAACCTCAGCAGCATTGCCAGCCTTAGTAACATGCAGAGACAGGACCTTTTTTTACCTTAACTTCCACGTTGGCTTGTCCACATCACAGCTAGTTTATGACCGATAGCGTTCTGTGAAAGGGGTGGTGGCTTTCCATACTGTGCTAGCTACAGAAAAGGGAGTTCTTCACCACCGTAGCTCAGTAGCAAACTTTATCTGCCTTGCCAGGAAAGTGCTTTTTATCTTCCTGAAGATAAAACTCATCCTAGCTATGCAGCACAAACCAGTCCACACTTCTTTCAAAAGCCCTGAAAAGGCTCTGCACCAAATGAAGCTGATCAAAGAAAAGCTGCTCCAGAAGCAAGTGGTCTCTTTCTCCTTTCTTTCCATGTGGTTTGGGGACAGCAAACTGCTGTTGTCTCTGATTCTGCCAGAACTGCAGAAAGAGCTCTTCAGTAGCTTTGTGGCTGGCTTGTAAAACTGCAGCCAACCAGCTGAAATATGAATAACATACCTGCACAAGCTATGTATTTGTGATGGCCACCAGCCCACCAGAAAGCCCTAGTTAACTCACAGTAGCTGTGAAAATGGTGTGAGGTAAATCAAACAGAGATGGAGCATGAAGTGGCAGAAGAAGAATCATAGGCTTTGCTGTGCATATGTGCTAAGCTCCACATCCCAGAATCACAGTTGCTTCTGGCTGATTTCCTAGTATATAGTTCCCTAGTACAATGGAAAAACACCTCTCCATGCAAAGCAGACAAATCAGAATCAGGAAAGAGCAGAGGATGCCTGCTTATAATAGTGAACACTTACTGTAGGGGACATTACTTCTGTGGCAAAGCAAGACTTTTGGAGCTCTAAGCACCAGCTGTTTGTGTAGATATGATTAGAGGCTGTGTGCAGTAGCTACACTGCTGAATCTTGCTGCATAGGCAAGCTCGAAAATTTTAATTGGGATTTAATGCTGCTTTTTTTGCAGATACAACTGCATAGATCTGGAGGATTCTGCCGGTAGCAGCATAACTCCTGAGAAAGAAAGCCTGAGAGGCCTCTAAAAAATACCATAAAGTCCTCATAATCAGATCTCTACTTAACATTTCACTTCTCTGCCTAGCACTGTTTCCTTAAGAAACTCATTATACCTCTGGGTTTGGGATCTGTACTGATGTAGCTGGTTTTTTTTAGGATGTGGGTCAATGTTTTTGCTTTAATTTGCAAAGTCTTCACTGCTATGGATACTAGTTGCCAGAGAGACAACTGCCCTAGAGAGAAAAGGGAGAAACTGAAGTGCTCAAATCTGTTGCAATCTGCTCTATGGCTGAAAGGGAGAATGGCATTTACTAATACGGTCAGAAGGAAAGTGGAGAAGAGAGGTGATGATTTATCGGCCTATTTTTTTGAAATATGTCCCTATTCTTTGCAAATAAGACCTTTTTTTTTCCCCCCCCCTCCCCTCACAGGGTGGAAGGATGGACATTTGTTTTAGAAATCCAGCCAACTGAATTGGATTTCTTGATTGTTCTGAACAAAGAAGTAACTAAGTGTTGGTCAGCAGGACTCATGATGGCCAAGAGTCCTTATCCAGGTTCTGCTAGTTGTTGTCTAAATGACTTGAGCAGAGCTCCTTACTGCTCTAGCTTTCCTAAAAGAGCAACAGTGACTCAAAGCTTCAGGTTGGAGTCTTTATATAGAGAATGCAAATCCTTCATATCATAAGATACTGAGTGCCAGAAATGATGGTTGCTTATTTTCCATCTGGGAAAAGTGCAATTCAAGTAAGTGATGTAATGTAGAGCACTTGCGAGTGTAAGGACATCAGTGCTAAATTAATGGACAGTTGGAAAAATGGAAGAATAGCGCCAATCATTTTGCCACTGCTCACCAACAGGCATGTTTTCAAGGTGACTTGTCTTGGTAGTGCTAAACATTTTAAAGAAAGAGGCTGGTAGGTGTAAGACAGAAGGTGATTAAAAACCGAGACTCTTAAATGAAGTGTTTTGTCTTGCTGGAGCAAACAAATTAGTAAGTCACTATAAAGATTAGTCAAGTTTGGACACTGAAAACAAGAACAGAAGACTTTTAAGAGTCCAGTCCAAGTGGCTTCTTACTCAAGCACGGAGAGAAAGAGCAAGATACATACAGAGTAAATTCGGAATCATTCCTAATAATAAGTGTAAACATATGCACACACACAAACAGAAACAAAAAAGTAATCCCCCAAAACCTAAAACACTAACTAGCAAGAATGAAAGCATATTTTAAATAGAATATATATTTTAGATAGTACATATTGTACAACCAGCAAAAATAAGAATCCCTAAACCTCTCAAACTGCACACTCCTCTGAGAAAAAAAAATCGCAGTTGAGAGGAACCAGTGGTTAATTTCTTGGAGTGTCTCTTTGTGTGCATAACAAAAGGAAGAGCAGAGAGCTGGAACTACTAGTACAACAAGTTGAGAAATACAAAGATTAACAAAAAGTTACTGAAAAGACTTTTTCTCTAGAAAAGAAAGAAAGAAATCCTTCAGTCAAGAAATAGTAAATACATAAGAGGAATGGGTTGAAGGAACAATAGTCTCAAAAAAATCCTCCAGTAGTTAAAAACACCTACCTGTTCTAAGATGATGTTTTCTTGTTGCTACTTACTGTCCAGGTTAACATATGCACCGATGCCTCTGAGAGCACCTCTCAAGGTTAGAATATGGGAGTGAAGAACATTCTGCACAGGCTGTTGACAGTACGTTGTGCAAAGCAGATCAGTAGTTAGTNGAGATCATACTTCATTTGAAAAGACTCAGGCTACTTGCTATTTCTTAGCTTATTGCCTTCCTTTTATGCTTGTTAAAAAGAGAAGTTAAATACTTGTAGTATAAGTTAAAGCAGTTTGTTCTGATGTTCAGTTACTAGTTTTTACTGTCATACATTATTCTACTCTTAATAGAGCAAAAATTCCATAATGAATTAATAAAATTTTTACCACTACAGCAACAAGTTAATGTAAAATTATTTACTATATCTTGGAAATACAATTTGCCAAGCAGTCTTTCTCCCATCTTAAGGTTTGCAGCCAATAGTCTTTCTCTGGTACAACCCTACCGTACATATTAAAAAGAGGCATTTAAACAGGGGAAAGAAAGTGTTCTCATTTGTTCCTACTATGTGAGGAAGACTTTATATAGCCATCTTACTCAGAAAGTAAGTTTCTAAAGAAAGTCAGCAGAGATAGCTAGGAGGAAATACAAGGAGAAAGAGAGAGAGCAAGGGAAATAAATTGGAAAAGGGGGGAAAAAGGAGCTAGATATGTGATCAGCAGCACTCTTTAATTCTGTATTCCTCTGCTTTGAGGACATCGGTGTAAAGAAAAATGATGGCAGGCAGTTGCCTTTGCAAACAGTCTGTGAATCCCTGCAGTTAACACAGCTTAGCAAAGGTGGGTAGGACTAATTTGATGACAGGAATGATAAGAGGGACCTAAACCCCTGGCTGGTTAGGCTACCCCAAGTCCTAAGGAGCCCCAAACCAGAAAAAAGCGCTACTAATAGGGCTCAGGGGCAATGCTGGCATGTGGCTCTGAAACTGCAACCCTGAGAAAGCTCTGTTCATTTGTCTCTTACTGCTGGTCATGCTTAAGCTCTCTCTGGCCCTCTGCCTTTCAGAATCCTGTGCACTTAGCAGCCTGGTGCCCGCACATCCCCAGAAGGGGTTCATTCTTCACAGGTAAGAACCATTCAAAATCGATAAACTAGCTATTCCCCCAGCTCTCAGCCCTAAGGATGTAGATGTGCCTACAAGAGCAGACTCCATCTGAAATGCAGTGGTAACAGCTGGTTTTTGTTTGTCTGATTTTAAAGAAACAGGCATTGGATGAAGTCCCTTTATACAGCAATCGAAGCTATGACCTATTAGATACGAATCCTACTTCAGCCGGTAGTGTTTCAGACCTAGATATTTCACTTTCCTTAAAGATTTCCCAGCTCCTAGGCGACAATGGCTGTCGATATTAAAATGTGTGAAGAGCTTTAGGATTAGAGGCGAAGAATCCTTTCCTCCTTATCGGTGCCCTAGCTGCTAATCGAGACACTACCGTTTTCCCTTGACCTCTTTCTGTCTCTTGCCTATTGATTCCCTAATGATTTCGCCCAGGGGCACATCTGCAGCAGTAGAGGGGGGAGTCAAGCTTCCTTCCCTGTGCAGTTTACAACCTTGTAAAGGGCAGGTGGCAGAGGTGCTTTGAATTTCCTTTGTTGGAAAGATCACAAAAACCGATCTGTATGCTGGGTGAATCTTCCTCTGGCTGTGTTTCAAAAGATGTAATTCCCTAATTTCTTCCTAGAAGAATGGGGCTAGCTCCCTGATCTCAAGGGAGGATTCCCAGCTCTGAATCCCAAGAATGACCCACTCCTTCAGAGCACTGTGTGTGCCTTGGTAAGGGATGGATGAAGACCCATTCCAGTTCTTTTCTGGGCAGCCTCTTCCACTGGTTGTGCTGTGTGTCTCCATCCTTAGGTGCCTAACTAACTTCCTGCATTATGTAGGTGGTCTAGGCACCCTAAGGAGGCTTTTGGGCTAGCAGCCGGACATGCTAATGCTCAGTGCACAAGTTGGTTTTTAAGTGCAGCCTTTGGTCTGCATGATCAGGTGTGGTCAGATGTCACACAAAACAAAGACAAAAATACCACAGTCTCCCTCCCAGCCAAATTAAATGGGATTTCTGCTAGAATATATATAAGTTCTCACAAAGGGAGTGAAATCAAAAGCAATAGTAATAATGTTAGGAAACCTTGATGTTACTAACCAGCATCTTGGTCTGTCAAAGGACAGCACAATTTTGCCAGGGCAGTTAGAGCCTGCTGGTGCGTGACAAGTCTCATATATGGGGCAGAGAACAAAGTGGTAGGTGGACTTCCTGGCTGTTCTATCAGTTTAACTTGAGTTAAGTTGAGTTGAATTTAATTTATGTTAATTTAAGTGTTAATCACTTTCTATCTCATTTTTGACACCTATAGCATGAGACTGATGACATTTTCCCTCCTTTAATAAAATAATTTAAAATCTACAAATTAAACGTACCATACAAGCAAAATAAGATGCTGCTCTAGTAATAACAATATTTCCCCTTCTGAAATGCCTTCTCTTAAAGAATCTTTTGGACTTTTACAAGCATTAACTAAGTTTTAATCACAGCACACTCAGAAAATTATTACTGAAACTGCTTTATGGTGAGTAAAGGAGGGGTGGAAATGAAGTCCCATAATGATAAAGTGATTTCTGCAATATCATAAAGATTTTAACAGATATTTGACAATGATGACTTCAATTTACATCAAAACAGTTGAGTCTGTGGGACAGAATATTTTCCTTCAAACAATTGTCACCAGAAACTAGTCATATGACATTTATTCAGATCAGATATCTCTGGCATGTATCTTTGTTTCAAATCTCTGAAAACACATCCTAATCTTCTTGACTGTAGTAAGTTAGTAAAGGGCAATGGAAGATTTAATCAGATTTAAGTCAATGACCCCTTGATCTGTACAATAAGAAAAAACACAACCCTTTCTCAGAACTATAGTGGAACAGCTGGATTTACTGAAAGGCAAGAAGTATTAGAGATGAAATCTTGCTCACAGAAAGACTGGGAAATCTTCTATTAATTTCAGTATTTTTAGGGTTTTCTTCTTTCAGTTCGTTGTAGCAACATGTAAGAAGTGAGAAAAAGAGCTCAAAAGCTATTCCTTTGTGATTAAAGTTAACTTAAGAATGAAAAACCTAAGGCAACTCAGGAGACAGCAAGACAGATGTAAGTCAGAGCTCAGGGAATCTAAACGCTGGAACAAGTTACAAATAATAAACACTCTCCCATATACACGTATGTACGTAGACACACACAATCTGCAACCTTAGGAAAGATTTAATCACCTATTGAAAGTGTGTCTCAGTTTTCACACCTGCAACATTTTATAAATATAAATATATACTTGCATATATATATATATACACACAGGCATATATAAATACACACCATTTATGCGGTTTTGTAACACACTTCATTTCTTAGATTCCCTGAAATGTGTCTTATCAGTTCTGCTTTATATTTCTTTGTATCCATACCCTTACATACATCTCTATATATGTAAGCATATACACATACACATGTATGCTTATGGATATATAAGCAACTACTGCCCAACCTGCTGGATGTGGGCAGAGGCAGCGGTCCTAATGAGATGTGCTACTGCTTTGCAATCTGGCAGCCGGCAGGTGCAGAAGGCAATGGAGCAACTACTGCTGCCATACTGGCAAATAAAGAGGGAGAGAAACAGAGCATTGAATTCACTGAGGCACAGAACCAGGGAGGGGTGGATGGGAAGAGGAGGCAGAAAATGGAGACAGGGATTATTATTATATGAGAAATAAAATCTTTTTCTTTCTTATATACCTTAACCCTTTTATCAGAGAGGACATGAAAGAAAGCATTGCTCCCAAACAGTTCCTTCAGCAAGAAGCACAGCAACAGGCTGAATCCTGCAATCCTGAAGATTATTTACAGCATGAGATGCATGAGACCTCTGTATCCATATCTGGAGATGGGAAGACTGCCTTTAGACTTTTGGAAAAACTCTGGCAAGGAAGAGAAGGCAGTCGCTCAGACTAGGATGCTGATGAAATATGTCATGGGGGGAATGGGGTGGATTTACTCAAGAATCTTTCCTAATAAGCAAACAAGCATGTTTATTGACATAGTTGATAGGAATAGAAAGCTTTAAAGATAAAGGATTCTTAAAATCCAATTTAGTTTTCATTTGTATTCTGCCCCTCTGCATTTTCAGTGTCAGCAATGATTATCAGCTTCATTTTTATTACCAATCAGTTTCTTTCAAGTTTTCTGTGCTTTTAGGTTTTGAGTCATGAATATGAAAATATGATAATTGTTTTCAACCAGCTATTTCTAGTGAATTAATTTTAACTGCCAATACAAAGGTCTATGACTTATGTGTGTGTTTTAAAAAAAAAAATCAAAATTTCTAAGGACATTTTAGAATAAACTCTTTCAAAGTTTTTTTTCCATATATCTTCTGTTTGTTTTTCTGAGTTATTCTGTTCAGGGTCCTCTGTCATGCCCAACACCTTAGCATCTGGTTTTGTTATTTATTGTTCTGAAACTATGCTCTGCAATGCCAAAAGGGAAGATTAAAATGTAAGTAGAATACATAGGAATTTATTCTATTTAAACGATTCTGTACTCATGGAGGTGGTTGTTTTTCTCTGTTCTGCATGTGAGAATGAGAGGGGGTGACCTGAGTGTACACATCCAGTTTGCTTCCTTAACACTGCTGAGACTAGCTGCTTGGCTGGGAAAATAGATCTTCAGCAGAACTCAGCTTCTGTGTAGGATCAGTCTCTTACTGACCTGCTCCTATTGCGGGATCTTCAGCAATAGAGAGGGTTTCTTTCGCAGAGCTTTATTCTTCCTGCAGACTGATTTACCACTAGAGGAAGTTTGGCCACATCAGAACAAGGAAGCCATTGTACAAGTATATATGAAGATGGGAGGAGATTTTGTAACTCAGTCTTTGGTGTTCATTATGGGATAATCAGCAAGTGGCAGCCAATGTGTGCTTACGTAATAGATAAATACACCATATGTAATATACATATTAGCTGGATGTATTTTGCTTCCTTTAAACAACTAGAACAAAAAAAAAAATATCTTGTTTCAAATTCTTAGAAGCTAGAAATATCTGTTAGAAACCAGAAGCTAAAAACCTAGCTGTGAGTCATTTCTACCTTATGTCAGTCTGTTCAAGCACGTATTTGAAGTGAATTCATTATTTTATTTCTTGGATGGTGAAGGAGTGCAAAGAGAAGATGTAGTTGCTGGTGGCAGCTGGCAGTGTAGAGGGAAACATACATAGCATGTTATAAAGTGGATGGCCCTTTTTATAAAGGGCGAGAACCATTTCAGGCTGCTGTAGGAGCTCTAGTTGTTTTGGAAGCCCTGTTGCTGAATGCAGGTAGGGTTTGTGCCACAGGACCCCAGGGTGGTCTGCTCTGGAGCAGTTTTGAAACAAAGCCCCTGATTACTTCTTGGAAAGGAAAATAGTTTGTGCACACCTAAATCTGTTTAAGAACTGAACCAGCAGACAGTGAGGGGAAGCAGTCAGGGAATCCATTTCAGAATTGCAATATGGCTTCAAAGCAGATCACTAACGCAGACAACGACCACAGCAACAAAGTCACAAGAATAATTAACCATGCTTGATTCTTTTTTTGCAACCTCAACAGCAAAATATGCCAAGACCTGGTACGTTTGCCAAAGGAACAGAAATAACCTGACATGTTAGCTGTATGCCTAATGGTATATTAGCATAGTTAGTGTATCTGCAATTTATTTCTGTGCTTGTTTGTAGTTCATAGTGAGCTCCCAATGACACCTGTTATTAGCAATTGATACAATAGGAGAAAGACTATGTTTGAGGATCAGAGAAGGAGTACTTTTAAAAGTTGAGTTACTTTGCATTTTTAAAGGTGTAACTACATGCAGAATATTTTTCTAGATTCCAAATAGTGTAATATTAATAGTAATATTAATATTAGAAAATTAGAAAATATAGTTTTTAGGTACTCATGAAATATTTAGAAAATTCCTTGCAGTTTAAAGGAAATCTTCTTGCTTTAAGCTGTTTGTTTGAACGCCAAGCAAGCATTTATTCAATGACCATAGTGTAAGCATTTAAACAGAAAGTAAAAGATTACTTAACAGAACTTGTGTGCAATTGACAGATATTGGAATTTGACTGCACTTTTGTGTTATTTAAGATGATAACAAATGAAATGTGTGCATCCGGAAAAGCTGGTTTTGGATGGATGACCTTTACTTGCTGATGAAAGTAACATGAAATAAATTACATTTCAGCCTCTCTGAAACTGGCATATAATGCTGAACTGAACTGTAAGTATTTCACTAGGAGACTTCTAATAGGTTCTCAAAGATTTTTACTTTTTTTTCTAAATAGAGAATAAAATACAATAATCTCCCAGGAGTCTTCTGGAAAGATACTTTAAATTGTCATTTTGTGCAAGGAAGCAAGACAGAGCTTTGCAGAGCTGATGTGTTGATAGTATGATTGCTCTAGCTAGATTTATTTTTCCATTGGGATTTTACATCACTTATTTAACTGCTACATATAAGGGAAATTACATAAAAGGGATAGTGTTCAGGCAAATATGGCACAGAATTTAGGTTTGGAATACCTTGATTTACAAAACCTAAGAACAATAGAAATGGTTCCATTGCTATTATTGTTTGAAATGCAGAGGAAAGATTTTTTATTTCTTTTNCTTGATTTACAAAACCTAAGAACAATAGAAATGGTTCCATTGCTATTATTGTTTGAAATGCAGAGGAAAGATTTTTTATTTCTTTTACAAATTCCTGCAGTGTGTAAGCTGTTGTTCTCTGCTAGTGGAGGACAAACTCAGATTTACTGGACAGTAACTATAAACTATGGCAAAAATGACTTTCTTGTTTTCATTGGACAAGGTGAATTAAGTGCCCTTTGTTTCCTATTCTCTCTCCATACATTGGTTGTCAAATGATTTTGGATTCTGATGCATTGGGCATAAAACTATATTTTGATCTATGAAAGTTCAAGGAGACTTGATCACAAAATGTTTAAATTTTTTTTTTGTGTCCAGTTTTGTATAATTTTGTCAAAACAAAAACTTATCTCAAGAGTGTTGGGTTTGTTAACATTTTCTCAGGGATATTTTTTGAAAGATTTTGAACAAATTTTCAGGGAAGCCCATAGCTGCTTTAATACCAGCGGACCTCATTAGGGAGGGAATGGTTTGAAAGATTTCAATTTTGCCCTGATAAAAATGAGAACATTTTCAACACCACAAAATTTTGCAGAGGACAAGAAATCATTCCAGCTATCAATTTATAAGACCCTTAATGGCTGGAAGATTTCTCATCCTCTGTCAAGCCTGGAAGACAGGTACGCACTGTCACATGCTGTCAGGATGGGATATGACAACAGCATCACATCTTTCTCCTGAGATGTACAACTGGATTATTTTCTAAAGAAAAGAAAGGGTGGAAGAAATACATCTCACCTCAATACAATCTGAGGAATTAGTAGTTTCCATCAGGAGACAATCCAGCAACTGTTGCTCTAGCAGCAAGCACCCAGAGGAGTGCCATACTTCCCAGTGTCCCCTAGGCTTTTAGGTAAGGATACCTTGAAGGATTTGCCTCAAAGAGATTGTACCTGTAACATGCACATGTAAGATACCTTATGAAAATTTCAGTCTTCTCACTGGTCCTATACTAGTCATCTCTACTAACAGCATGACCATGGTGAGAACTTCATGGTCTCAGTTTCAGACATCATGATTCCTACTGAGAACAGCCTCAACCCACTCTCTTAGTTGCCTCTCTCCTCTTTTTTTCCTTCTACTTCTACTGTTCCCTTTTCTTCATCCTCTGATCCTGCTTCCATCTTTACTTCATGCCGTGGGGCAATGTCACACCCTTTTCATTTCTCAGAGTTAGCAAAAATTAGGGGAATCTGGCAGCTCCAGCAACATCCTAACAACTTATTGAACTAACCAAGTAATACTGCCAATGTCGTTTTTCCTGTCCTTTGTCCTCATCTGGAGTTCGCTATTTTCTATGCATTTGCCTATTTTAAAGCAGATCAACAGAACTTTGACATGTTAATCCAAAACCAATTATTAATTGACTGGAAATTGCTGAATAAAAGCCCACGAGAAGACTGGGAGAAAAGTAGAAATAGTGTATTTTTTCTTCTGGTACTCTACTCCTCTGAGAGAGGGCAAAGATTATCAGTGCTCAGACAACTAACGCTAGATAAGGAACTAGAAGCCTTAGGACTTCAAGTGTGTTCAGGAAAGACAGGACCTCCAGACTTACCCAGAGTAAAGGCTGCAGAATAGAGGCAGTTTCTTGACAGTATTATTTGTTTGTTAAAGACATTTTATATTATATACTTGTCCTACTGTGTTATTTAAAATGGGTTCGAACTTGAAGAACCATGGCTTTACCATGTTATTTGCTATGCATAATTAATTTCCATGCCTACAAGTGTATACTTGACTAAGGGTACTACAGTTACCTTCATGGAGACATGGTATAGCATGTATTACATCCTTGACATTTCCTGAAGACTTCTTTCTTAATCTTACATGCATTTTAGACCAGCTTCACTCTGCTTATTATTCATTACTAGAGTTATTCCTTGTTCCCCCAGCAGCAGACACTCCGAATTAAAAATGTCTGCAGGATGCTTTCAGGTGAAAACTTCATCCAGTTAATGAGCATGAATTAAAATCCCATGAATTTGATTATAACATCGGTGTTTCACATATATTTTCTGGGCTTATGATTGCAGGCTTCATGTAGATTACTATGTAAAAGCCTCATTTGAAATAAGAAGCATTATGTTCTTCCAACTGTGTTCAGCTCTGTCTGCTTCCAACCCCAGTTCTCTCCCTGCCCTGCTTCTCAGGTCTTCTGGAAGACTTTGGATGCAGGTGACAGCACTGCCACCAAATGATGCTGTTCTGAAACCACCAAGTCCCTTTTCCCCATGTTCCTCAGTATGCCAGTTCTAGAGCCCTGCTCTGGCCCAACATTCAGCCAACACAGGTCCTGCTCTAATGTTTAGTGGGGCTCCATGCTGGGCCTCACTTTTAACATGTTTTTTACCTTACTGATTGGAAACCACTGTTCTTGAAGTTTCCCTAATGGTTGGCCACAGTATAAGTATGACCACTAAGTTATCAAGATGTCTATACTCCAAACCGGTCATGTTATAATGCCATAAAAAGCAGCATAATAAACAAAGCCACAGAATGATATAGAGAATAACTAATACCAATACTAAACTGAATACAGCACACTAAAGTCATTCCTGCAGTAACTGCCGAGGAGAAAAATCAGATAGATAGAGCAAAGCAAGGGAGGCTTGGTAAATAAATGATACAGTGAAGGCAATTGTTAACCTTCTGTCTTTTG
>WAAD01031551.1:0-19501 GCA_013389945.1 Fregata magnificens
GTCTGGATATGCAGGTAAAGTTTTTGGATGTCAGTTCTCAGAAGCAGCTGATGTTAGAGGGGCGCAGCAAGTTTAACATGAGTTAGCAGTGTGCCTGTGTGATGCAGGCAGTCAACTGGATACTGAGCTGTACTATCAAGGATGTAGTCGGCAGTTTGAGGAAAGTGATTAGTCATTTTATCAAGCACTTGTGAGACCACGTGAGGAGTACTGTTCCTAGTTTTGGGCTCGCCAGTACAAGAAAGACATTGATACTCTGGAGCATCTGGTAGAGGGCTTGGAAAATGATTCAAGGGCCAGAGTGTGTGACAGCTGAGGAGAGGCTTAAGAGAGCTGGGNTGGGCTAATTTTTGATCCTTTTGAGCTGGATATTGATGTGACACCCAGCAATATACACAAAACACTGCGTCAGAAGGAGTACACTATGGCTATCATCATGGCCTTCAAGCTGAATGAAAAGAAATTAATTCAGGAGGTTATAGAAGCTGTACCTAGCAATGAAGGTAAGTGGATCCTCCAGGAAATTTGATGGAGCTAGCTGTTAGCAGAGATGTGTAAGCCAAATAAGTTGAAGTGTAAAGGGCAGAGTTTAGCTCAAGATGGCAGGGGGAAGTTATAACACTGATATTTGAGGGCTTTCTACTGTAGCTGAAGACTAAAGAGGAAGGGATGGTCTTTTGTAAAAGTAGTAGACTCTTTGGTGTTAACTTGTGTTTTAATTTTACTNAAGAGAGCTGGGTTTGTTCAGTCTTCAGAAGAGAAGGGGAATATTTTTACTGTCTTCAAGTGCCTAACGGGATGTTAGAAAAAAGGCAGAACCAGACTTGGAGTTGCACAACAATATGGCAAGAGGCAACAGACCTCTTGCAGCATGGGGAATTCCAACTAGATATTAAAAACAATAATATGTTGGGGGTAGTCAAATACTGCAGCAGGTTGACAAGCGAGGTAGTGGAATCTCCATCCTTGGAAGTGTTCAGCACTCAACTGGATAAAGCTCTGTGCCAGCTGCTCTAAATTAGTCTTGCTTTGGACTGCCAAAATTTGGAGCAACTCTGCAACTGTCAGCCCTTTGAAGTTCTGATGATTTTTGTTCCTTTAGTTATAGTGTTTGTGAAATTCATCCCTCTAAACAAATGTAAATATGGCCCTTATAGAGGGCTGTGTTCACACAAACCAAACAGATTATTAAAGTGCCAAGCTCTTTCTAACAAGAGACAGATGCTTTCACAATTGCGACATGTCAGAAACAAAAGAAGCAGGTAAGATGTCACTCAGCTTTGGAGGACATTTACTGAAGTCATTCTTTAGCACCCGTTTCATCATTTTGATAACTAATGTGCACATTCATTAGCTATATATTGTAGACGCAACCTTAAACTTTCAGCAGCGTATTCTACTTAACTTTGTAACTTCATTAACAGTTCCGTCATAGTAACTCTAAAATATATTTTCTTACCTTTACCTCAGTGTGGTTGCCCCAGTAAAAAGTATTTATTTCCTTGCAGTGTTTCATGTGTAACAAATAAAAATTCCTTTTATCTAGTCAAAACATGCTCGAGTCTGAAATCAGATGTGTTGCAAGCCAACCGCTTTGTAGGATTTTCTTACCTTATTCCCTAGGTAGCAAGCCTGATAATTATGCCTGTCAGGGTTGAATCACCTTTTGCATACCTGCGTTGGCATAATGGTGTTTGCCTCTGTCTGGCAAAACTTAGTTCTCTTTTACTGAAGTTAACCAAAACTCCGTGTACAAAGGCAACACTGGCTAAGTAGGCAGGCGCCAAAACCTCAGCAGCAGAGGATGAGGCATGGAAATTTCAGGCATTGTAATCCACTGTTAACAGAATGAATGTGTGCCTGTTTCTTCAAAAGCAGAAAACCTTTTTTCACTGTTGAATGTTACATAGGCCAGTTGGGGTGGCTGCAGAGAATAGGAGTTGGTTATTTTTGAGAGAAGTTTATATATGATGAGGTCATCATAGTTACATGTGAGATTATTTTGAATGCTTATAAATCATGCTTCTTTGTGCTGCACAGCTGCTAACAGCATTCAGACGCTTCCTCTGTGAGCAGGCGACTTTGCTATCTTTTCAAGTATCCTTTATTGCCTCTGATTATTACACCTAACTAGTTCCACTGAATACAGAAATTTGTATGAAGTAACAAGACTTCAATAAAGTCTAGTTACACCAAAAGAGGAGGAAAGGGTGGAAGTAAAAGTTCTGAAGGAGAGATGGTGGGGACAGTATTCTGGTAGGAGGAAGAACTTGGGGAGGGTGGTAGTTAACTTCTTGCTTTTACATACAGTAGTGATTGGAAGGCTCAAAGGGGAAAGACTTGCCTCCTGAGAGACTGTGGTACTGTAGGCTGCAATACAATATTAAATATCAAGTAGTTGCCGAGACAGTGCTTGCTCCTCCTTCCCTCTATGCTTTCCTGTGGTCTCTTCCATGTTGTTCCAAATAGTAATTCAACTCTGATGTCTATGGGCTTTTTTTTTCTTTTTGCATAGTTGATGTTGTCTGCTCATCACTCCCAGACCTGTACGTGGAGAAAGTGTTGGAGTTCCTGGCCTCTGCATTTGAGATATCCTGTCATTTAGAGTTCTATCTTGTTTGGGCTCATAAGTTGCTCATGCTGCATGGACAGAAACTGAAAACAAGGTGAGATCTTGTAAAAGTCAAAAAGCTGACAAGCATTTAAAAATACCTGCCAGTTTGAGGTTTTTAATTAACAGTTACTGACATTCTAGATAGATGCATATACAATAATTAAAACTACCTAATTTACATTTCTTACGTGTACATTTAATAAATATTATTTAAATATTTACATTTATTTATAAAATTTACATTTTAATTTAATACAACTTCTTTGCTAACAAGTCTATATGATAGAATTGGAATGCATAAAAGGATTTGTGAGGATAAATTGCAAAAACATTTTTCAAATATTACAGGTAAAATTGCATAGCTTGCTTATCCTATAAATGCATAAAGATTTTGAGAGTGATAGGATTTTGGCAATTGTGTTTTTAAACAGTTGTGCATATTAAATATAACTGAAAGATAATGTGCAGGTACTGACTGCATTTTGTAGACTTAGCTTGTGATTACAGCATGCACTTTTAGCTTGTTAGTATTCTGCTTTCCTACATAGTTCTTCACGACTACACGTGCCTGCCATATGAATTATATTCAGCCCGCCCATAGTATTGAGTTTATAGACTTTTGGGAACAAAAATAGGCAAATTTACAAATTTAAAATAGGCTAAGTGAGAGGTGATCTGAGAGGGAGGCCTGCAGGTTAAAGAAACAGTGCATTGTGTAACTCTTTCCTTGCTTCAACATGGGTATTAAAGTTTCAGTTACTGAAATGACTGGAACAAATTTTCTCCTCTTGTTGCTGATAAAGTAGAAGAGGACGATTTAAAAAAAACTATTCCTTGTTCAGAAAGTATTGTAGTAGCTGGAAGGAGCTGTCATCATTACAGCAAGCAGAATTAGTTCTTCAAGCTGCGGTGTGACATTAGAAAAAAATGATTTCTGGCAAAAATGATTTCTGGCAATAACATTGCTTGTATCGAGTTTAATCATTGAGGGCAGAGTCAAAAGCAAAAAGCTTTTGTTTATTTAGTATTATCTTAAAACGTTCAGATTTTAAAGTTAACATGTATGCTTGTTAAAATTTTGAGAATACAGAAAAGTTCTAGATTTCCATATGTAAATATAAATTGCACTGCAACTTGCGCATTTTCTCCGTTCAAGGTCAGTGAAGCTGCTCCCTGTGATTCAGTTCCTTCAGAAAAGCATCCAACGTCACTTTGAAGATGTTTCTAAACTGTATGTATCGTTATATTTAAAAGTTTAAATCAAAACCCTGCACAAAAGTGTGGAGTCATTCGGGGGATGATCGCATGGTATTAGAACTTTTGAGATGGTCTTCTTTTAAAAATTTTTTTATTTTAAGAGGAAAATGGAATCTTGTTTCTAACATGTTGCTGTTGATTTTTACAGCTGCGAATGGAATATCTACAACATTAAATATGCATTGGCCATTTCGCAGCAGCGGGGCATGAAACGTCTGGCAGAAGAAACATCAGTAGATGAAGACAACTTGGATTCTGACAGTGATTATCTTATGCAAGACATTCATAAAGACAATCTTAGTTCCTAGTTACTCTTCGTGGGAGGGAGAAAACCTAAGACAAAGTAATTTTATGCAGTGTTATTCACTGAGAATGAATGGCCCTCATAGTGGCATATTTTAACTCTTTCTAACAGTGTGGATGGTGTTACATGTGAGTTACAGAAGTGGGTGAAGCGGAGGATAGACAGAGTGCCATCCATGGTGTATTTGGTGTACCTGTTGGCCCTAACAGCTTGACAGCATCATTTCTTGATTCATTGATTTCTTTTTTTATCGTTCCTGATTTCAAGTAGGACAAAAATGTATTCTTATGTCAGTGAAGTTAGAAGTATGACTGGAAGAAGTGCATTCTTTATTAAAAATACATTGTACATAGACGTAAGTGTTGTGAGTTACTTGTAATGTGGTCTTGTCATACTTTGTGTAGGGCTCTTTTTTTTTTTAATCTTTCTTTAAGTCATTCTTAATTGGAGGTCTGCATATCGCTCTCAACTTGTTTTAATTGGTTTTAATACATACCTATTACTGGAACACTGTTAGGAATAAGTGGACCCATTTTTCTTAGTTCTATAGTTTCCAAACCTGATGAATTTTCAATGAATGATATACCCATAACAACGAATATGGGGGGAAAAAGTTTACTGTGCTATATAACTTCTGCAGAGGTTTAATTAATTAATCTGGGATACTGCAGTAAAAATTTGTTTAGAAATTGCCAACTCAATAATCTAACTTAAACTGTAAGAGAACATGTTACAAATGTTTCTTTTTCTTATGAAAGCCCTTTCTTGTCTTTTTTTTTAAAATGTTTTTATTAACATATGAAAACCTGAAACTTTTGGTGTCCTTGCTTTTGTGAATTGGTATGAGAACTGGCTAATAACAACAGTGAGGTACTGAACACAAAGAAATATATCCGTGCTTGTGATGCTTTTCAAGCCACGTGTTGAAAGGGCCTTGTTAATGAAGATACTGCAAATATTAATAATGAGCCAGAATTGATCCCCCNTTGGATTTGTTTTCTGGTCTCTTTCCACTCTTGGAAGAGAGGAGAGGTATGAATATTAAAAACTGCTGAAGAAACACCGAAGTCCAAAATATATGGCAGGCACATACAGTGAGTTTATAGAATTCCAGCATACAAAATAAAGATGCAGTTGCAGCTTAACTAAAACGTAGCAAAGTGATTTATTTTGTTGTTCTTATGGTAAAATGTTTAAAAATATCTTCAGTTGCTGGTGCCCCCTTGCCTCCTAACATTTTTGTGGTCATGCCAATGTTTCAGGGTCTCAGAGGGGTGAAGGAGTAGCTGGGTGGGCTGGATCAATGCATGCGGAAGATGCTCTGTGGTATTGTGTTGGGATTTGGAATGGCTTGTCATTCTCCACGCCTCTGTCACCTCCTCCTACCATGGTAGAGAGTAGGCTTTCTACCCTAGGTAGAAGGAAGGCATAGGTGAGTAGGGAAGAAGTAGCGCAGGAAAAAGAAGAATCCATCTTGGGATCCTTGTAAAACTGAAGTGCTTAAGCTAACATGAAAAACATGATCATGTTACCTGACATATAACATAGTTGTTACTACTTAATCCGTTTTACTGTTTTTTCATATACATGTTGTCTTTGCATGCTTTTTTTAAAGACCATATTCTTTTCCCAAACTGTATGTCCTGTAGCAGACAGGCTGTAATCGTTCTGGGACTGTCACGGCAATAGCTTTGTGCTATGTAAAATAGGAGTTGTGCTGTTCTATGAAGTCGGCTAACTTGATCCCTAAATTTGTATTTGTCTCTTGGGTTTACAGTATTACAAAACCCAGAATATGGAGAAAATGTGGCCTCTCAGAACAACCTTTTAGAAACACGGTTTTGGGTTATTTTACTCTTCACATTCAAAACATTTCTGAAGATGAAAACTTCATAAAAAGTATGTTTTACAAAGCACAAGAGCCTTGAGGGGAGGCGAGAGAGGTAGTGTCACACCAGTTCTTGTATATGAGATAAGGACGTGTTCTACTCGCATTAGTCATTTTGCTTGAGCTATAATAAGCTTTTAGGTAATCAAGACAAATTTTATGATGCACATGAAAGCCAATACAGTTTTCCAGTGTGCCCTTCCATATTCGCGGGAAGGATAATAAAAACTAAATATCACATTTTAAGCCTGGTAGGTCCAAAGCTTGGCTTGATCCTGATGCGTGTGGGTACAATCTATGAGTGGCAGTTGCCCGTCTGGGCTGGGTTAGGCTTTGAAGCAGCACTGTTTCCCTGCCTTCCTCTGGTGCAGGTTGAGACCACATCTGCAAACTTGCATCTCGGCTTAATTAGATCCGATCATATATAGCTGTCTATATGTATTTCAACAAGACTTGTCTTTCTTACAGGTAGCGTGGCTTCCTTAATAAAGGAGAGGAGAAGGAAGAAAAAAAGCGTTTTATC
The DNA here is from genome assembly GCA_013389945.1 of Fregata magnificens. Lineage (NCBI taxonomy): Eukaryota > Metazoa > Chordata > Aves > Suliformes > Fregatidae > Fregata > Fregata magnificens. The sequence goes on from WAAD01031551.1 coordinate 6,587, forward strand.
AGGGAAGGAAATTTACCAGTGATGAAACTTGGCACTGTTTAATGTTTCTTTTATCCTTCTCTTTTAAAAGCAATACCCTATTTCACAAGATCCGAGAAAGAAAGAAATGAAGCTGTCCCTGTACATTGGTGTGTTTATCCTATTTTTATTAACAGCTACGCTCTCGGTTGCCTCTCGCCGCCCTCGCGCTGGTGTGCTCCCCCTGCCAGGCTCGGGCTGTGCGCGCCCTGTGGCTACACCCTCTCGCTTGCAAAAGGAACCTGGTGCTGCTAGGCTTGTGTTCAAAACAAGTCCTGAGGATTTATTTCCATGCGCTTTGTACTTTTTTTACTGTTGTTACTAACCGAGGTTAGGGAAGGGACCAAGGCCCTGCAGGCCCCTCCCCGCCTCCAGGGGGCGCCCTCGCCGGCGCCGCCAAGGGCGCAGCGNCGCAGCAGCTCCAAGGAGAAAGGCTTTTTTTTACTGCCTGGCTGTCCCCATTGACCCTCAGCCCCGTGCCGGCGGAAAGGCGCCTCTGCAGCTGGGTTCGCTCCGGCGGTGGGGCTGGTGGTGGTGCTGGCGGTGGGAGGGTTTGGCGTGGCGCCGGGCCGAGGAAAGGCTCGCCTGGTGGCCGCGGCAGCTGGGAGGCCTTGGGAGAAGCTGCAGTTGAGAAGGTAAAGCTGTTTAGAATTGAGTAACTTGGAGGCAGCTAGACCAGGAGTGGGAAACACCTAAAAACTGGCTTCCGTATAGTTGTTACTGGCCTGGAGTTGAGTTATAGGGAGCTGAACTGGAAATAATTTACAGTGTAATTGGGGGAGGTACTGGTAGCGTACAGGAAAATACTTAAACTGGATTATGCCCTTCTGCACGAAGAAGGTAGAGCATGTTAAAAATACAAAAGAGGGTGAGGAGACGGAGGAGCTACAGGTTGCCAAAGGAAAGCTTAGGCTGTTGGTAGGGTCTCAAATGGATACACAGTTCTGGAGCTCAGTGGGCAGTCTTTGAAGCTCGAGCTTTGTATAGTCTTGACGGCATAAAATCTAAAGAAATAAGAAGGTGTTACCTGCATGAAGAAATCTGTTTGGGGCAGAGTTGGGTCAGGAATGAGCAGAATGCCAGTCCAAATGTCTAAAAGGCAATTTACCAGGAACGCTGTCATTTTAGCAAACGATAACTTTTTAAGTAGAGTGGAAAAAAATGTTATTATTGATATTGGTGACATAAATTTCTGACTAGGGTAGAAGACAGATTTGTCACCAAGCAGATACTGAAATAACAGAAGATGGTACTGGTTTAGTCCTTTGGTTTCAGTGAGTTTCAGAAACATTTGAAAAGTGTTGCTTACAGAAAATAACTTTAGCGCAGTTGCTTGTATGTTTATTCAGTCTAAAGTAAATGAAAGGTTAAATAAAAAGTTGGAAAGTAGAAGGCACCTCTTAAATATCAGAGCAGCAAAATTGTAGTTAGGATTAACATGGACAGAAAGACATTCATGGATCTTACTCATTTGGTGAAGTGATGGTAGGATGTCACACCTGTGAGAGCAGAGGACTGGATGTTGTGATCTGAAAGCCCCTTTGAGTCTGACGTTTCTAAGACAGTTTCAGTTATGAGTTTCTGTTCATGTGTCTGTGATTAAAAATTTTCAAGCTTCTAAAAACTGAGATAAAACCAGGAGAGAAGAGAGTAAAGTTAATAAATGGATTGTCTCTAACTGGATTTTTTTCTTTGAAAACAACCAAACAAAAAACCCCCACGAGAGTGTATATATATATACACACACTTTAAGGAACTAGGTAATCCTTTGGATTTTTTTGGTTCTGTTTTGTTCTTATAATCTCTTTTTTTTTTCTCCTGGGTTTTTTTAAAATGTCTTTTTCTACTTGTTTCTACTTTGTGAAAGACTCTTTCTACCCACACAAGGATAGCTGATTGCTTTGTGCTTTTTATTCTCCAGTGTGTATAAACAAAGTATTATTACCATGGTAATAAGGAAAAGTATGGCTAGTATAGCATAATTGGATTAGAAGCGATTTAGCTATTGATCTCTGATGCGGATCCTCAGACAAAATGCAGCAGCAGGTAAAATAGTTTGTCCTAAGTGCCACCTCAAAGTGCGCTTCTATCCCACTTCTGTTTGATGTGCATCTGGATGAGAAGGTATTTCACACGGTTATGGACACTTCGTAAATAGATGTACAACACTCAAAATAACTCATTGTGTGCACAATAAAAACATACCTAACGATATCGCTTCAGTTTATTAACTCTGAGGAATAAGTGCACAAGCCAATAAATAAATATTAGTTATTTCTGAGACTTGTCTGTGATGAGTAGCTATAAATAGGAAATGCCGGTTCTACAGTATGTCAAATGGCGACACCAGTGCTAATAGCACGATGTTGACTTGCTTAGTAAAGAGCTTGTTGTTAGGTTGTTTTTTTGGGGGGTGGAGGGAGGCTTCTTGTTGTTTGGGGTTTTTTTAAATCTTACAAGGCTTGTGAAAGATCCTGTGGAAAGTTTTGTATCACCTGAAATACTTTCTTGGTTTTCTTACCGCAGGTCCTATCTGGTTGCGGTGTCTATGATGGCACAGAAATCCATGAGGCCTCAGCGTAAGTTGCTTCATGAAACTGTAGGCTCCAAAAAAGTCTTCTTTAAATTACAGCAGTCCATTAAATTCAGTTTTGCACTCTCTGGCCACCAAAATTGCCCTGAAAGATGTATGATGAAGCTTCACGGTTTTCTCACAGCATAATTGGGAGCTCAGGCTGCGTTCTTGCAGTAGCCGGTGACTGTCCAAAGATGCAGCACAATGCATGCGATGCCAGAGCAGTGAGTTTGAGAGAGACTGTCTTTCCTTCAGAAACAGAAATTCAGAGTTCCAGAAGCAATCTCAAGAGAGTTAAGTAGAGACTTCATTTCATAATCACTTTAATTTTCTGTTCCTGGGGCTAAATCTAACAGTAGAATTGTTAGTACTCAAGTTGAATTATTAACTCTTAGTATGCATTGCTAAGAGATGTTTCAGCTAGACCTGGATTGAATGTACACATAGGTATGTTAATTGTGGAACTCTTCCATAACACCTGGGAACTTGCAATGAGAAAGGAAGTTTTTGTTGTTCCTGGTTGCCTGCGTAAAAGCACTGAACAAAGAAACTTGTCTGTAGCTTACCTGACCCTGTCTCCAAACTGAGTTTTTGTTGTGCTTTGCACTTTGGTGTTACGTGCAGGGATTTTGCTGCTACGTGCTCAGTATGCTTTGGTAGGATGTGTGATTTTCCTCTTCTTTCAAAATCAGGTGGTAGAATATTTGTAGCAAGACTTAGGGGCCCGATAAAGCCTCTCTTTATGGTTTTGAGCATGTCTTATCTCCATTTTTGTAGCATACTGGTACACCTTAGTCGTGGGGGAGCTGAGGTTCAGATGTATGCTCCAGATGTTCCACAGATGCATGTCATTGACCACAGTAAAGGGCAACCAGCTGAAGCTGAGTCAAGGTAAAGTCTGTGTTTAATGTGTTTTCCATGACCGCTGAGTCTCAGTCTCTTAGGCATTCTTCAGACATAGCAGCCTGTAACTGCGCTTGTAGCACTTTACTGACTGGCTTTAGTAGCTTTATGCTAGCTGGTATTTTGATTGGAGAGAAAATATTGAAAGAGTTTTCTGGACTTGATTATATACAGTCTCTTAATGCCTGCGTTTCCCAGTAGTAGTATTTCAGAAGCGTCGATAGCTTCAGTTATTGAGTACCACTGTTGTTCTTGCTTCCTGCCTTCCTCCCCCTCTGCTTCCTCTGCCAAAACTTTCTTTATTCTCTTCTGTGCGCAGATGCTTAATTCATCTCATTGTTTTATTTCTGGTTCTTCAAGGAACGTTTTAGTGGAATCTGCAAGGATTGCTCGTGGTAAAATTGCAAGCCTGGCTAAGCTTACCACAGCAGACCATGATGCTGTGATATTCCCTGGTGGATTTGGAGCTGCTAAAAACTTGTGAGTGCCAACTAAGCATTAGACGCCTCAACTAAATATTCATGATCAACTGTTCGTAATCAACTATGATTCACACAATAAAATCAGGAAGCAATAAATGACCTTATTCACTACATATGTAACCACTACTTAATAAGGAAAACTCCTTTCAAAGTGTTGGAGTGAAGTTGTGCTGTTCATGGTGGTTTCCAGTCGTAATTCTTACTGGCATTGTTACGTTTTAAATTTTCTAAACAATGTTGGTGAGAATTCTGGAGTATAGATAATGCACAAGAAGTCCTTTTTCCCCCACCCTTGTGGTGATTCTTTTTGGGCCTGACTGAGAGAAGGGAAGGTAAAACTTCAATGGTTTCAGGTGTTCCTGGTGTTATTATTCTGTTTCTTCATGTCTGCCTACCAAAAAGTCCCTTCTTGCATCAGTAACGATAAAACAACAGCTAGCTCGGGGGAAAAAAAAAGTGTTAGCCATGTGGAATACTGATTATCTTGTTATTGACCTGCCATTTTGTTGGCTTTGAGAAACCTGAATGTTATTTCCCTTTTCTTCTTACATATTTTTCTTCTTTGAAAACGTTGTTCCACTTCTTAGTAATCCTAGAAAGCTGATTTGATAATTCTTGTTTCTAGATGTTTATATCAAGTAAGGAACTTTCTGACATACCAAAGCCTTAGAAGTGAGTAATTTTGGCTAAAGCACTGCTGGTCAACTGCAGGCATTTTCAACCACCTTTTAGAAGCTATTAAGTTCGTGATGACCCTTGAGAGCTAGTCTTAGGGCAGATAGGCATCTCTATTTGTAGGTTTATACTGAGGTATGTATAAAGTTTCTTGTTGTGGCAGATCTACCTTTGCTGTTGATGGGAAAGATTGCAAGGTGAACAGAGAAGTTGAACGTGTCTTGAAAGACTTCCACAAAGCAGGCAAACCTATTGGGTACGTATGTTAGTTGGAGGGGCATTTGTTTTATAGTGTGAGCATGGAGACAAAGTATGTTTTGTGGAAATGTGCAGCTGTTATTGTTGGAACTAGAAAAAGCATCTTCTGTTTTGTATCAGCTGTAGCTTATTTTTCTAAATGTGTTTTTCAAGGTGCATGTGTGTGTAGGTGTTTGTCAAAGAAGAGGCTAAGAAAATGCTAAGTGGAAGTGGCCTTATGGTGTCTTTCAGATTTGTAAGACCATGTCCATGGTCTTCTTTTGAATTATGACCAAGTTTTGAAAGAGTGCCATTGTAGAATCGCTCTTGTAATTCCTTTTCTTGCAGTCTTTGCTGCATTTCACCAGTGTTGGCAGCAAAGGTTCTCTCTGGTGCTGAAGTAACTGTGGGCCATGAAGAAGAGGAAGGTGGGAAGTGGCCTTACGCGGGGACTGCAGGAGCCATTAAAGAACTGGGAGGAAAGCATTGTGTGAAAGAAGTAACTATATCCTTTCCTGTTAATTTTCATGTTGAGAGACAGTTTGGTAATGTGTTGTTGTAGTAATGAATACACGCAGGATCTATGCTTTTCCATTTCCAGTTTAGTGGGAATATACAGTATATAGCAGATAGATAGTACATAATGCAGTACATGATTAAAAAACATTGTCTTCTGTGCGCAGTTGCGTAGTTAGGAATCGTTCTCAGTTGTTGCCATAGAACTCCCTTGGACACCTGGTAATGCGGTAAATGCTGAGTGAATTTGCACATAAAACTGGCATGAGTTACATTTGGTCAGTCCTTTTTGAGATTTTTTTTTTTTCTTTTCCTGAAGGCTAATGCTGTAATCAAACTGTACTCAAGAGACATTTTATTACAGTCAGTAAGTTTCCTAGGTTTTCTTGTGTTTCTGAGTGCCACCGTTCCCATAGATTGCTCTTGCAGTGTTTGTATTTCTGGCAAAAATAGCTTCTAGTATCTTGGATTACAGGTTGCAGCTGTCTTTACAGCTAGATGGTATAATATATTTGGAGGTGCTTTTTTATAGGATAGTGGAGTTGTGAGTTTTTGTCAAAGATGGTTTATTTTGCAGACAGCGTCTGCAACTGAGACATAGGCTGTGTTTTCCTTAACTCCCTTTTACGAAGCTCATGTGGATACAAAAAACAAGGTGGTGACTACCCCAGCATTTATGTGTGAAACAGAATTACATAATATCTTCGATGGCATTGGGGCCATGGTAAAGAATGTGCTAAAACTAACTGGCAAATAAAAAAACCCGTCAGAAATGTTTAAATGTAGGGTTGTAGTTTCAAATATGATCTGCACCAATGGAAACATTTTCACCTGCTTGTCCTGTTCACACTAGCGAATACTGATATGAAGCTGATTGATTCCCAGCTGCAGGGTTTTCCATGCCCTTTCTGAGAGAGGGGCCTGCAGAAGGACTAAGGGAGTGCAAGCAGTCTGGCCTGAGACACAGAGCATTTTCTTGAGCTTTTTCAGGTGGAGAGAGCTGCGCGGATATATTCTGAAACCAGTCCTCCCAATGCACTAGTGTCCAATCATTTCTATGGGGGCAGAAAGAGACTAAAGGCCCTTTCAGAAGCTGAGGGCAGATGTGTTGTAGGGGCATAGCAGATGCAGTGGCAGTATATCTAGTGGACAAAGAATGGGAGTAGAGAGGAATTAGTGCATAGTTCAACATTTATGTGCTCAGGCCTGTATCTGTGAATTAAAAGCTAGGATCAGCTGTCAAGGGAATAGACATCTTCCACATCTTAATTTGAGCTTGGTATTAATTAAAAGATTAATGTTTTGGTTTTCCCTTTTAAAGAATCCTGTTTTCACAAAGGAGCCATTCTGAATATCAATCAGCAGCAGGATACATTTTAACTGTCACAACACTAGCACTTTGCAAAATTCATCCATTGGCCCGTTATAGCTAAAAAGGTCTTGAAACGAAGGAGAAAATATCCGCTGATGTGATGCACTATTTTTAAGGATAATATCCATGTTAAAGTAGCGGTGGATGGAAAAAACAATCTCAAATTATCCTTACTTTCCCTGCTTTAGGGTAATAAAGCTTTCTCCAAAGAAATACTGAATGTCTGGAATAATGATGTATAAATAAATTAATTTCTGCCTTTATCTCGTCCTTGTCCCTTCACTTCTGTTTGACAGCTGCCTCTGATAACTTACACTGGTTGATACATTCTAGCAGTTTTTCTTCTTTTCAGTTCTTGTCAAGTCTTAGAGACATTTTTTCCATATAGAATCCAGCGGAGTCTCGTTCCCCCCTTCCAAGTTATTTGTCACCTTTCTATTCAGGAGGAAGCAACATTTCTCGAATTAAAACAAACAAAATTACACCCCTTACCTTGTATTAAAGTTCCTTTTACATGACAGACGTGCTGAAGAGAACCCAGATTTTTAAGGGAGAATTGTGTGCTTCATAAATTAAATCTACAAGCCTTAGATTGGGTTGGAGTATGGTAAATACCGTTTGTGGCTGAAGACTTGCTAGGGATGTGGAATGACGTTTTTTTATTGGAGGGAACAAAGAGGAGGAATGAAGCTTGAGTATGAGTGGTGGGCATGCTCAGCTTGCTCGGTCAGTGTTCATGGAATAGTGTTTTTGATTCTGGAGCCTTTTAGTATGTGATTAATTTTTTGTCACTAAAAAAATATCACATCTGGATTTAGAAGAGCTGAATTTGTGCTTCAAAGATGCCACTGTTTTCTTGGGAGATTTCATAGAGATCTCTTGTGCAGATTGCCAACTCCAGTGTGGTTTCAAAGAAATCATACACAGAAACGAAGTCATGGTAGCCCACATGATTCATAAAATGGATTTTGGACATATTCTGAAACTTCTTTGCTTGTGCATCGAATTCTTTATGAAATTTTCAGTATCAACTTGGTAAGAAACAGAATTTAAAACACTGCCACTATGTAATTCAATGCAAGTAAAAAACTTTCTTCCATAAGCTTTGCTTGTATGTAAGTGGATGTCTTTAATATCAATTTTATACACAGAGGCTTAGCAGAGTATGGGGGGTCATTATTCATATAAAATGTAGTGACATTTTAAAATGTGTGTCTTTTCTACATCTGCAGGAGTTTTAAAAGAAATTTGGTAATATAAGAAAGTATCACAAAACAGAGATTGTATTGAAATCCCTGGAGTAGAGGGAGAACAGCTGCTGCCTGTGTTAACAGTACCTTCCTCTGCTGTAAGTGTGATTTAATTTGAGCTCAACTCTTCCCATTAGGAACTGTGAGTTAAATCTTTCCATTAGCTGCCCTCACCACAGCACAGTTTTGTGTATGTATTTAGGGTTTCTCATATCTGCAGTTCCTAGTAAGTGCAGCTGTGGTGGCATAAAGCTTTCTTAGATTCTGATTCTTAGATTCAGGTGTCCTGAGGAAAAAGAAGATTTTTTTGAAGAAATTGCTGTTATCATGCGGTGACCAGCTGTTGCAAGTTGGTTGGTAGATCATCCAGATGTTGCCTCTTTTTACAGACCTCTGACATGCTTTCTTGAATCCAGATACCCAAATAATGAAGACTACTAATAATCTACTGTGTACCTTTCTAAGCAGATGCTGTGGTGGTCATGTGGATCCCTGACCTGATGGCTTCCAGGTTGGATTATCGCAGTAGCACATGCTTAGAATCAAGTATGCAAATTGAAAAGCTCACCTAATTTGACATGACATCTCATCTGCTAAATAACAGCGATACTCTAAAATGATGGTGTCAATATAAGTGACTGTTTGAGGCCTAGGGCTGCGAGTTCTAATGAAAGTAGCTGAGGAACCAGCTCCTCCTCAGTGCCTGAAATGTTTTTCAAGGTAGTTACAAAAAGCAAGCTGCCCGTACAGTGTTGTCAGTGCTGGAGGCTTCGGCATTTGGTGGGGATGGGACAAACAGATACACATGGGGGAAATCAAAGACAAAATTTTATTTTCAGAAATAATCACATTTTAGAGCATCTTTTTAGCCTTCTTTTTTTTCCATCATTCAGAGATAATGTTTTTTAAGGGAGAAAGAATCATGTGCCAGAATTGTCTTTCATTTTTTTATTCTCTCTAATTTCACATTAGTGTGCTGAGTACAAACCTTTGCTAAGCACATTTTAAAATATTTTTTTATTAACAGAAGATCTTCTAACTTTGGTGGAAGATGTAAGATTGTCATCTTGGCTTTCAGCCAGCGTAAATTTGGAGGGAAATTCCATGTGTGTTTAGAGATTAATCGAGACATTTGTTTGCCAAGCTGGGTTTTTTCCTTTCCTTCCATAGGGCTGTTGGGAGCTGCTGAGGGGTTTGCTAGTTTCAGCCAAGTGGATAGAAGCTAATGATTAATATGTTTTGTTAAACGTGATCAGAAATAAGAAGTGAAAGAATGTATATTCTTCAAGGCTCCACAAGGAGGCATGCAATATCTGGCTTATGGATCCTGCCATTTTTCATCTTCAGAAAGTATTTAGGAACTTTGTCCTACTGAAAAGGAGTGGTAATAAATGCCCCTCCTGCTTGCGTTGGTTTTCTAGTGATGTGATAGGGTTAACTTGTGGAGTGTGAGGAGGAGTTGTTACCTCTCAGCTGTGTTTTCTGCCTGCCCCATTTTGCCCTCATTGATGCTTACACACAAAAACCATTTTATGAAATGTTTCTCTGCAGATTGTTGCAGCGTTCACAAATTTGACAGTGGTGCTTTTTTTTTCTAAAAGCAGAAATGAGAGTTAGGGATTGAGATGCACTTTTTGGTTTTACCCTTCGGTTTGTGGCTACCACAGAGACACATCTGGGATTAATAAAATGCCAGTAGGGGGCACTTTGTGAGCAGTGTTCTGTGCAGGTTTCCACTTACCCAGGCACAGTGTTCCAGCTATTGTTTTCTGTATGACATTTTTGTGTTGAACTTTTGGATGCATAGAGGGAATCAAACAAATACTGCTTCCTACTTGTTTAACAAAAGTAAATAGGAAATGCAGTTCCATCGCAATGAATGCATTTGTGCCACTGTCTTGTTAAGACTGATCTCTTCAACACAGTGACTTCTTATTTATCTCCCTGAAAGTATGTCAAACATACTTACATTAAGCTCTAAAGCCTTCCTGTGATACAATTATCACTGAAAAATGAGGAAAAGTGTAGTATCAAGTCATAAAAGTACACAGTGGGGGTTTTTTCATTGGTGGTGTGTTTTTGGGTTTTGTTTTTGCTTTTTGTTTTGTTTTTTAAACAATAATGCTGTTATAGCCAAGGTGACCTAAAAACAAGGTTTGTAGGGAGGGACTTTTATCATGCCAAGAAATACTCCTGGAAGGAAACATGCTGTTTCTTCAAGGGTCTTGCGTGTTTGCAAGCTAGCAGTATCTTACACGTATGTGTATACATATATAGGTTGGGGTTTTTTTCAGAGTGGGAGCTTAAATAATCCTCCATCTGCACATAATTGAAAGTTGCCAGCATTCCACGGCTTGAGTCTTTTGTTTGAGCTGTTTTTCTTTCTCCTTCCCATGGCTTGCAGTGGCTGAGAGGAAGCTTGCTGCTTTTATGGGTCAGCCTTAGCCCTCAGAAGAATTAAGGAACTGGTATTTGGTTATCTTTTCCAAGGCGATTTCAGCGGTGGTCAGAATCTCTGCAGAAAGAGATAGAGAGGGGAAGAGAAGGGGCTAGACTCGGACAATCCCAGAAGGTGAAACAGAAGTTACAACAAGGATTGCATTACCCATAGCAACATGATTTCTGCATAGTTAAAAATAATCACCTTCCATGCTTATTTTCAGGATTTTTCAGTACCCTTTGTTCAACTGCTGAGTATCATGCTATGTGAATGACTGCCCTCAGACTTAGCTGAAATAACGGTGAAAATTCTGCATCAAATGTATTACAGTGATTTCTTGCTGAGGACCTATAAAAGCCATTTCTCCCACATCATATGGAACTGAAAGGAGCTCAGTGAAGAGCATTAACCAGTTAAACTGACCTCAGTGTAAACTTAAATAAACTACAAGATGAGCAAACTAATCCCTTTTTGTCTCTTACCAGTGTCACTGTCAAACATGAAAAAATGAACTTGCTTTTGCAGCCATTCTTTTGCAAGAATAATGAATAAGGATCTCTTAAGAATTTCTTTAATGTAGCAGATTATCAGCCTATGTTCTTGCATAAGAAATACATAGGTGTGGGCCACCAAGGTACAACAGGTGAGAGAGGTGGAGATTCCTCCTTCTTAAATGTATGAATTGTTTTTGTGCTCCTTCATTTTCAAAGCTATCCCTCTCGTTCACAATGAAACTCTGGAAAACACAAGAAGTATGTGCTGCTCATGTTCTGCATATTGAGTGAACTTTAAGACAGATGCTTGCTGTGTCATCACCCAGGCAAGGAAGGACAAATCAAGGTCTGCAAGTCATTCAAACCTTCGTGTGCAGTCTCCCAGGAAATCAGAATGGCAGTCGTATATTACTACTGGGAATGGCATTAACTACAGCTCTGGGAAAATATAATAAACAGGGACGTTTAAACATTCCAAGTGCTGCTGCAAATCTGAGTCATAAAAAAGTAGGGTTGTAAGCAACATTTAGAGGTTATCCAGTCTTCTTCCCCCTGCCCTTCTTTCCTCCTACCTTCGTCTGCTCGTGTGCTTACTGTGATTCATGCCAGTTTGCACAGGCAGGGAGAATCACTTCTAAGGGTGAAAGACGCAGATGACTGAGGGAATTGGGCATTCCTCATCGGCATCAGCCAGCACAGTGCCTGCTCTTAATTCTATGACTGGGCTGTCCCTCTCTGCAGCAGTGAGGGGCCCTGCATGCCCGCATAAAGGTATTTACGTAATTATTCATTTGCTTGCCCAAGAAATGGAGCTATATAGTTGCACAGCTTGCACTTGTGAGTGGAGGTGCTCGTGTTGTTTGTGTGCCTCAACACCTTTTGAAAAGCAGAGGGCTGCTTAAGTGGCTATTAGATTTTAGAAGTCATATGGTCCTTGAGGTGAGGGCAAGCAGTTCAGATTTTTGGGACCAACACCTGTACAGATGCCACCTTTTGGACTTTCTGATTGCACAGGGAGCCTATCTAACTGTAGGAACAACTGGAATACAAATAAAGAACTCTTAGAGACCAAGCAATTGCTCTCATCAGGATTTTTTTGGGGGCGGGGGAAGGGTAGGTTTTTATTTTTAATCAACTTTTGTTTTGAAAGATACATGGAATCTGAGGCAAACATTTGGAGGGTAGGACACAAAAAGACAATCACAGTATGTACAATGCTTATATTCAAATCCTTCTGTGAAGCAGGACCCCAGCTGTTACACTAAGCTGCTCTCTACCCAGGGTAGCCTAAGTACCAACTGAGCTTCACTGCAGCAGCAGCACAGGCTGTGCATGGGATTTTGTCTGTCTTCCCCACCGTGGGGAAAGGGCCCTCTGTTAAGAAGGTCAAAGGTAACTATCTCCTTTATCTCAATGGATACCATTTTAAGCTCTATTTTATTCTGTTCCCTTCCTTGCAAAAACAATCCTGTCTTTCCTTTGGAAAGAGGGTGGAACTGTTCCAAATCAAAACGACTTTATGTGCTGTGAGGGACTGAAAGAGTTAATGTCTCAAACATTGATGTAAAGTGGAGTGTAGTGAACTGCAGGCAGGAAATTGATGGACACAGGGCGTGGGGGGCGAGTCGGAGGATGTGCAGCCCCAGGTTCTGCTGTGCCTCACATGGCAACTTGCAGAGGTCATACAAAGTTTATCTGAGGAAGGGGCTTATGACTGTCCGAAAGACTCCTCGCGACCACCCCTCACAATGGCGGCTGCACAAAACATCACGAAACTTCTGGAACAAGAACCATATAAGCTCACAGGAGGTATAACTGAAGGCGGGGCTTAGGCTATAAAAGGCACTACAACAAAGAGACTGTTGTGTGCGCCCACCACCTGAGGATCCTCACATCTGTTGTCATCGGCGCTGGATCCAAGGGTGGTGATATCTCCCTATCTTCTCCTATTTC